>OZ022591.1:18107923-18650721 GCA_963669155.1 Arbacia lixula
TTCATAATACCAAAAAAGAAGATGTAAGCTACCTACACACCATGCTTCTTACCCATACCGTTTATCTCTGTTAATATGGAGAAAAATAGATCATTTACCCAGACCATCTACCTCAGTTCTTAACAGAAACAAAATATACCCTACCTATGGACAATGCTACCTACCCATACCATGTATTCAAATTTGCACCTACCAACCACCCTACTTACCCATTCCATTTAACCATAAGAGAAAAATAATTATGTTTATACCTGCAGTTCATCCTATCTACAGATAATCATCCTCATTAATTCATACCAGATGAAAGAAGATACCCTCTATCCATGAGCCATATTTTTTGCCTACATGTATAACATCTACCCCTAATCAAAAGAGAGAAAAGGAGACGAACTTTCCTGCAAACCATGTCATATATTTGAAAATTTATAGTATCTTCCTAAAAAATTTTAGGAAGGAAACAAAGATGAATGCTACCCACAAATAATGATCCCAGCTAACCCCATTTACCCCTCCCACCATCCACCCCTTCTCCTCTTCCCCTTCCTAACAACTATCATCTACCCACAAACAAGAGCAATTTGCTATTCCCATGCACACACAATGAATGAAATAATACTCTCCTCATAAATATCTCTTTCACATTGAATGATTTAGACAACAGTTTGTCTGTACCCCCCCCCCCCTACTTGGTGAAAAGTCCTGTATATTAGTTTGATAATTCAGACATACATCTATAAGTCCAGTCATGAACACTAAAGCATGTTCATTAAACTACTTTGCTGCCCATTTAAAAGCTATTGTATTTGAATTATTGTTGGATTTTGTTACCGTTACACCTCAGATTTCACTGACCCAACATCATCAATTTGGGATTTTAAATTCAATTGTTAGGGTGGTAGTATTGACTAGGAAGGTATCATCTTCATTATCATGTCCTCATCAAAGTGAAATCCATCATGTATTGTGTTCATGTTCCATTCATGTGCACATTGCATAGTAAATGTCATTTTGCAACAGATATATCCCTTATTTCGATAAATGATGAATCAGTGAAAAAATTGGCCATGCATTTGGCACTAGACACTGGTTGATATTATGTGCAATACACTATATAGGAGTCTGCTGCTTAGAGTGTGCTGTGCTTATTTCAAGTGCAAATTTTTGCTAATCTGGCATCAAAAATAGTATGTAGATATTTGCTGTACATTCAACATTTCTGTGATAGTGATAGTTTTGAAATGTGTACTCATTAGTTTATGTAAACTTAATCATTAGTAGCTTAAGTTACTCAAAGAGCAATTTGATCTATGCCTCAAATAATGTGTAATTGCTGTTATTTGATATTGACTCAAGCAACCCCAATTAATGGGAAAACAAAATATTGTACCTTCTTTGTAAAGCAAAGGAAAGCAAAATGTTAAATACTGAAGATAACTGTCAATTTCATCCAAAACCGAGGGTCAGATATTAAGATATCATTGTACTAAAAAATACAAAAAAGGTAAATTTTAGATTTCCACTCCCTAGGATTAGTTTGCTGTGCTGTGTATTTGTTCACATCTGTACCATTCATTTTTCATCAAAATAACATGATAGACCCTTTTTTCAATTGTTCATGTGTGAACGTGTCTATCTCTAAATCTCCTTTCCCTTTCTGTTTTACAGTTTCATTTTCCATGTGATGTGATGCATTTGACATGCATGTACTTAACTTGTTTATTTTGATAAGAGATTGCTTTCACCGTTTACTCATACTTTTTCTTATTCTTTATATATTCGTTAATACATTTTATTATTGTCCATATGTATAATATTATGAGGGATTGTTTTACTTTCTTTTTTAAGTTCAACATCCCCCCCCCCTAAAAAAAGAAGAAGAAAAAAGAGATAGCTTCATGAAATCAGTAGGTTTTTTTTTAGATATTAGTTATTATCTGGTTTATTCCCCAAGTTAGGAGGTGCCTGAAAGAGCCTGAAATTGGTGTTCCAGAATGTCCTCCCAAGTCGTAGTATGCTCTTAATGTGAATTACGGAGTGTTCGACCATGCTCATTTTGCATTTATTAGCCAAAGAACCAATCACACTCACAACATCTCATTGGGACTTTTTCCTAGCTTTCTTCCAAACTCTGTGGATTGAATGCTGCTCATTTTTTTTTGCATGTGGTATGAATGGCTAGGACAAGATTCAAGATTCAAGATAATTTATTGTCATGTATAAAAATACACAAAATTTGTTTTCGGGCAGAAAAGTTACAAACAGGGGGTGGCTCTCGTAAGTATTCTCCTAAATCCTCTCCTAAATCCTCTCATACACGCAATTCTGGAATACCAATCCTAATGTTATGATTTGCATAAACTTGCATGAAGATAGGAGAAAACTTAGGAGGGGGCTTACAAGAAAAACCCCTAGTACTAGTATATTTCATAGTAATGTTTCCTCTTTCTCTCTTGTTCCGTTGCCGCCGACAAACAGGTAGTGCATTCAGCGACAGTCCCCAGAGTAGCATATCCAACTCAACGGCCGGGGGTGGGGGCTATCTGATCGGCTCACCTCAGCTGCTCAGCCCCAACAGCAGCCACCCGTCCCTGGGGGGCCACTCCCCCATGGGTGGTGGCCTGGGGGCAGCCCCAAGCCTTAGCCCCAACATGATGCAGCACCAGCCACACCCCCAGGGGGCGTCGCCCAACCCCCACATGCAGCCCCCCCGAGTGGTGCACCAGCAGCAGGCCCCGCCTATAGTCAGGCGGCCGGCCGACTTCGAGGACGAGATCGAAGACACCTTCCCCTGGGATACCATCGCGTAGCCGAAGCTACATGTGAGAGGGCATTGAACCCTGAACTCATTTTTTTCAGACCCGTTATGTCCTCAGGCCTCAGGCTCTTTCAAACTATTTGTTTTTTCATGTACGAGATAAAAGACACCCTCTTGTGGGACATTTTAGCTGTCATCGTCGTGCATGAGAGAGGACTGCAACCGTGAACTCATTTTTTAGAGTACCCGCTGTGCACCGTCTCGCATCCAAGGGTCTCCTGCCAGTGCAAACGCAACCAATGGTGAGATGATGGATAAAACTTAATCGAGGACAAGCCCAACCCCAACGACACCTTATGAAGAGACACCATTGCATTGTCGTCCTGCGTGCTTTTTCCCTGCTCTTTTTGGAGGGGGTAGGGGAAGTTTGAACCCCCAACTAGTTTGTTCATTCCCACACTGCCCAGGGCATGGTCTTATAAAGAGTTGCGATTGATCTGAATTGATCGCAAATCTGATTCCTTATCTCTACCATACAGAGTTACGATTGATATTAATGGCAATCCAAGTTGCGATCAATCTCAATTTTTTATAAGACAGTGCCCAGGTGATTTTTACGACCCCCGTCTTTTGTTTTACATCCAGAGACTGCGGCTTAAATTGAATCGTGGCCTTTGGCTAGATTCTAGCTTCCCGGTACCTGATTTGAGCTACAGGATGTGCTGTGAACAGATGTGCCTAATATGAAGAGCCATATACATCACTCGATACATGATGAATTGGCGTCATCACTTCCACATGCATATATCGGTTATACGTGTGATCTCTATGCCATTTTGTATACCTGTCTCGAGTCTCTCCCAACATTTACAAGCAATGCTAAAAGGCAATGAAATAAAAACATTCTTCTGCGCTGAAGTCTCTGGCCTTCAACCCAGCAGCTTACGTAAGCGTTTTCACCTTCTGTGTGCCAGACCTTTATTTCTTTATGCGGCACATGTGCCCTTTTTGCACAAGTAATACACGAAAATCCCATAGAGCAGCATTTCATCTGCTGCATAAGGGGTTAATGGCGAAAGAAGACACATATAACATATAAAGAGTTCAATGCTTCAAATTGCTTCAACAGCAATGCGATTTTTCTCGACGCACTGTCATCATACCTATTGCAGCCATCTCCCTGAACCCTCTCATTACCATGAGCACATCAATTGTGGTTTAAGTCAATGGTTTAAACATAACTTGGTACTCTGAAGGTTAGAATCTAAGCATTGCAGGATGTGCCAGTGGTTATCTCCCACATACTTATTTTTGTCCAATTTTTATTTCAATTAATTTCCCTGTGTTCTCGTCAAATATGTTGTATAGATGTTGATATGTGTATACGCGATATAACTATATATTTGTAAAATGTTGGTGTGACTGTGTGTGAGTGTGAGTGGCAATATAGTGTCAATGATCTGATGTTCATATCATATCTCTGTGTTATAATATTGTGATGTTTTGTAGTTCCATCATTGTTTTTATATCTATCTAGTGCAAGTAGGGTCTGCGCCGCAATGGGGATACAGCTTCCCCATTTCTATGTCGATTCAGGGCTGCAGCTTTTCAGGCAAATTTCTGAAATCAGGCCGAGATGCATTATACCTCCCTTCCTTGACAAAAAGACACAAGTAACAACAGAGATTTTTCTGGTAAATCAACAAAATGTTTAATTTGCATTGGAATCAGTGCAATTCCATATCATTTTCAAGTGATTTTGTGCCAGGGAGATAGATATTTCTCTTCCTCTGCATAATGAAATGTGGGTATAATCTAAAAATATCTATAACTCAAATTTGAGTCATCACATGTTCCCCTTGTGAAAGTATGGCAGATTCATGAGATTGGCATTCCCCTTTATCCCTGTTTCTTAAAATCATAGGTATAATTACACATCATAAGACGGGTAAGGTGGGCCTTTCAGCTTTAGCGCTTTGAATAGTTTGCAGTCCAGAAAGTATTTGGTGTCATTCATTTCATGAGGATGAATTGTTATCCCGATATGGATAGTTTTATCCTATTTTCTTTAGTGTTCAGAGTAATTTATACTGTATGCTTTAAGACTTTTTAAATTCTAGTTTTAGTTTTTGCAGTTGGCCATTACTTTCAATATGATACAAAAGTAACTTTCATAACTGTACAGGGTTTGTAAAGTACAGGCATTCTTCATACTTCAGTGTCATTTTCATAGCATTATTTTTCAAAGCTTAAGATTATTTGATTTACTTTAATAAAATTGAATTAAATTCTATAACCAGGTGTAACTAGATAAATCTGAAATACAGGTTTAGTTTGATTTATTTCTCATGTTTTTGCTTAGTGTTTTGGTGTGCATTTAAATGTCGAAAGATTAATTGAATCATGCTTTTGTTTTATGAGGCTTTGTCATGAAAACATTATTTCTATACTTTAGAGTTATAGAGTATAAAGATAGCAATAGGTTTTTAGTTGTATTTACTTCCACCTTGCCGTTAAAAAAATAAAATTACTATTACAAAGACGATTTGTGTATAACTTTCATAGCACACAATTCTATGCAACTTTAACAAAATATATCAAAATCATATCAAATCATATTTCATAATCAGAGGCTTTGATATCAAATATTATATGTGTATATGGAATTCTAAAGTTAGATTGTATAGAGATTTTTTTTTTGTATAGGTAGTTAATGATATTGAGCAGAAGTATGGCACTAGGTCTGAGGAAATTTAGATTTGAAACAGAATTATACGGATTAAGAGCCAATAGGTCTCCCTATTGCTAATTTATTGTTGTTCTTACAACATCCATTTATCAGTATAATTAGTACTGCAGTGAAGAGTTCTATGGCAAATGTTTTGTAGCAGTAAGGAACTGATCAGAATTTGTAATGCTCAATATCCATTATTTATGTGGAAATAATGGTACATGTACCTCATAGTAGAGATATTTGTCTTCAAATGCTGTGGTTATAATTTTTTAGATACAAAACCCTTCTTATTTATGTAATACCGGTGTAATTATTATATTGTATAGCGTAATAGAAAGGCATTGCAAAAATCACTATTGTGATGAAGCTCATTTGCTCAGGACAGATGAAAATATCAAAATACTCTATAAGGTAAGGAATTTGCACTCCTCCCCAAATTGCTGAAATAGCTATGAAAGCATATTCTCAATCAACATTTAACGCCAGTTCTGACAAATTTAACCCTATATAGCTCGGGCTATTTTGAAATCGCATAGCCCGGGGGGGGGGGCAAAAACAGCCCCCCCCCCCCCTAAGATCTCGACCGTTGATCGCGTGATCGCGACGAAAATTGGCACGTACGTCACCGATGCAGTAATCTCCACAATTCAATTGTCAATTGCACCAAAATTAATCAAATTTATTTTTAATCAATTAATTATGCTAAATAAATGCATAAAAATCATAATTTGGTTGTAAATCTTTAAATATAGCCCCAAAACTGCTAGATATCAGTCCAGACACTCTTCTTAGGATTATTATCAAATTAGGATTTTAAAAAATGGCAATATCAAAGTTTTTCTTATGTATGTTATTGTTTTTTCGCCTTTATGTTTTTCGTTGTTTTTTCGATGGAAATTGTTAGCACCACTATTTCAGTCATAAATAACATGAAATCTATTGTTTTTCATCATTAAAAATAGATATAATGATACATTTATGAATTTTGGCTAGATACAGAATTTGCATTGGATTTGTACATGAAATCACGTTTTTGAGCAATTTTGGGTCTGACATGCACGTACAAAATGTTACGTAACTTCGGAACCGTGTACCCCCGCGTCGCAAATTTGGTCTCAAAAGTTGCGTGAGACTTGAAGGAAAAAAGTCATGAAACGTCGCTGCGTGATCTTTTCGCGTTACAAATTTATTGCGAAAAATGTCGAGGGGGGGGGGCTGTTTTTGCCCCCCCCCCCCCCCCCCCCCCGGGCTAGATAGGGTTAAGCTACACCAAACAAGCAATTTTGAAGAGCCATTAGTTAGAAGCCCACTGTTTTATGGATTTCATACCGCATCATAACGCATAGCTGCAGTATGCAATCTGTTGTGAGGTTTTCAAATATCAACCGCTCGGATTTGCATGATAGCAAGTCAAAATCATTCTTTTAGATTGTGATTATACTATCCATCATCATTTAGAAGCCATTCCTTAATGTGGCAATGTGGAAGATCAGTTTTCTATATAATGGAAGTACATGTAGAATGAAATTGAAAGCGCTCAAGCAAACTTTATGGCTTACCACTAGTACACCTTACCCCTAAGTTTTTAAGCTATTCAATTAAAACAAAGAAAGTCATATTGTTATGACTTTAAAAAAATACTAAAATTCAGTTGCCATGACCTGCAAGGCAACAAAAAAAATGGAAAAAAGGTAAAAATAAATAACATGATTTTGATACAATTTCATAGCAGTGGAATATGTACATTGTAGATAGGTCATAGTAAATCGATCAGCAATATTTTCAACATTGTACACTCTGCTGCTGTACTTCTATTAGTTCTGTGATATGCAAACAAAAATACTGCAAAAATCCTCAAAAACATGTTTAAAAAAAGATATAATGGCATGAGTTGCTATAATAGGAAATAGTAAAATCTTTTCTTCTGATAGTGGTAGTTGTCTTAGTGATTATGCAAAGAAAACTATTGAAACAAGTCTCAAAACATTTGTGTTTTTTGAATCTCATAGCATGAGTTATTTGAATAGTGCCATAAAGGCTCATGACCTGTATGAACAAGCTGTCATCATGAGCTTGCTTGTACTGAGATGGCCTACAAATACATGAAACAGAATACTGACCACAACACAGGTTGCCTTCATGCATCTTGCTAGGACTGGTTTGACTCTCTCATAACGACGGCATGGAGTTGTGTAGAAAGCCAATAAGGTTTTCTAGGCCTGGTGGTGTAAGGGTTAACTCTCTCATTACCATTGGCATGGAGATGTGTTGCCTGTCTACAAATGTTTGTTACCAAAAAAATGTGCATGATGGTGTGCAGACAACATGACGAGAGTGGTGGCTCCATTTCTAAGAATGATGACATATGAAGTGCTATATCAGCATGGCTGCATAGACATGTAATATCCGCGTTGTAAGGAGTCAAATTTTAAAAAGCACACCTTCACCGTTGTGTTAGCAGGGTCCAGATTGATATATATGTAGTATAGGAATGCAAAATATGTGTTTCTGCTCTCTTGTCGACAGAGATATAGATATCCAATGTGAGGAGAGGAGGGTGCTATCATAAGAAAATTGAGGTCGAAGTTTGGAATTTGACGTGGGATAGTAGTACGGTATATCATAATGGAAATGGGCTTTTCAAGTGCCTCACAAAATATCAGGAATATTGAACTGTAAAGCAGATTCCATTTTCATAGCATGTTGCATTTCCTATAAAATATATTAATAATTTCTTCATTGTTAGTGCTAATCTACATATAAAATGACAAGGGTGCCTCTTAACATAGCAGTAACCTCATGGAGAAGTGAACATGAATAATATGCTTACATTCTTGTGGCAATGGAAAGATTTTTGTGACCATTGTGTCAACTCGATTTCTAATAATTTTTTCCGTTAAATTCCATGATTTATTCAGCCAATGTTATATGAGTTATCATCATCCCGTCACATGCCTGTGATGTGTTTACATGGGGGTGTTTCACCAAGCTGTTCATAAGCTAAGAACGACTTTACGCACAACTTGTGCTAAATCATATACCCCAATTTGTTTCTGTTTTTAGCATAGTGGGAGTTAATTTCCAACTATCCTAATAAAATTGGACAAATGATAAACTTTACAGTCAAATACTTGTTAACAACAAGAATTTAGATTTATTAAGATTAGATTTCAACTAAAGCTGATGGGAATTGAAATCATTGAGAATCTGATATAGCACAAGAAAGGGTCACCAGTCATGCGGATAGTCGTTCGTAGCTTACGAACAGGTTGGTGAAACACCCCCCAGGATCATTACAGCCCTGCCATTGGCTGTTGTAATGTTTGCAAGGACTGACGAGGTTGTGTACTTCTTGAGTCTTATGATGTAAAACAATACAGTCTTTCTGTAGGCCCTCCATTATGGCCACTGGTGCATTTTAACAATAAGGTTGGGTAGGATATGTAGCCTTCAATGACGTATTTTTCCATTTCATGATTTTAATAGCACTGTGATCATACAGACATTATAAAACCATACACATTCAGTTCAACATTGTATGATTACAGTTTAAAGTGTGAATGGCATGACTATCAAATCAAATGATTTTCAGCTGTTGTGGTCTATAAATAGGGGTAAATAACTATAAATGAATGGTTTGTGTTTGGAAAGCTGCAAATGACTCGGCAATGAGTGTAATGTTCCTTTATGTTGTTGATTTCAATGTGATTCTTGTTTTATGTATTGATGCCTTCTAAGGCCCTGTCTGTTAGTTGCTTCATGTAAGTCCTCCATGCCAAAGTCTACCTTAATTATATAGTAAAAACACAGAAACTCTAATAAGATATTAAAAGTTGAATGTGTATGGGTGATGGCGATGTGTAGGAACCTGTAATGCTAAGTGGGATTTGACAACAAAGTGGTGGAAGAAAAACAGAAAGGAAATATCACACAATGAATCCTGATTGCCAACCAAATGCGTATAATATTAGGTTAGAACAGAGAGGTACACACTGAATTTCAGTATTAGTCAAACAGACTACATTTATCACCCCAAACTTTGCTTCATGCTATTTTTATGGCATTGACTTCTTTTTAAGCACAATTGGTCCAAAAGCACATGGGAGTTCTAATTTCAGTTATTGAATATGGGCCATTGAATTTTGTGTGGCCCAAGCTACTTTTTTTTTAATTTTCAAATACTAGATTCCATCAGTTCCATGCAAAACTTTTCATGAGGTTAAGTCAAATTCTGTTTCACCATTTTTTATTCAAATCCTCTATGCTCAATGGTTCATTTTGTGATATTAATAGACATTTATTTTTGAAATTTCAACGGTTTATGTTTGTGGTTGAGTGTTTTTTGGTGAAAGTAATAAGAGAGAAAATCAGAGACCTGGGCTGGTGATTATATTGTTAAGAAGTATGATTTCAAGTACTTTATGAAGCACAAAAGCATTACAAGTATTTACCTTCGGAATAAAGCTGAAATGGGTGAAGGGCTTACTGAATTGGAATTAAGGGGCCCCTATTGTAAGTACTTATCTGTATCTTTAATTTGATTGTGGTGGTAGAAAAGTAGAAAAGGAGAAAAAAGCAAAGCAACCTTTTATGCATACTGCATTTTTCAAGTACCAAGTACAAAAATATGTGAGAGAAAACAGTGGTGAATGATAATTGTTCAAGGTGGAAACACATCTATGTTGTGAGATGATCAGTTGCACTCTCAGTGTTTACTTGTGAAACTAGTGAAAACAAATATTGTAGCTGTACTTCAGTGATTATTTTCATATGAATTGATTCAAATCATTTATATTTGACAACCAACCTTCAAGCCCATTGTAGAATAACGTTCACACAGGAGTAAATTGCCACTGACACTTGCCGCCTGCACATTTGCGCAGGTGCTTTCACACTGTTACAGTGTCGGAACATCCTTAATGAACGCCATGCCTATTTCTCCCTCCGCAAGAGGCTAGAACGTGTGTGAAAGTCTTAAGGAATGTGGTACTATGGCAAGCGGCATCAGTATACTATCTCTGTGTGAACAGATCTTGAGGTGGACATAAGGCTCCAGAGTGTGAATTTATGTTACTCGGGTGGTAAAACTCAATGCATGTTCTAGTGCACAGAAAAACTTTGAAGGGAAATCACATACTTTTGTAATCTTTCAAACAGAATGTAAATAGACTATACAGCAATTGCAATAAGTCAATTTCAAGGAGGTGGCATGTTCAGGAATGTTATCACTCCTACTTAAGCTATTTTTGTATAAATTATTTTGAGCTCTTGTCATATTATGATACTAGAGAAATATATATTGAGAAAATTGAGTATATGTAAATAATCATATAGTTCTCTTCCTCATCCTTTTTTATATGTATCCAAAGTGTAACTATACATGAATTTGCCTGTCTTGTAAATAGAAACAGTATATTACACTTTCTCTGTTGTGAAATATCAATGTACCATGTAACATACTGAATTGACCTATTATGAATGCTGTGTATTTGTTTAACACTTTTGCCTAGAAGTAATAAAAGAGCTTGACTGGATACTTTCACTTTGTGCCTTGTTAATTTGATTCAATTCCCAATTCATCAAGTAAAGATAAAACAAACACTTATAATGAGCAATGAATTCAAAGTATCGCCAGAAAAGTGCGATATCCTTTGACATAAGGTTCAATACACACTGAAATGTAGTTTATAATACAAATACAAATAGAAGTCAGAAGAACCAATAGGTAAACATGACATCAAAATACACATAGGGTAAGTGTAGGCAATTGGAGGCCATCGCACCGAGCTTGAACCCAACCCTATATGTCCGTGTTGCTGCAATACTGCTATCTATTTCCATGTGTGGCCTTTAACAAACACCCCTACATTCTAGGCGAATCATTTAAAAAACAACAATGCGTTCTTTCTCCGAGAAAAAATTCAAAGTTTAACAATTTTGGCCGTCAAGTTTTGCTCTGATATTTATATATACATGTATATATATATATATATATATAAATTGAATGAAACGCCGGATGTATCCAGATAATTAGCAATGGTTGGGCTTGGTTCGTAAAAAAGTACTTTTGAAAGGAAGTGAAGTTATGAAGCGTGCCAACCATCACTGAAAACTTATGTCCGCTGTGTGTTGTAAGAGAGGGTTAAAAGAGGGAGAGAGACGAGAGCTTCTTAATACCCCAAATCTTGTATAAATTCTGCAATTCAAATTCAGATACAAATCATACATGTGTTCCATATGTAGAATGTTTTCAGAGGACCTTGTGGATAAGGGACGTGACATTTTGTTCAGACATACGGACGGAACAGAAGTCCTATGTGTGTATGAACACAACGCCTTTCCTAGGCCATAAGGCGAGAGGGAGGGGATGGCAAAATACAACGCCTCCAAGGTGTAAATTTGGCAAGTAATTCACACAAATCTTATAGAGCAGCATCTGGTATGGCACAGGAAGAGCTAAAAAAAAATAACAACACTGATATAAGCAGAAAAATCGATCGGAGAAACAGATCAGCAAAATTTGAGAAGAATCTAGCATAGTTATAAGAAAATCTGACAATAGCAAAAGAAGAAGATATCTAAAACTCAATTCTGGTAATCAAAATTCGATGACGACTCATTTGGTCTCTGATGACGTAATGTAGAAAATGTTCATTGTTCTTAATTATGTGCCATGCGTATAACACAAGACAATACCTAGTGCATTACTAGTCTACCTAGATCGAGAACAGAACTAGACTTTTCACACAAATTAGAACTTTCTCCAGATATGTCTTATATTCTCAGAGAATATGTATTGCTGTACAATTGGGAACATTGAGAATCGTTAAATGTTTTGAAAATGAAAGGGATCGTGGTATACTGTTCTACTTAGACAAAAGGAAGCAACTGACATTTGAAAGTTAATTGTCGAAATTAACGGGAAAAACCCTCAAGAAATTTGGATAATTTAAAGGTACTGACTACTGATATTTTAAAAGGAACTCCTATCCAAATATGACAGTCCTGGGGGGCATTTCATCAAACGACTTGTCGGACGTTTTATCCGACAAACTGTTATAAGCTACTGAAATGCTTGCATCTTATTGGCCGAGAGCAAACTTGTCGGATAAAATATCCGACAAGTCCTTTGATGAAATGCCCCCCTGAAATGCCCAAAGTGTATGGAAAAGTATTTCCTGTATTGAATTTTGATGAGAAAACTCCGAAATGTGTGCAATCACACCCACTCTACTGTTACGTATTTGGTCACATTGACCCGAGGTGCCCTTTTTCAACTTCTCAATGTGTTCATATATAGCTCTCTATTCCACAGAATGGAACAAAAATACAAAACTTATGATATTTTATGATAGCCTAATTACAAAGGAACATAATAAACTGTGTGATAATAACAAGAGTTGACATTTTAGTGAAGTGGCTTTGAAATGTAACATCCATTTTGAAAATAAATTTTCAGCATAGGCTAGCTACACGCAGTAGAATTAAGGATAGCGGGCTCCGGCCTGTAAATGAGTGAAAAACAAGTAAGACAATAATCTCGGAACCAGAAGGATTTGAGTATAAATTACTTGTCATCATTCACGTTGATATACTCTTAAAGGGAAAGTGTACCCTGCTGTTAAAGTGGTTTTGGATAAGAGCATGCAGATACGTTAAAAGTGGAGGTTTGACGAAAATCTGTCAAAGTATGAGAAAGTTTCGAAATGTTTTAAAAGTTTTTAAGATTATTTTTAAAAAGTTGATTTGTGACGTCACTTGTGAGTTGCTCTCTTATTATGTTGTGTGCTGTATGATTCCATAAATGTTGTTTTAAAACATATTTTGATGAAGGAATACATCTGGTTTTCATAGAGGTGTGTGAGTAAAAACGTGTGACATGTCTAACGTACGGCACAGGTTCATGAAATACAATTTAACTAAATACACGACATATGGGAGAGCAACTCGCACCTGACGTCACAAAATCAAAACTCATAACGTTTTAATCCTTTTGACGGATCTTCCTCAAACCTCCACTGATATGTTTTTTTTTTTATGTTTCTGATTTTATGAGAACCAACATAACTTCAGCGCTGTGTGTGGACTTCGATTCAATGTCCTAACAGAAATAGTACCGTTTTCTAAATCTGAAATGAGCGGGCGTATAGACACCTATACTACATCACGTATTTAGAAGAAAAAAATCATTGTGAAAATGTATTGTAATTCATTGAGTCGTAGGCCTATTTATCTTCACATCATTTGCATACTCTTTAATTCATAGGCCCATAATCTATCATTGTTGAAACGCCCGAGAACAATTGGAGGTGATTCGCTCATTTTGTAGCTGAATAATTTATCGGCCTACGATTCAAACTCAATTTGCTAGTTTAGGTCATAAAGTTTATATTTTAATGGAATCATTGAAAGATGTTAAGTTCGTCACAAACTTAATTAGAATTATAGCCAGGCCATGTGTATCCGGCATGTGTATTCTCTGTTTAAATCAAGTTATTCACATATGGAGCGTTTCGAATTTTACATTTATATCATATGTTACCAATTATCGAGATATGATTTTACTAACTCACATCCCGGTTCACATCGTCCAGGTTATACTTTTGAATTGGTTTCATTTAATCTCGTCATCACCAGAAATACCTTCTAAAATTACATATTGAGTTTCGAGAGTGTATGTAGATCCTTAAAATAAGCTTCTACATTGGCGATACCAAAAGACCATAGAGCGCAGCGCTCCGCGTGCGTGATGACCAGCTGGACGGATGTGATGACGTCATATCATAACAGCGACTGAGGGTTCCGAAATGAGTTTGTTTGGGAAGAAGCGTAAGTGTATAAAAAATTACACATTCTTACATATATATTTATAAAAAACCATTAGTATGAATATGGAGCTTAATTAGTATTTACCCAATTCATCTTGGCGTATTCCCCATAAGCTAGCTTGATAGGAAACTGCTTTATTTATGGAGCCGCCGTTTGTGTGTTGTCCCATACCTTTTATTCTGTGCTGGGTTTACTAATAAACTTCAAATGTCAAAATCGTCAACTTTCTCGACTAATGTGAGTCCCCTATTTCTTACAAAAAAAAAATACAGAAATTCCAGTAGAAACTGATTGCTGATTACAACAATAGTGTATGATATATCAGTGATCATGTAAACTCTTCCTTTTGTTGATTAGAATTTCCAACAAAAAAGAGTGATCCGCATATTGCCTATTAACATGATTAAATGTAAGTAATTTTGCACATGTCCTTATTTTGCGCACTAACACTAATAGAAAGATGCGCTTGAACGAGAGAAGGATACACAACGCATATTTGGGACTAAGGTACTGTATTCTTAGAACAGTGAAACGAGAAACATCATCTAAACGTCCATAAAATCAATAAAAACTAGTAATATTACCAATTTCGAAGTATTTACCCAAATGGCTGGTATGCGCTTGAAAATACGAGGTGGCTCTCGAAAGTTTTGACACTTGTTGTTGACCACAAGAGGGCAGCGAACTTACTGCGCAAAATTAGGTCACACATGAGCGGACGGCGGAGTCAGTAAGCGTTGCAAACTTCTCAAAATTACATTAAATTTAATCTGAAATTTGAATTCCAATCTATGAAATGTGATTATATAAGATATTCTCGTTCTTTTGAGTTATTAGACGTCATGTGTAGTAATCTAGGTGTCTTTTTGAATCATCAAGAAAACCAAAATGTGCGCAAAATATGGTCACCCCATCATAGTTATCACTTTAATTCCTTAATACTTCGCTTCATTGTTAAATGTTAATGTTATTACCGGATCTAGGGTTTACTGGAATTTCTGGAAAAATGCACTATTTTCTGCAGTCAGGTTTCCACCCAGGCCTATCGTCTGTTGGTTGCAAACGTCAGCTTCCGTCTCTAGCTGTTGTGTTTATTTTGTTCCAGTGTGTTGTGTATACTGTGTGAAAAGGCTATGGTTGTGAGCTTAATTCTGCCATTCCACATCTGATTAAATAAAAAAAAAACATGATATTTACACCCCCACTGTTCATACATAACATAATGCAAGTGATTTAAATTCCTTAAGTTGATGTATGTGGCAAAATCTGAATTTTTTAGGTTATTTCAATCTAATAAAGATTCACCACAAATTAGCACACAACTATGACTGTACCTTCTGTAAGTTCTAGCCCAAGATGAACCCGGAAAATTTCCTGACACAAAAACTTGTTTTGCTTTCTTTACCTCTTGTCAGATTGAGACACAAATAGCTTGCTCAACTGATCAGAAATTAGAAATTGACAGGCTGTTTTGAAAATTCAAGGAATTTCCACACAGTTAGCACAACACTGGCACAAAGTAAAAACAAACAGCTACATGTAGAGACAAAGGCTGAAGTTAGCAACCAGCAGAAGAAAGGGCTGGAAACCTGACTGCATGCAGAAAGGACTGCATTTCTCCAATTGATCCGGTAATAATTCAGTCCTAGTAGAGCTCCTTATTTTACTGTGTTACAGGACAAGATGAAGTGGAAGCTGCGAGACAAATGGCCATTAAGCTTACTCTCAGCAAAGAAGTGGCTTCATCCATCAAGAAGGTAAGCCATTCAAGAGATGCCTTAGAGCCTATTGAAAGAAGGCAGAACGCGTTTAAACACATTCTATTACTCCCCCCCCCCCCCCACCACCTGCCAAAGGAGGAAAAATGTTCTGCGAACATAGCAATGGCATGCCAAATATTAACTTCAGTTATTTACTGAAGAAAGTTTGAAACTTTTTTTTCCTTCAAAGTGCTGCTTCAGGGTACTGAAAATAATTGCACTGTGTGTGCGTGTGGAAATATGAAACTTACAATAAATTAATTTGTGAACATTAATTCTTCAATTTTATCCGATTTGTTAAACTTTATCATTACTATCACAAACCTCTAGAGAATCATTATATTCATTTCCAGCATGAATATCACTTTTTGAAAATTTGAGACCCAATAAAATGACTTTGCTTGTTAGTTGTTTAAATTATTACCTGTTCTCACAATGAAACATTGATCAATAGAAGATTTTATAAGCTTTTGTTTAACACAAGACTAAAAGAGTGCCGAGTGGTGTCGTCATCTGAACACATTGTCAAGAGAACTGGTTCTAAACAAAATGAGGTTTACTGGACTGATATTATCTAGCGGGCTAGTGTTGGGCACATTCAATTAGAGTTCCGGCTGTGATTTCCTCTGCTTGCTCTACCCGCATAGTTTGGAACCTGTTGTCTCAACAATAATGCTCAAATAACATCACACTTTGGTACTCTATGGCTGCAGTACCTGCAAGCGTAAGTTGAGAATGGTTATTACTAATCTTTAGAACTTTCACCCCTGGTTGTTTCTGAGCCTAGCAGGGATTATTGTGTAATGTACATGTATGCATTATTTCAAATTGTCCCCTTTTTACCTTCTTCAAATCCTGCAGCTACAGAGAGATCACATAAGCCTTGACTCAGCAATAAGAAGGTAATATGTATTTACAATATTTTCAATGTAATTCTTTTCTTAATTTTCTATTGCCCCCCTCCAGCTTCTCCTTTTTTCTTACACAGAATTTTCTTCAATTTACTCAGGTTTTTAAGTATAATTTGTTTTGACCTGAGAGAAGGATAACCTGTCTTCAACCGTCACCTTTAAAGATCACCTTGTGCTCATAGATGTAGACCAGTAAGTAGAAGTAGAGCAATGAGCATGGTAACATCAGCACTTCATAATCGGGCTGAATTTGGTTACTTTTTCCTTACTGGATATTCATTACTAATTCGTATCGTACCGTCTACTAGCTTATTCTGTTTTTTTGTACAATGTACGTGCACCGCAAAATCGATTGGCACGATACCGCAAGCGCGGCGCACGTAAACTGGACGGTGCAGCCACCTATTTATTTCTCGATTCACGTAAACTCTGCGGTGACAACTTTATACTTAACAAATATTCACAGGCTTTCAGTTTTGCTCTGAAAATATCATTATTTGGTAGTGTTTCCTCAAAATGTCTCAATATGATTTTGAAAATATCATGAATAAGTAAGAAATAAGAGAGGAATAAGTAACAAGGAAATGAATATCCAATAAGGGAAAGGTAACCAACTTCAGCCTGGTCACTTCATAGAATGTACATAATCCAGATGTTATGACCTTATTCTACAGTGGTGATACAGCGAACCGGTTCTGCAATGTGCTGGAAGCAATCCTGCTCCATGAGCTGAAGGATTCATACTCCTCAAAAGTAAGAACATCACACAAAGATGCTTGTTGACCCGTTCTTTAGACTTTTCTCCTCTCAGATTATGAGCAATGTGACTCCCCGTAATATGCTGCACAGACAATAGACGACAGGCTATGAATAAGCTTGAAATTCTTTATAGGGCTTAATTAAAAGCAGAGTGACCCATTTGCGAAAGTAATGAAACGCGGCAGGAATCAGCAGTATGTACAGTATGTACTGTGTATGGCACATATTTCGCGGATTTTTTTTTTTTCACGAATTTCACGAATTTAACAACACACAAAATTATAAATACGATGTGCTCGAGCACATATATTACTAGTACTCGTACTCCACGAACGCTAATTTAACAACTAGCGAAATTGCCGAGAAGTCCTGATTCGCAAAACATAAGACTTGTGAAATATATGGTGTATACAGTTCTCTAACGATAACATGTGGAATTTTACAGTCATAAAATCACAAACCTCTTGAGGAAAATGAAAAAGAATTTAATTGAATTATTCTTCACAATGTATGAAAATATTCATGCATACATTGCAAAAGACTGTATAAATTAACATGTATGATGTACATCTAGGTAAAAAAAATTAAATTAGAGTGAATTAGTACAATAAATACATGGAGAGACATGGTGTAACTACAATCTAACTTTGTTTTATAGGAAATGAAACACATTTGTCTATCCCTTTGTTATGCTATTTCTTTTATGTTACAGACTTTCTGGCCATTTCTGATCAAATTCACCCATCGAGATGTTGTTGATGAGATCCAAAAGTTGTCTTTCATCAAAACAGAGATTGGCTTCTGCAGGGTAAGTAATGCCACTAGCAATTAACCTTTTCTCAGACTAGTATGTTTATCAAGTTATCTAAAACTGGAGACATCCAATTTTGAAAAATGTTTGTGTACTCTTATGAATCCATAGTCATATAGCACAGTTTTAGTAAAGAAAATGAATAAATTGGCTCTGCCGTACATGACAGCAGTGAGTGTGAGAGAAGTGGTTTAAAAACGCATTTTTCAATCTTAGGCACCTTAATGTACACGTACTGTAACTCGAGAGCAGTCTCTATTGCAGAAATAAAGGTTTATATTAGTACAATAGGTAATTAAATGCTTGGTATACCTGAGCAAAATATTTCAAAACGAAGGCTTCATACTGCTTGTTAACTCTTAATTCATATTTGCACAAGTAATTCACACAAAATCTGTAGAACCGTCTTTTTGCCTGGCATGTCAAGGATTAATCATGCAGCTGTTATTCACCAGTGATTCAATGCACTTAGTTACACACCAGGGCCCCGTTGCATAAAACTTACCATTAATGGCAACTCTGTCATCAATGGTAACTACCATGGAAATACAGCTCAACAGCCGATCAAATTCAAGGTTTCCATAGAAGTTGCCATTGATAGCAAAGTTACCATCAAAGGTAAGTTTTATGCAATAGGGCCCAGGTGTAAGCATAGCGATGTGACAAAGCCATGTACTGTATGTAAATACTATTTGCATGCTGACATTGGGTAGGCATGAAGGTCTTTAATTGAATGTCTCTCGTCAGATGTCTTGTTTGTTTATTGCTGAAACCTTGCTCCAAAAGATACCAACGAAATAAGGTAAACAAGGTTAAAGCCTTTGCTGGAATTTGCTTGTTTTTGCCACATTGATGATAATGTCCAAGGATAATGACGAGTGATCATGTCTGGACAAGTAAGATGAACAAGTTGAAGGTACACTGTAGATCCATATTATTTATAAGGTTCTTTGACTTCTCTTGGTGCCCGTGACATGACGTGACGTGACATGACGTGACATGACGTGACGTGACATGACATGCCTAAATGAATACGGTACTTCAAAGAAGATCTGATGTTTAGTTCTAGTGTATCAAACAAGATTGTTAACATCACAAATCACATCTGGCTTTAGTTTCAAGTTTCAACTCACTGGATAAACAAAACAATAACAAATGCACACATATGAATAAATCAAAAGTGAGTGGGTAACAGCCAGGAAGGACGCAGCATTGTTGATAGCTGACCCTTTCGCATGAATGTTTAAGATCGAAGCAAGTACAATACTAGAAAAACAACAGACAATTTTAGATAGTGAATGTAAGTATTTAATACATATTTTAAATTGCTTGGTGAGTACTGCTCTTTCCTTTTCTTTCTTTCTTTTTTTTTTTTTTTACAAACAAAGTATACAGTATGTAACTTGTGAAGAATAGTATGTAATGCAGTGACAGATTTCTTTCTGACAACCCGAGTGATAATTTTTTTGTTTGGTGAGATTATTTTCACTGGGGATTTACCCCCCTCAACCTGAAAAATATGTATTAATTTCAAATTATTCTGTAATTACAATTCCATAGTGTTTATGTAATTGTTGTTAATATGATTTGTTCTTAGACATTCAAATGTTGATTTGGAAATGCCATGAATCATTACAATGAGAGATTGGACTAACATGTGATCTGTAAATCTATTACATTGATATTGATATAACTCTTGTTCTGAATTCCTAGTACTTACTGTATACGAGATATATTTAGCGAGTCTAATTTTTCGCGAATCAGGACTTTGCAACAATTTCGTGTGTGGTTAAATTCGTGATCGTGGAGTGCTGAGTAATAGTAGTACATAGTGTGCGTGTTGTTACAAATGTGTATAAGTTATACATATAGCCATACGTGTAGCTCTTGAATTAGCTGCACTCTGTGTGCTTGTGAAATTCCTCACTGGTGAAATAAACATTTAGCAATGTGTACTGCCCAGAAGAGTCTGGAATGTTATTTACATGAAAGAATGTTACAGCTGGGGTGAGACTCATTACCATAATAAAGGAGCTCAGATGGGCTAATGATGACTCATCAATGTAATCTGGGTCAGGTCAATATTGATTATCATGTTTACAAGCATAGGTATATGTACAATGTAGAGCTTACTGGATTTATTGAGAAATTTCTGGAAGCACAGGTAATGGAACCATCTAGAATGTACAGATTGTAGTATATATATGAGTGACTTGGATATAGGACCTTAGAGTTTAACATATCATCCTAGCTCCAGTCATGTACCTGTGATAACCTGCATTAGAGTTTTACCTATCATCTCGCTCCAGTCACCTGTGGTATATAGTAACCTGCATCTAAGATATTGTTGTGACCCTGGCTCAATACTTACCTGTGGATTTATACGAGGACTTTCTCTACGTGGATAAATACCTGCCTGTTAAATAGCGCTTATGAGATCCTGCCTGTGAAAGCCGTGAAAGCTCTGTGAATTAACATTTGACCATCTTGGATCATCTATTTGGACTTGACTATCTGGAATACCTGCTCTTCAGCGTACAACATTGGGATCAACATCGCGATCATAATTTGGGAATACTGGATCGGATTATCAACTGGACCATCAGCGGGAGCCGTGGATTCATTTGACTTCAGTATCCTCCAGCACTGTAAGCTAACCTGTATCCATACATTGTAAAGTAATCTATATACATGTATTGATGTATTGATGTTCATGTACTGAAAGTGAAAGCTTGTCTTGATTTTAAAGGGGAAATACCCTATATAATAAACAACACATAAACTAAATATTGGTATCATTTTGTGCGATCCTTTCTGGCGTTAACTGATCGTAACAGTGTGCACGTCGTATTCATGTCAGGATCAAAGGAAATACTTTTTGCGTGTTGTTTAGTCTACGAATATCACCCAACTAATGAAATTCGCGAAATTAAAAACCCTGCGAAATATATGCTGTACCGGTATACAGTACTGTATTCTTTCCAGAATTTGACCTCAGAAATGTCTCTGTACCTAGAGACATACATGTACTGGCATATCAAGACCATTCAAACATATGATTCTTGAAAAGTGTGAAAGTATGAAAGATTGATAAATGTAATTTCAGTTTCATGTATTAGGACTTAAAAAGCTAGTATATATATATATATATGTCCCCTTTCAGGCATTTATAACCAAATTCTTTAAAAAATACATGTCAAATCACAAGGAGAGCATGAATTTTAAAGAATTGTACATTTTGTTTGGATAGATTTGAAAAAAAAATTACATGAAGAATCTGAATTGAAATTGTGAAGAAAATAAACTGTATATAATAATAAATAAAAATAAATATCTATAAACACTTTTAAAGTATGGTAGTCTTGAAGGGAATTGTAAAAATTGATTGGATTTTTATTTTACTGCAGGCATGGGTTAGACTTGCCTTAAATGACTGTTTGATGGAGAGTTACATGGCGGCTTTTCTGAGAGACAGTAAGGCCATTAGGCAGTACTATGGCCGTAATTCTTTCTTCAGAGATCCAGAGCAGCCCTTCATTATCAAGAACTATCTACAAGGTGAGGTTGTTGTCATAATCGTCAGCATCTGTATTATTGTAATCAGCATTTTAAATCAGTCATCAACATCATCATTATCACCACCATTATTTGGATTAGCATAATTTTAATCATTATTATTCCCATCATCATTATCTATTTTATTTTCATCACCACCATCATCATCATCATCATCATCATTATGACCACCATCATCATCATCAGCACCACCATCATCGCCACCACCACCATCATCGCCACCATGACCATCATCATCACCACCATCATCATCACCACCACCATCACCATCATCATCATCACTGTTGTCATCATCATCACCATCATCATCAGCACCATCATCATCATCACTACCATCATCATCAGCACCATCATCATCATCACTACCATCATCACCATTATTGCCACCATCACCACCATCATCATCACTGTTGTCATCATCACCACCATCATCATCATTACCATCATTTTCTCTGTCATTATTGTGACTGGTATTGTAAAAATTTAAAGTAGAACACCATTGATTTTAGATATATATTTTGGTATCATATGATAAAGGATAGTATAGGGTACCCAAATAGTGACTTTTCCAACCTCGCTGATCTAACAGAACGGAGTAACCCTGCATCAAAACTTACAATTTTCCTACTTCGTAATTCTTCATTATCGACTCTCCGGAACGCTGTCAGCATGATGACGTCATTCTCTGAACATGATCTGCAACCGAGCTAGCTAGCTCCCGATACATACACGTTCACGCATACGTTTTGAACGCAATTACAACCAGTGATTGACTCCGAACTTGCTCCAAAGTAAAGCCAACATGTTGGGAAACACACTAGACCTTGACATCGTCATTGGAGAGAATGATTCAGGTGAATTTTCTTTCAATACTGATATTGATGATGGGGGGGGGGGGGGTGGAGACGGAAGAGGAAGGAAAGAAAGTAATGACGATGACGACGGCCATACACACAGAGTCAGAGACGGAGGAGAAGGCGCAGCGGCTGTGCTACCTCAGGCGCGTTATTAGTACAGCGCTAACTAATCCAGATTCAGGACGTTGTTTGTGAACATGTGCATGTGCATGTGCATGCCTTGATTTGCCTCAACGCTAAGCTTCATACTGTGCGCATCATTTGCTACGCCTCCAAACAACTGCGGGGTACGATGGGCACGGTGGTTGTTTTGTGCTGTATAGTATGAGCAGGGAGGTGGGAGTTGCATAGCAGGCCGTACTGGTAGCGGACTACATACGAGTACTTGCCTATGTGCATGTCTGGCTGGCCAGTAGAGCACTGATCCCTATGTGGAGATCGGTGATACAGCTGTATGACTCGCATAATTCAGGCCAGCGCAGCCGCCAGCAAGCTCGCCAGCTAGCTAGCCTTACTCCGGCAGCGCTGAGATGAGACGTACGTGCGTAAGAGTAAGACGGCCGTGGCTGCAGGGACAATTTCAAGATCGGAGCTAGCGTTTGTTAGCTGTGCAGAAGACCAAGTACTGCGCTCGCGGGAAGCGTACGAACGGGAGTACACATGTACTATGTTGCAATGGCCAAGTTGTGCGGCGCACGCCCAATGCCTAGATGCAAGAAAAAGATCGGCATATTTCACGACAGAATGACTAATTATTAATGAAAATGTTCAAAAGACAAATATGTGTGTATCACTGTAAGGAAATAATTAATATAAATCATACAACAATAGGTACGAATCAACATTTGCACAGGGGATGCTCTTGAATGATGATGAATTTTGTGTACAATGCGTATGGTGAGTGTGCCTGAGTGTGTGATCTGTTCAGTTAATGACGTCTACACAAAGGGGGTCTGCCACTCACAGTTTCGCGGTAGATGAGGAGATCATGCACGGACAATTAGAATGGTTAATTTTTATATTTTCATAGCAGTGTGAGGCTGGAAATTAATATTTTCGTGATCTCTACATAACCAGCTTTCCATAGATGTAAAAATTTACTATATTTAGAATTTTCAATGGAGTTCTACTTTAATAATTGAACCTTGTTATGTTTTACTAATAAATACTATTTAGAAAATAGTAAAACTTTTTGGTACACCACATGGTTATATTCTTTCAGGGTAATTGACCCTCTTATGGGTTGAAGAAAGGAAAAGAAAAGAGTGAAAAGAGGACCGATTATTTCTTTTTATTTTTATAACACACAAGACTATTTTTTTTTAACTTTAGTTTTTGGTGTTTTCAACCGAAAATGGGATGAAAGTAAGAAATGGAAGTAGAAGAAGAGGGTGGTGATGAGAGTTGTAAACTAGTCAAAAGTATATTTACAAAGAAATTTTAGGCATACACCCAGTAGTAAGGATAGCGTGCTCCTTGACTTGACTTGTTTTTTCGTTCATTTATAGGATGGAGCACGCTATCCTTACTACAGGATGTATGCCTAAAATTTCTTTGTAAATTGAAATTACCCCAGGAAACCTTTTCACTAGTCAAAAGTAGTTAAACAGAGAAAAGATTCAAATGATTGTTGTATACCTTTATTTGTCTCCAGACTTTGTTTTCAGTATGCTTTTTATCAATATACCAAAATTGAATTGAAAGGAGAAAGGCAAAGTGTGGAGAAGTTAAAGTTAGTTTTGCAAGTAACTATAAGTTTCTTTCAAAATCTGAAGGAGAGAGTATCAGTCACTTGTTATATATTTGTTTTTCACCCCAGGTTATAGTTAATTTTGCAACTAACCATAGGGTTTCTTTTAAAATCTGAAGGAGAGAGTATCAGCCACTTGTTATATATTTGTTTTTCACCCCAGGTCTGAGCAACTTCTCCTTCCAGCTGTCAAACAACTCTACCCTGCTGAATGTGTGGGGAGCAGCGCCCTCTATGTTGAAAGGTTCATGGTCTCCGCCAGGAGATCAGCAGAATAAGGAGAATGCGTCTCCGAGGCCGTCAATGGGTATGTGTGCAGAGTGGATGTTTACGCTCGCCCCTCAAAATAATGATTGTTTGAAGTTTTGTCCCTTGCAAGATGTTGTGTGGTCCCGTATGTCAACGGGACAGAAGCAAGAAATATACGTAGATGGATAGATAATGGTTTATTAGGATAAAAAACAGCAATACCAAATAGAAACACTTTGCAGCTCGCAGGCCGAATTTCATGTGACATGTGACGTCTACCTCTCCAAATAACAAGTGTTTCAAAGTTTTTGTCCCTTACAAAATGTGGTATGGTTCCCATATGTCAAGGGGATGGGAGTAAGAGATAGATACATGTAGGTAATGGTTTATTAGGATAAAAAAACAGCAGTACAAAATAGAAACACTTTGCATCTCACAGGCCGAATTGCATGTGACATGTGACGCTCACCCCTCAAAATCATTATTGTTTGAAGTTTCATCCCTTGCAAACTGAGGTGTGGTTCCTGTATGTCAAGGGGACGAAAACAAGAGACAGATAGATAGATAGATAATGGTTTATTAGGATAAAAAACAACAGTACAAAATGGAAACACTTTCAGCTCGCAGGCTGAATTATGTGTGACTTTCCAATTTGTAAAATAATTTTTCACAATGTTGTTACAAATGAGTACTACTACAACAATACCAATCGATATCCTGAAAGTGATCATTAATTAGTTTAATAATCATCATCTTACACAGTAACCATCATTATTGTTATGGACCTTGTGAAAAAGAAGTAGAGAAGATAAAGCTCTGTTAGTAACTTCTGTTTTTTAAGCTGAATTTAGTATCATCTTGTAGGTCTTTTAAGGTTGAGACACTTTTAAGGGTATTTTATACTTCATCGGACAGCGATTTTCCTGATTTTGATTAATTTTGATGGTTTCTTTGATGAATTAACAGCTTAAATTCGACAAAGTTAGGTTCGGGTTGATATGCAGACTAGAATATGGTTAGGGTTAGGGAGTAGGGTTTAGTGAGGTTAAAAAGTGATTTTAGAGCAATTTTGTGGCCAGAAAATTGCCAAAACTAACCATTTTGATCGCGCATCGTAACTCTCTGCCACAATACAATTCTTTTTCAATGTGATTGCAATCAATTGAAGTCAACCAGTTAGCTCCGTGCATTTGCTCAGTGATTAACTTACATGTATATAGAGAGGAGGAAGACTGCTAAACATACAGTTGTCCTCAAAATTATTCATACCCTTGTTAATTTTTATGATTTTTTATTTTTGTGATGAAATGAATGCATTTTGTCAAGTGTGTATATCAGTTATATGTGACCAACATGTGAAAGAATAACAACAATATACAATTCAAGAAATTCATTATTTCAGGGGTATTTTATTCATGGATTTTCAAAAAATGCCATGTTCAAAATTATTCATACCCTAGGTTTACTGAGTCCAATGTCTTTCTTTAATAGTCAATAGCATAGCCTTTGTTTCTTATGACTGCTTCTAGACGGTTCTTGTACGTGTCCACAAGCTTCCTGCATGTCTTCTGGGGGATGTTGGCCCACTCTTCCTTGGCAAAAGCCTCAAGCTGGGACAGGTTGGTCGGTTTCCTAGCCAACACTCTGGTCTTCAAGTCTCGCCACAAGTTCTCAACTGGATTCAGGTCAGGACTCTGACTTGGCCATTCGAGGACGTTGACATCATTGTCCTTGAACCATTTCTTCACTACCTTGGCGGTATGTTTTGGATCATTGTCCTGCTGGTACTTCCAATTAGGGCCAAGCTGGAGTTTCTCAGCGGATTCCTTCACGTTTTCATCAAGGATCGTGATGTAATCCTCCTTTCTCATGATTCCTTGGACCTTGACGAGGTTGCCTGTGCCACTGGAAGAGAAGCATCCCCATAGCATTATGTTTCCACCACCATGCTTGACGGTGGGCACAGTGTTCTTTGGAGTGTATGCTTCTCCTTTTTTCCTCCAGACGTATTCAACATCCATATGGCCAAATAACTCCAACTTTGTCTCATCAGACCACAGGATGGTTGACCAAAAGCTGGAATCTTGCTTTAGATGACCTTTAGCAAAGGCTAGGCGAGCCTCCAGATGCTTCTTCCTGAGCAGCGGGGTCTTCCGAGGCCTACGTCCATGGAGACCTCCTCTGTGCAAGACTCGCTCAATAGTGGACCGTGACACCTTCGTCCCTGCCTGGTCAAGCGTTCGAAGTAGGGCCTTGGTTGTGGTCCGGGGGTTGTTGTTGACCTCTCGGCAGATTTTCCTGGCAAGTTTGGGGGACACCTTTCTCTTCCTGCCACGCCCACAGAGGTTTTTAACAGTATTGAACTTCTTGTGCTTGTTGATAATGCTCTGCACGGTTGCCACAGGGACATCATATTGCTTCGAAATGGCCTTATAACCCTTTCCTTCAATGTGGGCACGCACAAGACGTTGCCGTAGGTCCTCACTGAGCTCCTTCTTCTTGGCCATGATGATCAGAAACTGAGAATGACCAGAACACGTTTCCTCTATTTAAAGTCTTATGGAAAGATGCTATGTGTTTGACAATAGTTTAACATTTGGTCAACAAAAAAGGTATTTAATCCATTGGAACATCTTCAAATAACTATAGGACAAAGATTAACACATTCTCAGGAAAGGAAAACAATGGATACTATGAAGAAAGAACATTTTTGTTGAGGTATTGTCAGGGGTATGAATAATTCTGAACATGAGGGAAAAATAACTTTTGGACTTATCTATTATTATGCAAATGAAGTTTAGCCAACTCATATGTGGATTTGTGCATAGCAACAAGTAGACAAAAGATACACAGGAAGTACCAACATAATAGCTTTTACAAAGGAAGAATCTAACAAAGACTGTTATTTTCAATGGGGTATGAATAATTTTGAGGACAACTGTACATGAAAAGGCCTCTTGACTTCAACCCCTTCAATGCAGTTTACATGTTATCGCACTTGTCTATGATGACCATTTTTTTTCCCATGGCATTACGCTAAAGGCAGCTGGAAATAAATGTTTCACATACATTTTGCTCAGACCTGGGATGAAAAACAAATATAACAAGACATTGATACTCTCTCTTTCAGATTTTGAAAGAAACTTATAGTTGTTATAGACAGGTTTGACTGTATTGGAATAACTTATTTCTTACAACGATCTTTGTCTAGACTCTGATGTATCTTCACCCGACTGGCAATCAACGTCTGGGGCCCTCATGAAGGCCGCACCGAGTTTCACCATCCCTGAGGGCGCCCTTCACGTGACCCCAGCCAGCTCGTTGGATGCGCCGTATCACGTGGGCAGCTTCCACGAGAGTGAGATGAGCAGTAACCTGCTACGAAGCCTGGAGGATGGTGATGGAGAAGCTGCCTCCAGCAGGCAAGCTTAGTTCATTGATTGGTTAAAAGTGTGTCACATGACCAGAAATACATGTAGTTCATTGTTTTTGTGACTTGGGCCCTGTTCCATAAAACTGACCATTAATTGTAACTCTGCCATCAAGGGTAACTACATGGTAACACCGCTCGACAGCCAATCAAGCTCAAGATTTCCATAGAAGTTGCCATTAGTAGCAAAGTTACCATCAATGGCAAGTTATATGCAATGGGGCCCTGGAGGCTGGGGATGGCTAAGCTGCCTCCACCAGGCAAGCTTGTATTTATATCCCTCATTGATATATTCCAGTTCATGGATTGGTTAAAAGTGTGTCACATAACCACAATAATTCAACTGTTTGTGACTTGGAGGATGGGGATGGGGAGGCTGCCTCCACCAGGCAAGCTTAGTATACAAATATTTCATGATCATGAGGAATCTTGTGGAATCTATTTGATCCTGAGGTGAAGTGGAGGGCGTGCAGTACTTTTTTTTCCCGAGACTGCAGGTTGAATTGTTAAACACAGATGAATCAGAGAAACAGATTGAAAAAGTGTGTAAAAAAATCAGACTCATCATAGGAAAGATTAGGCATCTGATTACTAGCCCAATGGAGTTACCTTTGAAGGATGATGATCAGAATTCAGAGCTAGTTGAAAAAAAAAATGCAATTTTTTTTATGTTTTCCTTTTCTTCAATCCTCGCTAATCTGTTACTCTGATTTTATGGGTTTATTCAATTCAAGTTTTTATTAGCATTTTGTCCTTCTTTTAGCTAATTTTTCTTGTGCTTAGGAAATGATCAGTCAGCTACACATGTACATGAACATGCAATTAAATTTCCCTTTTGGTCAAATCCATGTTTGGTTGATATGAAGGTCACAGACGGTTTATTTTTTCTGTTATATTCTGTTAATTGATATTTGCTTGGCAAATGTTTTATCCAATAAGTATCAATAGAGTTCACTGTGATGAAATTAAGGCATTCTTGAAACTATTAAGTAACATTGTACTATTTACAAATTTGTAATGTCAGAGCAAAAAATAAAATAAAATTTGACCTCTGGTGCCATTATAAGAAGTGCAACAACAAGAAGTGTTTACTTATGACAAGACGCCACTGTTGACTTGGGTGCTGGACTATGTACATATACTCTAGTGACTGGACTTTTTGAGAGTTGACATTAAACATCGGATCAGTCAAAGTATTCAGCCATTTTCTGACTCCGTTTTTGAAACATTAAATTCTATAATGAAGCTGAGAATACACAACCGACTTCTCTTCTCTGTTTTTCCACCCCTCTCTTGTTGGTTACTTTCCTTATAGGATTGATGAGCAACCGTCGGTGGTCGTGGAAGAGTCAGAGGAGTTTGAAGACAGCCTTGTCATCCACCTGTCCCCATCAGGGGGTTCGCCTACCTCACCGGGGGCGCAATCACCTCCCACGATGGCTGCTACGCCGCCGCCAGCTATCCCACCGAATCCATTCAGTGATGACGACGTCTTTACCCCAGAGGATGATAGTATCGGCAGGAACTTAGAAACGGGGTTCGGACCGAATCGTACGGGAGGACAAGGCAGAAAGCAGGTCCATGCTGATGAGATGACATCTGAGGGGACCGGTGCAGTGGATGAATTTAACCCGTTTTTTAGAGCTGATTTAGAATGTGAGGCTAACGCGTATCAATCTGGGGGACAGGAGGAGGAGGAGGAGGTGGGTGAGGATGAGACCAATCCTTTCTTCCAGACGGAGTCAGCAGTGGAGGATAGGGGGAGGGAGACGGACCAGGCGGGAGAAGGGCGGGGCCGGGAGGGGCGGACTGGTGAGAGGCAGAGGGTGTTGTCTCTTAAAGAGGAGATGGAGGCTGCTGAAGAAGGGTTACACGAGACGGGGCTGCGAGATACAACGGATCAGGATAGTCCCATGGATGCCGTGGTGGGGAGAGTCGAAAGAGAAGATGAACTAGCAACAACCTCGGGGAAGAGAAGAACAGCAAGAAGAGGGGATGGTGGAGTGGGTGAACGGAAAACAGACGGGCTGGTAAGCGAGGAATGGGGGACGACGGCGCGAGATGGGGCGGGGCACAGGGAGGAGGAGGAGTTCACCGGTTCCTATGGCAACAGTCTGAGCCTGAATCGGGGCTGGTCATCAGAGTTTGCGTCCTCGAGCAGACCCACATCCATGGTGGTGGAAGAGACCGATGGATACATGAGACAAGGTGGGCATGGTGGTTCAAGGATGGGAGAAGTTGATACTCAAAGGGTATCGCTGTGGTGTGAACTGATTATCTGCTTGCTATACACAAATGTTATGGTCTTGATTTGCAAACATGTGGTAACCTAATGTCAGAATTTGGCTTAATAATTGATGCAATGTCACGCAACTTGCCTCTCATTAATGTGGCATCCCTCACCTTCACAATGTGTAAATTGCGACCTGATTTGAGTTGTAGATTTCACCATAAAGTTGACCAAAAATCCACTGTTAACAGAGTTGATTGGATTGAGTCATCTATACTGTGATGTTTTAAAATCACTTTGTCAGTGCAAGGGTCTTCAGGCACTATACTTCATTTCTGGACAAACTGACAATACTTTCTTTTGTGATATGATATCCTCTATCAATTTAAACTCATTAAAAGTCACTTTTGAGTTCCAATATCCTGAGGGAATTTCTTCAACAATGTTTGTTTCTATATGTTGGTACTATAACAATTACAAAATTTGCAAATTGGATACACCTCCTTTAATAACATCTACAAATTCTACAATTTCTACAATATTGATATGTATTATTTTGTATTTTAGTTTAAATCTTGTCTTTAATGTAATGTGTTCAAATTCTCCACATTAATCACTCTCTGCCTCAAAGTGTACATATTAAAAGAGATATTTCGTAATGCATTTTTAAAAATTGTTCTTGGTCCTACTTTTTGGCAGAGAGCTACCAAACTCTGTTAAAGAATTACATGGACCTGACAGATAAAGCGATGGCCCCATCTACCAATCATCTGTCATCTGGGACCTCTCAGAGCAGCACTGAGGCTCCCATAGACAGACCTAAAGCATCACTGCAGAAGGTAGGCCCATATTATTTTGTGTGTGTGTGTGTGTGTGTGTGGGGGGGGGGTCATTTGTGGGACCCCTCCCCCCCCCCCTTTGACTTTCTATCATTTCTCATGATTGAACATGTATCATTTCAGTTCACTTTTTATAAAGGAATGCTGAAAGGAGTGCTCAAGGAGAGATATGACCGCCAAATTTCTCTTTCCCATAGTGAGCATTTTAAGATTAACAAGCAATGATGTAATTTTTCAATTAAAGTATGAATGAACATTACCAGTACATGAATTAAGCGTAGGGCTTTTTAGTATCCTGAGATAGTCAAACACATTTAAATTTAGAATTCATATCTACATGTACATGTATAAGCAATGATGCTAGAAAAACATCTGCCGTGTCATATTATTTGATTTGCTTTAGTATTTTCAGTCTCATAGAAGTGTGATTATATCCAACTCTATAACATCTGTATTCACAATTTTTTTTTTTTGTATCTTCCTATCAAATTTGAATAATGTGGCCATTGTTTTCTTTACATCCCAGCCACATCCAAAGTCGATTCACAATGAGCAGGTGCATTCTATTATAACTAAATCCTATCCTCAAATGTATTGTTCACTTGATTTTCTCCTTTTTCTTTTTCCTCTCTTTTCTTTTTCCTCTTTCTTCTTCTATCTTACCTTTTATCTTAAGTTTGTCTTTGTCTGCTTCATTTTCCTCTTCTATTTTTTTTGTTTGCTTCTTGTTATTTCTTGTATTTTTCTTCTTTTTTTGTTTTTACTTTATCCTTCTTCTGCTAATGCTACTTATCCCATTTCTTCTCTTCTCTCCTTTAACCTTGATTTTCTTATTTATTTTTTTATTTCAACACTTGTAATGGCTTCATGTGATTAAACTGCATGCTGCATTATTAAAAAAAAATCACCAAACATTGTCAGCACTCTTTCTTTACCTTCATACCTACACTGTATTCCTCTTTCATATTATTCATTATTCACTCCCAGAATGCCACGCCATCATCTCCAACAGTTGGCGACTTTCCTCTGGACTTTGAAATCATCCCATTCAGCAGTTCTCCTGCTTCTAAACATGCTGATCTGGTAATTTAATAACATTTCTAAATGCATGGTAACAATCATATACAAGTATTTTAATTCATACTTCATGTTCACTGATTATCTGTCAATATGCCAATTTGTAGGTGCAATATGTGCATGAGCAGATAAAAACTGGTACAAATTAACTCAGGTCAATGTTTCTTGTCACATTAAATAGAAAGTCATCAAATGGTCGACCACACTTGTACTTATTACTAAATGCACATACATTGTATGCTGTGCTCTGAGATCATTCTACCTTGTCCACATGTTCATATTGTAATTCTGCAAACAGTGTAAAAATGTATATAATCTATCACAATTTCATGAATCCACAGTATACATTCTAGTGGTTTCTAATTCAGTGGACCATCCAACCTTATTGTAACTACAAACTGGTCTATTTAAAACAACTGCATGATATATTTTTGTTCTCTCTACATGTTATTTAAGACCTCATGTATTTCAATGGTCTGTGAGTCATATATAATATTTGTTCAGTGTCTTCAAGTTCATTGTTTAAATTGTCAATTTGATACAGTTGAGGCCCCTTCCATGTGTTTTTCAACTATACGTGTATACTGTAAATTTTTAAAAAAGACCGCATCAAAATAGTTCCATCATTACAAATCATGGCAATAAAAAGACATTTCATCTCATCTAATTATGTATACAAAGAGTGTAAAGTTATTGTTTTCTGATTATGTTTTACATGTATTAAAATCTCTCAGACAGATCATACAATAGAAGTTAGAATTGGTTCTGATAAATGAAAGAATATGAAGTACATGTAAGATACATTATAAGTTTTAGCTGTTATTATGCGTCATGTTTGCCGCATTGTATCTATACTGTACAGGGATTACTGTTGTCTGCTGGAAGTATTCTTGTTCATAATCTTTGAATTGGAGAGTCACAGGCCTCATACTACAGGTCCATTATTTGATTTAATTCCATAACAAATATATTCACTATTCTTACTATTTTAACACAGTTGACATATTTGTAATTCTTTCTTTGTTCTCCCTTATCTCCTAATTTTCATCACATTTTCCTTTTCTCATTCTCTCTGTTTTTTGTTTGACCTCTTCATGCATTTCAGCTATCCTTCATTTTTTCTGCTTATCTTCTCATTCCTCTTCTCTGTTTTCCTTTATACTTTCTTTCTTTCTCTTTTCCTTCTCTTTCTCCTCTTCTGTCTATATTAGTACACTGTATGACTTCTAGGACATTTAGTTGTACTACTTCTCATACCATCATTACTGCTGCTTGACTTATGAATGATTACTGGACTTGTACACTTTTGTATCCGTAGAGAACACAGGAGCTCTTGGCCAAGGTGACAACTATAGCTAATGAGTTGGGCCTCGACACTCAGAGCTATCAGTGTAAAGGATGCACGAGACCTGTTGGCATCAGTGAGTATTGTCATGTGACTATGGCAAACAAGTCTTCTTTTAACAATTTTTTTTATTATTTCATCTTACAGCACAAATGCACACTCGTCAAAGCGCTTCTTAAAGAATCTATTGGTTTAACACTTCAGCACCTAACATATATGCAGAAACAATTTAAAGATTGACATATAAGATAGGTAATTCATTACAGACAGTAGTAAATGAGTTGGTGCCTTTCCTCAAAATGAATGCAAAATTGTTCTTATGGTCGGTCACTACTTTTTTGGAGGCAAATTGGAAATTCATTCATTTATATAAAACAAACGCAAACATTTCCTTTTCCATTGGTATGCCCAATTTGTGATGGTAACATGCTACTGCATGTGTGCAACTGCAGTTAAATAATCTTTTTGTATATTCATGAATATGAATTTTATTTCAAAAGTTTACCTTAAGTCCTGTTTGTCTTTGTATCATGAAGACTTCTAGATTTCCCTATCTTTTTTGGTAGGTTTTGCAAGAAATTATTAGAGATTTGTTCGTATATGAAGTTTCACAGAGTTCCAGGCTTTGTTTTGGTTATTTATACCAATACAAACAATGTTTTCTTTGCAGTTTATGGCAAGGCCAAGGTGTGTGGATACGATGGCTGCTACTACTGCTATGAGTGCCACTGCGATGAGGAATCTGTCATTCCTGCTCGGGTGCTCTACAGCTGGGACTTCAGGAAACAGAAAGGTTTGTTGTCATAATTACCATGATGCAATTCAATTCAATTATTTATTTATTATTAAAAGGGGATCACTGGGCATTACAAAACCAATGCTTCATTGTTTAGGTACTAGAATTGAATATCAATCATACTGTTGTGGGGTCTGATATGTTTCTGTAACTTGAGAACAGTTCAATGAGTTGATATGGCACGCGGACCAGCGGCTATATCGATGTTCCGCATGCCACTTTGTTTGCACGTCCCCTAGATCAATACGCGTACGTTATTATTGTACCTAAGCAATTTATTGCATAGTGGTGTGCGGTGCACACATAATCCTTTCTTTTAATGGTATGGTCCATATAAATCAGATCTTTTCATCCAGCTCTTTAAAACAAGGTGAATTGTTATTTTGTAAGCATGATTTGTCCTTCTTCCATACATGTAGTTGCCAAGCACACTAAGAGTTTCCTGCAGCAGATTGAGGCCATGCCGCTGATAGACGTGTACGAGACCAACCCTTCCCTCTACAAGGCCATTCCTGAGCTAGAGGAAGTCAAGGTAAGGCCTGTGTATTACTCATGCTCTGATGACCTTTGCTCCAAGGTCAATTCTCCCTATCGCATATAGCCGATATCAATCGATATCACTTAAGTTTGCGATACCGATATCTGATTGATAGCTTTTGGGACGTATACACATACTTCTGCTTTTGCGGCGAGCCATATTCTGGTATAGTATATGAACATTCAAAATGCACAGAATTCATCATTTCGAACCTTGTAAAACTCATAATAGCTCTTCTTACATGAAAAAACATGGATTGACCTGATGACCAACTTTTGAGAATGTCTGTGTCGCGATTTAAGGACTTTCTTAGCGAAAAAATGATCCTACGACCGGTAAATGAAGGAATGAACTTTAAACTCTTGCCAAGAAAGCTGCCAATGTTCACCGCTTTGCAGAAGAATCCCACTTATTAAATGAAACGTTATAGATTGAAATAACTTTTTTTATTCACGAGATTATATCTAGATTTTGACACGATTTATATACTTTGACCTTGGAGTTCAATGTGCAGAAAGCATAAAAAAAGAAAGCCCACTTTTTGAACCAGTTTTAAAAATTAGAGTACCACAGGCAGTCAGATTTGGATAGCCGTATGCGATAGGAAGAATTCTGTACACTAGTCCTACTTCTGACATCTACCCTGGTCCCAAAACTATACTTTACCACAACCAATGCCTTAAAGGCAGTGTGCCCCATTTTCAAAGTAATAAAACCCAGCAGGAATCCCGGAATCAGCAGTATACCCAAATGATAATGTGTATGAAATTTCACTGTCATAGCTTCACAAATTATTTCAGGAACAGAGAAAATCTATCCTTGTTGACGTTTGAAACAGTGATTGTATTCTATGTTCAAATACAGTATTGCATTTTACTATGACTGTCACCCTTTGCTTTGTATCGAAATGACAGCAAGTGCGCATGCAGCTGAAGTATCTGAAGGCTTATCTGTTTACCTGCAAGCAGTCTGTGGCAGAGGACCTGAAGAAACGAGTGTGGCCCAGGGAGTACATGCTAGATCATGTCCACCTCTACTCTATGCTGGTAAGATGGAAGGAGAGGTGGGGATTTGATTAGGGGAGGGGGAGGAGGAGAGAGGTGGGGTGAGAGGAGAGAGATAGGGTGAGGGTGAGGGTGAGGGGAGAGATATAGGTGAGGGAGCTGAAGAAATAAATTTGGCCCAGGGAGTACATGCTAGGTTATGTCCACCTCTACTCTATGCTCGTAAGATGGAAGGAGAGGTGGGATTAGATGTAGGGGAGGGGAGGGGTAGGAGAGGGGTAGGGTTGGGAGAGAGGTGGGGTAAGAGGCGGGAGATGGGGTGAGGATGAGGGGAGGGAGCTGAAGAAATAAGTGTGACCTAGGGAGTACATGCTAGATCGTGTCCACCTTTAATCTATGCTGGTAAGATGAAAGCAGAGGTGGGGATTAGATATAGGAGAGGGGTAGGTGTGGTAGAGAGATGGGGTTAGAGGAGAGAGATGGGGTGAGGGTGAGGGGAGAGAGAGAGGGGAGGGAGCTGAAGAAATGAGTCTGGCCCACAGAGTACATGCTAGATCATGTCCACTGCTGGTAAGACTGACTTGCAGGTGGGTGAGAGGGTGGAATGAGGGTTGGCCGTAAGATAAAGAGAGAGAGAGAGAGAGAGAGAGAGAGAGAGAGAGAGAGAGAGAGAGAGAGAGAGAGAGAGAGAGAGAGAGAGAGAGAGAGAGAGAGATGATGTGGAGGGGAGGGGTAGAAGGAGACATTCTGGACTATTCCCACCTCTATTCTATGCTGCAAAGATGGGAGAGGTAGGGAAGGGAGGGGTCAGAAAGAGACGGAGAGAGAGACAGACAAAGAGACAGACAGAGAAAGACAGAAATAGAGAGAGAGAGAGAGAGAGAGAGAGAGAGAGAGAGAGAGAGAGAGAGAGAGAGAGAGGGAGATGGGGAGGCGAGGGAGCAAAAGAAGATACATGTATGCTGGACTATGTCCACCTCTGTACTGTGTTGGAAGGATGTGAGGAGATGTGGGGAAGAGGGATAGGGAAGGGGAGAGAGAGAAGGGAGGGGAGGGAGAGAGATGGGAGGGAGAGAGAAGGGAGGGGAGGGAGGGAGGGAGGGAATATATTCTGTACCATGTCAATCTGTACTCTGTGCTGGTGAGAATGAATTAGAGGTGGGGAAGAAGGAAAAACTGCAAGAGAATTGCAAGAGGGGTAGGGAAAGATATTGATGCACCACAGATAATTCTTATATTGTCATCAATTTCCCTTTTCCCAAAAAATATATTGCTCAATTATCAATATTTTCTATTTTTTTCATTTCAATTTTGCTCCTGGCAGGATTTTTCCCAGGTGCAGGCGAGCACGCTGGCTCCCATTCTGAGGAAGGTTGTGGTGTTTGCCGTCAAACACGTCCAGCAGTGTGCCCTCTGTAGTCAGAAAGGCTTCATCTGCGAGATCTGTGAAAACAGCAAGATTATCTACCCCTTCGACACGGATTTCACTATTCAGGTACGATACTAAACCCGCTCTGTACTAGACAAATATGTCTCTATGGGATTTGTGTGTATTACTTGTGATTAGACCAGTTCGTAGTTGCACCATAGTCAGACAATCCAATGAATATATATACTAGACTGCAGACTGGGATTTGTTCTTGAAGCTGTGATGGATGATGGATGTAAAGACATTTTGCAGTGTGCCCGGAACAACTATAGAAGCAAGTACACATGATGGAATGTTCTTTCACTACCTTCTCGGAGCTGAATAGCTATTGCCATATCTGCATGATAATAAGTCGAAATGTGGTTGACTATCTAATGAATTTCCATTTAACTCTGTGAGTAGTGCCATTGACCTGAGGTCATTTTGTACCACCAATAATCTGCTCACATGTAGATTGCAACTACAAAATGGCTTATACTTTCACATTCAGCACATAAAGCGTTTATCAAAGGTTGTAGTGGGATGGAATTTTCACTTCTCCTGAAATTGCGAGAATGTGCCTAGAGAATATGAGGGGAGTATGGGGAGCGTGAAAACAATGACAGTTGTAATTATGATACCAGTTTTGACAAATGTATGCGAAGCGAGACTGGCTTAGAGACGGGAGACTGCTGTATGCAATGGTCTGCACCAGTCTGCTCCACAGTGCATGCGTTCAATGGGAGCAGTGCCCGCATTACGGGCTGACAGGGACAATACGAATGCGCATGTAGAAAATGCATGCTGTGTTACAAACGTAAACAAGGATAGTTTTCCACTTTTCCTAAACATGTTTACGAAGCTATGACTGTGAGACATCATACACGTGATAATTAGGGTATACTGCTGATTCCTGCAGAGAGTTTCACGACTTTTTATAATGGGACACTCTGTCTTTAAACCCTGGTTTAAATCTTAAATACTTTGTGAATTTAGGCCCTAAAGTGTAGAAATTACATACATGTAGGTGCCCTATACTTAGAAATAAAGAAAAGACCCATTTTGATAAACTGTTACTGTGGATCCCTGCCATGAAATATTTAAATAATTTTTTTTTTCTGTTTCAGTGTGAGCGGTGCAAAGCAGTGTACCACAAAGCCTGCAAGACGGAGCTCATGCCTTGCCCGAAATGCCCCAGACGCAGAGTGAGGAAGGCCCAGACGGACCAGGGCACCAGCCAAGAAAACTTTGTCTCTCCATTCACATGAGCCAGAAGTCTGGAAAATTAGCATCTTCATACCAAAACAGGCATATAGCTAGTTATTTTCTTATCTGGGAAATGAACTTGAAGTTGGATTTGCATATACATCATGCTGAAACAAGCAATTTGCATATTATTTTTCTGATCTGGGAAATTAGCAAAATGTTGAAATATCACTTACAATTTACATTATATCAAAACAGTGAAATTCCTATTTTCTTATCTGGGAAATTAGCACGATGTTGAAATCGCATCTTCATCATGCCAAAACAAGCAGAAGGCTATTTTTTTTTTATCTGGGAGATTAACCCAGAGTTGAATTTGCATATTCATCATACCAAAACAAGCAATTTGCACATTAATTTCTAATCTGAGAAATTAGCCCGATGTTGAAATCTCATCTACATGTACATGTACATCATACTGACACAGGCAAATAGTTATTTATTTTTCTTATCTTGGAAATTAGCTCGAAGTTGGATTTTCCTCTTCATCATACCAAAACAAGCAAATAGCTGGCTTTTTTCTGACCAGGGAAATGAGCCAGAAGTGGAAATAGCATCCTCATCATAGCGAAACAAGCAAATAGCTTGCTATGTTCTGATATGGGAAATTAGCCTGATGTTGAAATTGCACCTTTATCACACCGAAACACATGTAGCTACATGTAGTTAGTTTCTAATCTGGGAAATTAGCTCAAAGTCAGATTTGTATCTTCATTTCACTGAAATGATCAAACAGCAAGCCATTTCTTTTTTATCTGGGAAATTACCAGTATTTAAAAGTGGAAATTACATATTCATTGCCAGGCTATCCCTTGATATAACTTCTTTAAAGGTGAACTTAAATTCCAAAACCACATTTCTTGCTGCATTTGTCAAATTGTGTTGACTAACTGACCATCATATTTTTTTCACTGAACATTACCTGGACTGATGACTGTGGCAGTATCTTTGATAAAGAAATGAGCTGTCAATAGCAGTGATGTATTGAGGGTAACCGTGTTATTTCTATTGGTATCAAACAACATCCATGTACTGTCTACTACTGCATGGTCAGAGTGCCTTGTTATCAAGAGAGCTCACATTTGCATTGAAAAAATCTGTTGATTGGTATAACTTCATATGATGTGCACCATTTCTCTTTGATCCACTCTTTCTCTATCTCCATATAAAGTATTCTTTTGTGCTTGTTTATCCTTTTTGTAGAATTGGAAACTATATGAATTGTAATTCAATATGTGTTCATGCAATGTTGCAAGATGTTTAGTCTACAGCAACCAGACCTGTTTATTGTGCAGTTGAATGATTTGTGCAATAAGGTTATACATATTATTTACCTGATTTTATTTTTGATTTAGTGTTATGCATGCCTTGCATAAATGAATTTCTTATTGATATTATAAGCAACACATATCTAGAAGGAATAGTATTTGGTAGTATGGTCTTGCTTCGTTCAGACATCAAGGAGATCAAGGTCACGTTGCATAGAGGTTTTCAATTATTGTAACTTACCATCAGTGGTCACTACCATGGCAATGTGTGCATTGATGAGAGCTCATTGGCTGTTACCATGGTAGTTACCATTGATGGTACATGTAAGTTACAATGATTGCAAACCTCTATACAACATGCCCCAGGGAGTGTATTATCCAAGATAGAGGATTAAGGAATTATATTAAACTCTTTATTTTATTGTTTTGTTTCACAAAACAAAGAGAAGTACAGCAATAAATCAGGGCCCCGTCTTATAAAGATTTGCAATTGATTGCCGTGTGATTTGCGTTTGAAATTGTAACTCTAAACATTAGAAATTTGAGATTAGAGATATGATCGATGCAGATCAATCGCAAGTCATTATAACATGGGGCCCTGGTGTTGAGGTCTCTGTTGATATTTTATGATGTTAAAAAAAAAACCTTTTCCTTGTAAAGAAATATTGTAAAATGGTATTTTTCCTTGGTAGGATTCAACTGAATACAATGTTTTCTACATACCTCAAGAATTAGAACAGCAAACCTACCCTAATGTTACTATATTAGAATACCGACATTCAAGTTCCATTATTCCACATTTTGTTTTCATTACAACTCACAGCCATCTTAAAGCATTACATTTAAACCAAATAGCACAAACATTTGTCACTATTTATTTATATGTTCATTGGATTATATGTCATACCTGTTGAATGCTTATTTTAACTTATGTCTTGCCCAAGAAGGTTAAGTTCTATTAGCAGATACAAAATCCATAGCATTTATGTCAGTAATACCTGTAACACCTTCTTTTTTTATTTTTGAAATAATTTGCATTTGATAGTTTCTCCAAAACTGCTTGGCACACCTCACCAATAATTACGAACCTTTAAAACATGCTTTCATAGCACATGAATACAGGGTGGTCACGAGAAAATCTCTTACGCGTGGCTCAATAGGGTAGAATGTCACTTTTTGCCAGATATCTGTGCTGGACATGTTGTACACAACTATGGAATGCGTATTGATTGAACGGGTTGTGCAGTAAATAAACGTGTGGCACACAATCACTTTTTGGACCAGACATGTGGTGTTTACGTTGCAGGTTTTCTACACTGGGGAACACCGTGCATGCACAGAGATCATCAGAATTCAAGTAGGATTTGAGATAGAACTCGTATCAACTATTCATTGAATTGAAGCTGTTTATCAAACTACAATGCGAAGAGTGTGTGTTTGTTGTTTTACAGTTTGAAATTTGCTGTAAATCCGTTACATTTGTACTTGATTCACCAGAGTAGTATTTCACATTTCTGTGCCAGACTTCCGTCTACTTGTATTAAACCCACAACTTCAATAGGAGTGTCTTAAATGATGCAGGATTTAAAAAGACCTTGTGCAGAGTGAACATGATAAACAGAAATATAAAAAAATAACTTATATGTCTTTTTGATTTCAGATTCACAAATTACACTATGCAAGAAACCCTTGTATGTTTGAAATTGAAAACTCTTGACTTGTGTGACCTACAATTCTAGAATTAAAAGTTCTAGAAAAGAATGTACAGTGTACAATGAAAGATGGTGATGGATCAAATGAAATATGATGATTTTGTATCTGAAATTATACATATTTTCAGTAAATAAAAAATGTTGTTATTGAAAGCATATTTCTAATAATTCTTTTCTTCTAAAGGGTGAAGTGTGTGTTACAAGAGTGTAGGTGCATTCCCACAAAAGCCGTTTGTGTGATGCCAGTCTTCTGCATCTCTGGAAGGTAGAAATGGTGTGAACAGGCCTAACAGGTGTATGAATGTAGCTTCATGGTTTTGTGTGATGCCAGTTTTCTGCATCTCTGGAAGGTAGAAACAGTGTGAACAGGCCTAACAGGTGTATGAATGTAGCTTCATGGTTTTGCAGCAGTGAGATGCAGGAAACTGCTCCAGTGTGAACAGCCCTTCAGGGAGAGCAGCGTGGCTTGTGAGTTTGTCTTTCAATGGCAATGCAGTGGGTGCGGCGTGTCCCATACAAGTCCTTGCAAGAGAGCCAGCATCGTTTGCTTTCCCGCCTCCCCCCATTGTGGGAAAACACTCCGTCCCTCGGATAAAACATGATTGAAATGGTGGTCCTGTGCATAGACAAGCCATACTCTACTAAGGCTAAAGATCCTCCTTAACTTCTTGAGTAAGAGCAGGGTGAAAATCTGGTGGAGTGGACAGAAAGCCTAGTACACTGGAAAACTGGTTCATCCTAGAAAGCTATTTAGCCTACAAGTGGTAATAAACAGGCGTTTAGAGTACCACATAAAATAACCCCAGTCCTTTAAAGATTGTCAGTCCCTTTTGCAAGCTTAAAATTTGAAATCGTCTATCACGATCGTAAATTGAAGAAAGTGCGATTCAAGACCATTTCTAAGAATATAGCACGTTGAAGCTTTCTGTATATGTAAAAAATTTCAGCCGTTAAATTTCAAACCGACTTTTTTCGTACCACGAAAAAAGTATTAGTCTTTGTTACAGTATCTATGTGGTTATTATGCGTGTGTGAAATCCTAATTATATGAGTAACTACCAAACTTTGGAGATGATTCCTTCCATGGAACCTTTTTTTTCATAATGCGTTTTATAATTTGATAAACAGATTAATCAATAAAGCAGATATTTTAACACAAGCTGCTAAGAGCCTGGGGTAAAGACTATTAATCAGACGTTGTTTACGTGCATTTTTTGAATTTTACACTACGTATCAGTTTCAAATTGTGAATATAGAGCTTGCTAACACTTCTCTATACGTTTTGCCAATGTTTCGACGGTTTTGTGGTGATCTGAAAAAGGGACTGGCTGTCTTTAAGAGTGGCATGATAGCATGCAGGACTTCCATCTGAGCAGACCATTGTGGTTCCACATGCTTGTTCGGACATGTTCTTTTTCTTCATACACCTGTACATGTATCAAAAAGGTAGACAATATTACACTCGTGAAAAGAGTCGTATCCAATTATTTATGTGCTTGACCTTTTGAATGTACAAGCATACTTAACGTCCCGTGACAAATCCTGGTAAAAAGGATTAAGGACCTCAGAAAGATTATATCCAAAGATGAGCTTAATTCATATGCATGTATAACAGCATGGATGGGTCAAAGTGCAGCCAAAAACAGCTACAGTGTACAAGCAGTCAAAATTTTGTGACCGTTGATCGCGCGATCGCGACGAAAATTGGCACGTACGTCACCGATGACGTAATCTCCACAATTGACTTGTCAATTGCACCAAAATTATTCAAATTTATTTTCAATTAATCAATTATGCTAATCAAATGCAAAAAATCATTATTTGGTTGAAAAATCTTTAAATATAGCCCCCAAACTGCTAGATTTCAGTCCAGACAGTCTTCTTAGGATTATTATCAAATTAGGATTTACAAAAATTGCAATATCAAAGTTTTTCTTATGTATTTTATTGTTTTTTTAATTTCTTATGTATTTCTTTGTTTTTTCGACTTTATGTTTTTCATTGTTTTTTCGATGGAAATCATTGGCAACACTATTTCAGTCATAAATAACATGACATTTATTGTTTTTCATCAGGAAAACTAAAAATAATGATACATTTATGAATTTTGGCTAGATACAGAATTTGCATTGGCTTTGCACATGAAATCACAGTTTTGAGCAATTTTTGGTCTGACATGCACGTACAAAATGTTACGTAACTTCGGAACCGCGTACCCCCGCGACGCAAATTTGGTCTTAAAAGTTGCGTGTGATTTAAAGGAAAAAATTCATGAAACGTCGTGGCGCTATCTTTTGGCATTACAAATTAATTGCAAAAAATGTCGAGGGGGGGGGGGGCTGTTTTTGCCCCTGCCCCCCCCCCCTCCTGGGCTAGATAGGGTTAAATTCACTGAACAACCATTGTAGCAGTCTTGCACAGGTCTTCTGCCTTCTGTGTATCTTCTGCCGATTTAAGCAGTTTCTTCGCTACTCCTGGCAGCTTTGGATTACAAAATGAACTGCACAAGTTTGATATACATATCTATCTGTACTTTATAATAAACACAATCTATTATCATATAAAAGAAAATAGAAAACATTGAATTTACAGTAGTATATCTTAACCAAAAATAGATGATTTGTAAAATAAACTTTTGTTGAGTTTCACATTGTAAATGATAAAATAACAAAATATAATTTTCCTTGACATTACAACATGTAAACATTGTTACAGTTCACAAGTACATGATATAGCAATTATTGAATAACAATGAATCACATAAGCTTGATGTCACACATTTTGTTTTCTTTGTTCTCATTTATGCATACAATTGTTAATGCACATGCAAGTGTATAATTATGTACTTTATCAATAGATGTATTATAACATGAAATGTAGAAAAAAAAATATGACCATGAATTTAATATCCTATTTAAACCCTAAAGTAAAAACTCCTCACCGTTGAGTATTTGATGCAGCAGAAAATGCAAACTTACACACACCTAAGAATGCATGTTGATTTTATTTCTCAGGGCTCAACACTCACTTATACCAGTTTCCTACATGTGTTAGACCCCAAAGCAAAACAATCAACATTATCACCGTTTTGCTTTTTTTTTTTTTGGTTAAACCCTGCCTTAAAACAGCATCATGGCATAAGCAGGCATTTTATACATGTATATACAAATCTCTTCACTACTGCTTTTCAATTTACATTTACTTTTTCATCTTCTTCTAAGAGGGTTTATTTTCATGGAAGAAAAACAACCACAAATTCTGAAAAAAATTGAAAAGATTAAAATATGCAATACAGCATCACACAAACATTATATAAACAATGTTCCATACTGGAAGGAGAATGATCATTGCACAAAATACCATAGATGTTGAAACCATCTGTGAAACATGCCACATACACATTACCTTGACAAAGGTTCCATAAACTACACTCCTCTTTTATGTTTGACAAGATATAATTCTCCCAATCGCATATAGCCGATATCAAGCGACATCACCTCGCGATACTGATTTCTGATTGATCGCTCTTGGGATTTACACTTCCAGTAGGAGTTTGGTACATATTCAATTCACGCAACAAAGCACAGAATCTGTAATTTTGACCCTCGCAAACCTCATAATATCAAAATGGAAGGGTTGTTACATGGATGAAGGACTTGAAAAAAATACCACCAATCACTCACGGCAATTTTTTTTGCCTACCTCAACATTGATTGTGGATGGACTAATGAAACAATGAAAAGACACAAGCAAGGCGTCGACGATGGCTATAGAATGTTCGTGAACCAGAAGTTCATATCCCAAGTATTAAAGGAAAAAAAATTAGAGCGCTACACGCGTTTAGATTCGGAGATCTATATGCGATAGGAAGAATTCCCTGTATAGGGGAAAGCAATCCCATCATACACTGTTCAACGACATCCACATTTTGTTTGCCATCATGTCCGCTTCCTGTATTATACACTGGTATATATTACCAGTAGCAGACATGACTGCAAAGAAAATCCACATATTCGGTGTAGAGAATTCATATGACATGATCCATAGACATATTAACTATCACTGCTTATACAGCAGCAAAGAAGTATACATGTAGGTACAGATGTCTGGGAAGACTATGGTTTGTCTGCAAAACATACAACCTGAATTTCAGCATCAATAGCTTCCATAAAAATGAATTAATTTTGCATGTGGTTTAACTTTTAAGATTCTGAAACTATAGCTAATAATCTGAACCTCAGCAAAAGGAGTTTTCAGTGATGCATGTAGGGAAAATGATTATATATTCATAATACGGTGTGACTTTTCATATTGCAAGATGATATCACTTTTACATAATCCATACCAAAATGATAATTGTGATTGTGATCTGTGGAACTATGAGTGTAAGTTCCTCTTTATTTTCCAACTAGATGCAGCATAAGATTAAGTTTACATGATGTGAGATGGATGAACAGGACACAGATGTGCTGAGTTCAATGTGCTGAGTTCAATGATTAAACAAAACTTTATATAAACCACGGAGACAAAATATAACATTCCTGTCTGCTCCTATCATTTTACCTATCCAACATATTCCAAAGTTCACCAATTCATATCTCTGTATCACACCCAAACACTTAAATGTACTTATACTATATATAGTTTATATCCTTTTTGGTTGTTTTTCAATGGAAGTATGAAGCAAATGCAAAATAATAATAAATTAGCTGCATTTTGTTGAAGGACTTTTATCTGATTTCTGTTTGCATAACATTTATACAGTTGTATTCCTCCCCTACTTTAGCAATTAAGCAAGGGCAACACACAGCAATGTGGCATTATATGAAACATTAAGTATACTTGATACCAAAGCAAATAATGCAAATACGGTTGCCTATTCAACATCAATTGGTGAAAATATTCTAAATTGAGCGAGCCTTTCTGTCTCTTATCTTACACATACATGTACATGCTCTTATCATTTTTACATCATATATAAAGATATCAGTACATCAAATATATACAAAGATATTAATATATTAGGCATACATATACTCATTATTTCAGTCTAAGTCATGCACGATCTGTTACTATTCAGACTTACATGTATGTTCAGAAATTTGAACATCTAAATTTCTTTGGCACTGGGGGTAGTACATGTTAGATATTTGGAGGATGAACAGAGTTGGTGTCTACACCTACAAGTCAAAATGATTCCATCAAAAACCAACACAACAAATAAGTGGTCTGGTGCTATCACTTTTAATAGTAAGTCATAAAATAATTCAAGCTGCGTCCAATGAAAGACCATACACGTCTGCACAAAATAGCATATTTGTAGTCCTTTAGTGATATATACCACATTTGTAATGATTTGTTAAAATTCAAAGTTAACATGAACGGTTCATTAGACTTACAAATTGGCAACATGATGGAAATGTTTATATCACATCTATACGATATTTGTTGTCATTTCAATAAGGTGTCAAAATTTAAGAATAATTGAACAGCTCTTAAAGACAGGCACCATTGCATGTAAAGTAGACATACACATATACATAACATTTTTAAGAACTCATAACACACACAGTTTAGGATTCATGAATTTCTGCTTTGATATTCTAGAAAAAATAAATATTAATCTTTAGTGTACTACATGTACATTTGGATACATTCATAAAGAAAAACTCATAAAAATATATTTGTCTCTTGTGACCACAACAAAGTAAGTTGATGATGTATATCACACATAGTAAGTTCTAATCTGGAGTACAACTTATCAAGATATCATTATATGATATTCAGTCAATATTTGAAGGTTGTAGTTACCAAAAGGAGCCCACTATTCAGCTGGGATTTATAAGTCATAGCTTCAGAAAGGCACCCACAGGATCGCATTTCACTTCAAACCTCTTTTCTCCATCAAGCCTGTTCAATTTATGGTGTCACACTCTTCGTGTCCAACCGCACTTGTATCATCCTCAGGTCCAGTGGAGCTGTTTTCACCTTTGGCATCTGGACTGATTTCCCCCTGGTGTTGCTCCTTTACTGATGTAGCGTTATCATCGGTTCTGGGCTGTGGTACCGATCCAGGGTGGGCCCCATTGGTCTCCCCACCCTTCAGTATAGGCTGTGGGTACATAGGACATGACATGTCACATACATTTCAATGGACACTCTTGCACATAATGACCCCTATTCTAAATACTGGTAGAGGTTTAAAGCCTACAGTGTACTACACCTGGGCGGTGTTTCACTTTACGCATGACTGGTGACCCTTTCTTCTGCTAAATCAGACACTCCAATTTGTTTCTGTTTTAAGAGAGTGGGAGTTCATTTCCAACGATCCTAATCAAATTTGACAAATCAAGAACTTTGTATTCAGGCACTTGTTAAAAACAAGAATTTCAATTAACTGAGATCAAATTTCAACTTAAACTGATGGGAATCAAAATTATTGAGAATCTGATTCAGCACAAGAACGGGTCACCAGTGGTGCGTAAAGTCGTTCGTAACCTAAGAACAGCTTGGTGAAACATCCCGCTGGACAACTTTATGGGATGCCAAATAAAACAACATGAAACATTATCATTGATTCCATATAATTGTGTTTGTCCTCAGAATCACTATGGTATCAAGTTTGTTATGATTTTTCTATGATAAATATCAATGCTTTTGTGAGAGCATCACATGATTAATTTTGCACCCCATTAAGTTACCAGTAGTCTTTGTTTAGTACGTGGTGTGAGTTAAATCACTGTTGTGAATATGGGCCAATGAGGATGTAATGATAGTACTCAGTATTTATACAGCACATAATATAGCCCTTATAATCCTTAGGACCTCAACAGTGGAACTCATTGAGCAGTGAATTGCAGTCAACTGTAACCATCCACACATTCAAGTGCAGATTAAAGCGCAACCTGATCAATGCGTATCGCACAGTTCCTGATGCATAGATATCGTTATGGTCTCCTGCATATGCCCTTCACCTTTAACTTTCATAACTCTATCACATTATTTCTCGCAGATTTGTTTTCTTCTTCTTTTGTTTCCCCCTCTCACAACATTTGTTAGGAATTCAACAAATGATACAGTATTTGGTACCCTGGGGTACCAACTAAATATCCGCCATTTTGTTGAATTATTCATTTTATTTTTTGCGCTGTACCCTGGGTTACCAAAAAATGTGTAGAAGTAATTTTTAGTGCTTTATACAGATTTTGTTTTCTTGTTAGTGATCTTATGTAACCAATTAATGCATGCAAATGATAACTTTATTCTAATTTTCATTTGCAAGCAATGAGTCTTGATGTTGTCAAGATAAATATTGGGGAAGTATTGTGATATTTCATCCATGTAAGTTCTTATACTTTACCGCAAACGCTATATTGCAAATGCGATGTAATGAAATGGGCCGTGGGCAGTAACACCCTGAACAGCGGGTCGGAGGACTCGGAGACCCGGGCGTGAGCCGTGTGAGCGTTGCACATGATCCGAGTAATGTTGATGGGGTACGGCAATGGTTAAGGAGTAACCACAATGAAACATACCTTGGATGGAGGCTTGGATGGGGTTTCTGATAGCGTCCCCTCTTGTTTGGCAAGAGCCAGGTCCACTGCCGAGGCACTCTTAGGAATGAGCAGGTCACTGGCGTCGATCGTCAGGGGAAGGGCATCGTACCCTTCTTCTACCAGGGCGTCCTGTGCCTCCTCCCCTACCCCTCTCTCTGCCCCCCTCTCAGACGCCCCCTTCCCCCTGGGGTTGGTGAGCTGGGAGAGGTCCGAGGAAGACATCTGCCGCTCTCGCATCTCCAGGCCAACAAACTCCAAGATGGCATCCATCTTGTCAGAGTAGTCTAAGTGCCCGGTGACCTTTGCAACAGAAATCATTTGATGATAATAATCATCATTATCATGTTAATAGTATTTTGTCAATTTAGGCTATTCCACTACAACAAGCATCATCATTTTCTGCATCCATCATAATCTTCATCATCATCATCATCATCATCATCATCATTATTATTGTCATCATCAACATCATCTTCAACTGCTTTTTCACCATCATATGGGACAGCATCGTGACGTCACATTTTCAAAAGATCATAACGTTCTTATCCTTTGACAGATTTTCGTCAAACCTTCACTAATGTTTCATTCATGTTTCTGCTTATTTTGAAACCAACTTACCTTCAGGGTGAACTATCCCTTGAAGATGGGGCCCTGAATCATGAACATCTTCTAAGACTCTTCTTGATACTCACTATGTCTGTGAGGTCGACATTGACCATGCGTCTGTCCCTCCAACGGATTGGCTCCAGCCCCGCAATGTCGCTCACCTGCATGGACGCGGTGCGATATACAAACTGCAGCAGCCAGTCTCCCCTGGGGGACATAACAACAAAAGTGACAACTTAAAGGGATAGATCACCCTGAAATTAAGTTGATTTCAATAAAAGCAGATATATAAAACGAACGTATTAGTGAAGGTGAAGGTTTGATGAAAATCTGTCAAAGGGGGGAGGAAGCATAGAGACGAAAGTGACAAGTTAAAGGGATAGTGCACCCTGAAATTAAGTTGCAAAGCAGATACATAGGGAAGGATAAGAAAGTTATGATCTTTTAAAGTTTTGATGAGAAGTGCTCTTCCCATTTATCTATCCCTTTAAGCCATTGCTCATGGTATGATTTTCTGGCCTTGTGAACCCTTGTCCACCTTGGATGACAATTTGCCTTGGAACTGCAGTAACCAAACGAATGTGGCTTAACTACGACCCAAAGGAATTTGAAGTTTATTCACAGCATATTGCGCCCTTTCAGCAAGTTTCTAAAATGGACAATACATGAATTAAAGACCATTGGCAAGGAGATAGCTAAAAATCTCATTTTGAAGGCTTTTTTGTCTTCCCAGTACAGAATATTCCCTTTAAAAAAGTATTGTTATACCTTGAACTGGTTGTTCTGTCATTGCACCTCCTCCATTTGTATATTCCCTTTAAGAGTCATAAGAACCATCACCCCCTTATCCTTCAAAGCAAGTTTCTAAAATGGACAATACATGAATTTAAGACCATTGGCAAGGACATCAGTGAAACCTGTTGATAGTGGCCACCCAAGGGAAACAAAACATGTGGCCTTTATAGACAGGTGGCTACTGTAGACAGGTTCTTTAACACATGATCTCTCTCTGGGGAATTATTCTAGTGGCCACTATAGACAGGTTGGCTGCTATAGACAGGTGACTGCTAAAACAGGTTTGACTATAGCTCAAAATCTCATTTTGAAGGCTTTTTTTGTCTTCCCAGTACAGTATATTCCCTGAGTCAAAAGTACCATCAACCCCTATCCTTCATACATCCTTCCACCTTTATAATCCTATGTTCCATTCTTTGTTTGGTTTGCTCAAGCTCCAATGATGCAAACTACTTTCAAACTAACAAAAAGCAAGTAAGCTGGATTGAGGACTGAAGCTCTAGGGATTATCTCCACATAAAATCTTCGTCACACCTCCAAGGGCAGGTCCTTAACTCTTGGCTTGCCCCAATGAACAGAGCCCAATGCCACGCAGCTAAACCCCATTGTGCCAGCCCCAAATCTGCCCTGAGCCAAATTTATTTTCATGCCTATACAGTTGCGCCTTATTTTTTGTGTTGGCATTTTAAAACCACTATATTTTAAAACCTATACACTTTTACATTTCAATTCAATTCAATTCTTTATTCATTTAGCAAACAAGAATAAACGACTTTCATGAACAATGAGTATAAGGCATCACCAGAAAGCCGATGGCTTGTGAGATGTGATAACCTTTAACATGTGGTTCAAAACACATAAGTATAAAGTCTGTAGTGACTTCATTATTATTCGCGAGTACTGCCCGCAGGTGTTAGGGCAGCGTCTTACTTTTGTTCGTTACTTCCGCGCGCAACATTCTTCGCCCGCGATGCACATTCTTTGCACGCGACTCGCATTCCTTATTTTACACGTGCCGACGCACATTCCTTGAGTATCGGCCACCTATCAGAAACAGTTTTGTAAACTCGTGACTTGGCTCGGCCAATCATTTATGTCACTCGACATGCTGCCGAGTCGGCTAGAGTTTTCCTTCTTCTTTTCTCGGCCGGGTAGACTCACTCTCTCCTGGAACTCCGTCGAGTTAGCATCACGCTCTTCGAGTCACGGCAGGAGTAGAGTCGCCACACGCACTTCACCACGTGGATTTCCATACCTGGATTATACCCTTGGATTTTACTTTACCGAGTCTCCCTTACTTCTCGCGTCGCTTTGGATATTATTTTTCTACGTCGCAAAGCCAGCGAACCCTGGATTTTTACTTGGACTTTTATTTTCACCACCTGATGCTGAGAGGATCAGCCTTTCTTCGTTGTACATACTTATTACCGCCGGGACGTGCAATATCCTGAACTCACTCAGCTACTACTAGCCTGAGCTTCCAGCGAGTCTCGAAGCGCCGCTTCTGCCGGGACCACTAGCAGCGATTGCCTGTACGATTCGGTGAGTAGGATTTTACACCATACAGCAACCTAACATCCTACAAGTCCATTATTTAAATGACATACAGTAAGATGAACCCAAGTACACAAATTACATCAAATACATACTTAAAAAAACATATATCAAAGAGAGACTAATACAAGCAAATACAAACAAGGCAAAAAAAACAAAAACAAAAACAAAGACAAAACAAAAACAAACACAAACAAATGTTTAACAGCTAAGACAATAATCAACAGAGTAAACAGTATGTAATATCAAAATGTCGAAATATAATGTGGCTATGTATACCTCCATATATGTATACCCCTCCACACGCCCTGAGTGCAACTCGAATTACAACAAAATATGTGACTACGCACCACCCAAGCAAGGTCGAAAAACCTCCGCGTGCTCAATCATTTCAATAGTATGAGTGAGTTCATAACTTTGTTGCGGAGTATAATTACCTTGCGACCTGCCAAAGTTGTATGCACCATCAAGCTACTTGCTCTTGGGTGCGTCGCAGTATCACAACTATCCACAATCCTGACTTACATAAAAACTAGTACATGAAAGTTGTGGGAAATTTTATCAGCTTTATCATGATTCCAAGAACATACGGCAAAGTTACTTTGTATATCTACTTCAAACTAATAACAAGCGTTAAGTCTACACTCATACATCAGCTCACTTCTCGGTTGTATTGCAAAGAAGTCACGTTTATCATGTTTATACAGTCGGGCTAAAACAATCGCAAGACACCACTGCCTGGTGCACTGGCAGCTGCATCACGTACCACACCGGTTGTAGGCGCCACCTGCCTCCCGTACCGCACCGGTCGTAGGCTGCCTGCCTCCATACCGAAACCTTCAAAGGCGTATGTGGACTACACCAAACTTCACTATACGCTTTGCCAATGCACCACTCTGATATACGAGGGGTCATCAATGCAGTTGCCTTTATTTTTCCCGACACAACCACAAAAACCTCTAAAAATAGATTTGGAACACAGGTAGAATGTACTTTTACAAATCATATACTGCATTTTTTTTTGGAGCAACTCCTACAAATATGAAATTTAACACATTTTTTAAAAGCTTTTAGTCCTATGTTTCATCTTTATTTCCATAATGTTTTATGATATGAAACCCCTAAAAAATGTAATTACGGATTAGAATGACTCTTTCCTTTAACATCACGTTGAGATTTTGTTATTTGGGGTTATTTTGAGTGAGATAGCACATTTCTAATAAAACACTTGACCAGCAGTTTCACCGGACACAACAATGCAATTTAGCAGAATTAGAGTGCATCAATGAAATGCTTTTGTCCGCTAATTGCAGTGCTATGCTGATACTGGGTCTGGAGACAGGTGAATCAGTAACAATAGCAACAAGCACAATAACAAGCTCACCCCAGGTACACAAGGCAGCAGGGGAAATTGTATGGAAAATCGTGGGAAAAAATGACACCTGCTGCAATGAAGTGCAGACAGTTTAAACTTGACCTCCAAATGAGACAAAACAACAACAAGAGCAAAAGGTTGAACATTCTCAATCCCATGGACAAACAAATGTGCAATAAGCTAAATGGGGTTTTCATAGCCTGGTAGTTACAGGGTTAACCTTCTCAGTCCTACTGGCAATCAAATACGTGTGTATAAAGGCAATGGGGTTTTCATAGCATGGTAGTTACAGGGTTAACCTTCTCAGTCCTACTGGCAATCAAATACATGTATAAAGGCAATGGGGTTTTCATAGCATGGTAGTTACAGGGTTAACCTTCTCAGTCCTACTGGCAATCAAATACGTGTATATAAAGGCAATGGGGTTTTCATAGCATGGTAGTTACAGGGTTAACCTTCTCAGTCCTACTGGCAATCAAATACGTGTGTATAAAGGCAATGGGGTTTTCATAGCATGGTAGTTACAGGGTTAACCTTCTCAGTCCTACTGGCAATCAAATACGTGTATAAAGGCAATGGGGTTTTCATAGCATGGTAGTTACAGGGTTAACCTTCTCAGTCCTACTGGCAATCAAATACGTGTGTATAAAGGCAATGGGGTTTTCATAGCATGGTAGTTACAGGGTTAACCTTCTCAGTCCTACTGGCAATCAAATACATGTATAAAGGCAATGGGGTTTTCATAGCATGGTAGTTACAGGGTTAACCTTCTCAGTCCTACTGGCAATCAAATACATGTATAAAGGCAATGGGGTTTTCATAGCATGGTAGTTACAGGGTTAACCTTCTCAGTCCTACTGGCAATCAAATACGTATGTATAAAGGCAATGGGGTTTTCATAGCATGGTAGTTACAGGGTTAACCTTCTCAGTCCTACTGGCAATCAAATACGTGTGTATAAAGGCAATGGGGTTTTCATAGCATGGTAGTTACAGGGTTAACCTTCTCAGTCCTACTGGCAATCAAATACGTGTGTATAAAGGCAATGGGGTTTTCATAGCATGGTAGTTACAGGGTTAACCTTCTCAGTCCTACTGGCAATCAAATACATGTATAAAGGCAATGGGGTTTTCATAGCATGGTAGTTACAGGGTTAACCTTCTCAGTCCTACTGGCAATCAAATACATGTATAAAGGCAATGGGGTTTTCATAGCATGGTAGTTACAGGGTTAACCTTCTCAGTCCTACTGGCAATCAAATACGTGTGTATAAAGGCAATGGGGTTTTCATAGCATGGTATAGTGTAGTGGGAAGGTTAAAAGAGAAGAGCAAACCAATCAGCAGCAGTGAGGCACACCAACCAGTTACTCGTGAATAAAATGAATTTATATAAATATAAATGAACCGTGAAGACAATGGCCAAACAATACATATAAGGGGCATGACACTTGTGGTTTATTTCAGTATTAACCCTATATAGCCCGGGCTATTTTAAAATCGCATAGCCCGGGGGGGGGCAAAAACAGCCCCCCCCTAAGATCTCGACCGTTGATCGCGCGATCGCGACGAAAATTGGCACGTACGTCACCCATGACGTAATCTCCACAATTCAATTGTAAATTGCACCCAAATTGTTCAAATTTATTTTTAATTAATTAATTATGCTAATTATATGCATAAAATCATAATTTGGCTGTAAATCTTTAAATATATAGCCCCTAAACTGCGAGATTTCAGTCCAGACACTCTCCTTAGGATGATTATCAAATAAGGATTTAAAAAAATGGCGATATCAAATTTTTTCTTATGTATTTTATTGTTTTCTTGAATTCCTTATGTATTTCCTTGTTTTTTCGACTTTATGTTATTTATTGTTTTTTCGATGGAAATCGTTGGCAACACTATTTCAGTCATAAATAACGTGAAATCTATTGTTTTTCATCAGTAAAAATAAAAATAATGATACATTTATGAATTTTGGCTAGATACAGAATTTGCATTGGATTTGTACATGAAATTACGTTTTTGAGCAATTTTGGGTCTGACGTGCACATACAAAATGTTATGTAACTTCGGAACTGCGTACCCCCGCGTCGCAAATTTGGGCTTAAAAGTTGCGTGAGGCTTGGAGGAAAAAAGTCATGAAATGTCGCGGCACGATCTTTTCACGTTACAAATTTATCGCGAAAAATGTCGAGGGGGGGGCTGTTTTTGCCCCCCCCCCCCGGGCTAGATAGGGTTAAGAAAAGCAAGGCTCAAAGAGCAGCATTTTGTCTGCCAGAAAAAGGGTTAAAGGGATAGTTCAACCGGAAGATGCATGTGAGTTGCTTTCAATAAAAGCAGAAACATGAGAGAAACAAATTAATGGAGGTTTGGCGAAAATCCATCAAAGGATAAGAAAGTTATGATCTCTGGAAATTTCAATTTTGTGACGTCACGTGCGAGTTGCTCTGCCCTATGTTCTGTACAGTATTACATACATTACTCTTCTTCTGTTTTTGACAATGGAATGATCTTTTTCATAAGGTATGTGTGTAAACACATACTTCTAATGAAGTGTCAAATACACAGTTAAAAGAATAACTATTAATTTGAGAACATGCACATTTTTTAAAATATTTGTACACAACATATGGGAAAGCAACTCGCACGTGACGTCACAAAATTAAAACTTTACAAGAACATAACTTTCTTTTCTCCAAATTGCTTTAAAAAGTAGCATGTTAGATAATGACGCTTTTTGATCTGCAGCTCATCAGGTTATCGCGCAAATGAGAACAAATTACAAAAAGAACCAACTATTAATACTGAAAGCCAAGGTTGACCTCTATCTTATCCTTTCTTATCGTTTGACGGATTTTCATCAAACCTTCACTATATGTTTCTTTCATGTGTCTGCTTTGATTGAAACCAACTTAATTTAAGGGTGAACTTTCCCTTTAATCAAACAAGTACAATGATATACAAGCTATGAGAGCAGCAGTGATATAAATGTAGTATGAAGCTAGCTCATGACGCAGTTGATCATCAATAGAGTCGACTTCAGAAGAAATCATGCATAAGTGTCAAAAGAACCCCTTATGCCACATCAACTCCTACAGAATCACCACATTTGGCCTCAAAATAAATCATGCTTAAATGTAAACAAAACACCTGACTGCACATTGATGTGAATGAAAGCTCAGAATCCAATGCCTGATAGATGCAAGTTTGTGGATTTTGCTCTGTAGAGAGTTATAAAACCACATCTGCCAAATTATTAATGCTAGCATTCATATTTTATTTTTCATATTAAAACAAGTCCAAGAATAACACACATAGAAATATGTACTACGAGATCTGTAAAACAATAAAATATTTTTTTTGTGCAAACTTTGCTTTGCTTGAAAAATATGTAAATTTTTTCTAACTATCTTTCCTCATAAAAACTTGGAAACTGCAGAACGGAATATTCTCTCAAATAGAAATACAAATTTGAAAACATCAACACTTTGTATGCCAAACAAAATGTCATTCTATGGGATTTATGTGTGTTACTTGTGAATAAGTACACATGTGCTGTTAAAGTGAAAAGTTGAGCTCACCGGCAGTATCCATTCACAATCCGCCCGGCCACCACCTTGGCGAAGGGGCTCCATCGGGAGACGTCAGAGGGAACAGGCGCGCCCAGGAGGTACGCGTCTTGGACCAAACCCTCTCCACCCTTCCGCTGGGCCAGCTCCTGAAGGCAGAAGAAGACTACCCGGGCACCCATACTGAAGCCTACCAGAGTCACGGGGCGTTTGCCCTGCTGCCTGGACAGTAGTACCTGAGACAAATAAAAGAGTAAAAGGAAGGAAGAGAAGGAGAAGAAGGATATTAAACAGACACCATGGTGAAGCCTAACAGAGTCATGGGGGCGTTTGCCCTGCTGCCTGGTCAGTAATACCTGAGGAATGATGGATGGACACATACATACATACATACATACATAATGGTTTATTGGGATGAAAAACATAACAACAGTACAAAACTTAAACACTTTGTGGCTCGCAGGTGTGACTTTAAAATGTTACTTTAAGATGACTTTAAGATGTTGTATGCATCTAGAAAAACTTACTTATTCCCTTTATTATGGGTGAGATAATAAACATAAAAGTAAAAGGAAAAAAGAGAATAAGGATAAGAAGAAGGATATTAAACAGACACTCATACCGACCCCTACCAGAGTCACAGGGCGTTTGCCCTGCTGCCTGGTCAGTAATACCTGAGGAACGATGATAAATGTATGAGTAAAAGGAAGAGAAGGAGAAGAAGGATATTAAACAGACACCCATGCTGAAGCCACATTACATTCCCTTGCCGCGATAAAATCAGGGAGCCGTAATGCCCCCCCCCCCCTCCTCCTTTTACACAGGCCATAAAGAGTCCAGCCTGAACACGGTTAACATCATTTTAAGATTTGACGTTGCATTTGCTTGGGCTTCAGTGTACATCACAAAGCCACATTACATTCCCTTGCCAAGATATGATCAGGGAGCTGTCAAGCTCCCCCCCCACCCCCCCCCCCCCCCCGACACCTTGTATGAAGTGCTATGTAGCAGTTCTCCTACCTTTTTAATCTTTACCTTTTCCCCACTTCCTTACCACCCAGTAGAATCTCAAGTGCTTACTCCCCTTAATTAAGGGATAGTTTATGTGGCTGCCCTAAACGAAACAGACCACATGGACCCTCATTATCCTGAACACTTACAAACAACTTGAATAGCTTCTTTGTTCAAGATCTGGTCACCCACTCTTTCCTTTCATGCTCTGATGGACATATAACTATGGACCAATCAGAGCTTGCTTCTATTTTCTAATTCTAATTGTTATCGTCCCCAAACCTCATTAAGATGGAACTTGAGATCCATGCTTCACCCCAACAACTCTTTGTTGAGGACTTCTACTTTAACCCTCCGACCAGACAACACATACTACTGATATTCGTATTCATAAATAACTTGTACATGTTCCTCTTGCTGTCGACATTGTGCTGAGTTTGGGACTCAGGAATAAAATATCATCTCACTGCAATTCCAGCCTCATCGACTCTGATTTCACCAAGTTTTAACTCTACTGCACATAATAAACACATTATAACGATCCCAACACAACAGAAGACCATAAAATGGTGTTAACATCAAATTAATATCAGATGATGCTTTTGCTTTGGCTTCACTGTACTTACAACTGTGTAAGAATCGCAACCCCTTATTACATTTCCTCGCCGAGATATGATCACAAAGCTGTAAGCCCCCCCCCCCCATCCCCAATTGAACGAAGACAGTAAGGAGTCCGGCCTGAAGAGGGTCAACATCGTTTTAAGATTCGATGTCGCTTTCCCTTGGGCTTCACTGTACTTACTTCTGCAAGTTGCTTGCCCGTCTCACTCGCCCTGCTAGTAGCTATACTCCAAGGGTTATCGATAGAGGACGAAATCAAGGAGTATGCAGCTGCTGGCAGGGCTATTGCTGCAAGCAGACCTATAGTACCAAAAAAACAATAGACTATTAAAGGGATAGTTCACCCTGGAATTATTTTTGTTTGAATAAAAGCAGACACATGAAAGAAGCATATTAGTGAAGGTTTGATGAAATTCTATCTAACTCAAATTATATTCACTTAATTGTCCTGTCATATGTCATCATTCTAACAAATTTGATGAGATTAATTTGTCATTTCTTAAATTATCATGTACAATAATAAATTTTAAGATTTGACCTTGACCGAGACCTATATGTTCTGAAATCTTTTCAGTTCCAGTTATCATGTGAAGAATGAAATGTTGATTTAAACTTGGCCTCTGATCTTTTACCTATCAGACCCAAAATTTGATCACTGAATTGTCATGTCATACATGTATATGATCATTGGACTTTAACTAGGGAAAGTTAGTTTAATATTTCTTGAGTTATCATGTAAAAAGTGACATTTAATGATTTCACCTTGACCTGTGCCAATTAAACTCAGACCTACACATCCGAATATCTAGTCAATTAATTGCAGTGCCATATATCATGACTGTACCAAACTTGCTAACATTTTGACAATCATTTTTGGAGTTATCGCGTAAACGAGATCCGGACGGACGAACAGACAACCCGGACAGACAACGTCCTTGCGAAGCACCCATACCTGAAAGAACGGTATATTTGAGGGCCTCCTTCGCGGCCATGGTCATGACCGAGTCCAGGATGTACTTAAGGGCTTCCCCGAGGGCCAGCAGATGTTTGGACTCCCACTTCAGGCAATACACCTCCTCGCTATTAGCCAGCCGTTGCCACGGCGCCGTGAAGTTATCTGAAGGTGAATGAGAGGCCGTAGAACTGAAAGTGAAAGTCCACCCAGAAGTTAAGATGGTTTTGATAAAAACAGAAACATGAAATTTCTTTTATGTTTCTGTTTTGATTAAAATTCCAGACAATTCCACACAGAAAAGCTGCTAAATGCTCAAGAATTGAGTTTAAATATGTTACTCTGCTCAGTACACTCAATAAAGAGAGGGAGAGAGGGTGTGTAAGAGATGTGTTAAAAAAATAGAGAAAGGAGAGAGAGAGAGAGAACGTTTTGTGTTCTTATATGCATGTTAGTGTGTATGTGTGAGGGTGGGGGGAACTGATTTCACAGATTCCACATTCCACATTTCACTGATTCCACATTCTCAAGATATAAACATCACCTATCATCACAATTAGAAATTGAATATACATGATAAAGCCAATTCAGAGGATTCAGATTTAGAGCATTAGAAAGAGAGGGAATCAGACATAGATAAGCATTCAAAGGGGAAAGAGAAAAAGAGAGAGAGAGAGAGAGAGAGAGAGAGAGAGAGAAAGAGAGAAAGAGAGAGAGAGAAAGAGAGAGAGAGAGAGACAGAGAGAGAGAGAGGGAAAGAGAGAGAGAGAGAGAAGAGAGAGGGAAAGAGAGAGGGAGAGAGAGAGAGGGGGGGAAAGAGAGAGAGAGGGAGAGAGAAAGAGAGAGAGAGACGGGGGAAAGAGAGAGAGAGAGAGAGAGACGGGGGAAAGAGAGAGAGAGAGAGAGAGAGAGAGAGAGAATAGAGGGAAAGAGAGTAAGAGAGAGAGAGAGAGAGAGTGAGAGACTGAGAGATAAGATAGAGATAGAGAGAGAGGCAGAGAGAGAGAGACAGAGAGAGATAAGATAGAGATAGAGAGAGAGAGGAGGTCTGTTTGGTATGAAGTTGTGTATATTCAGGGAGATAGGATCGCATCAACGAGATGTATGAGTGCTACCTCCCTAACGACTAATGTAAATAAACGTGACAAGTGTTCTCCAAAAAGGTTAAATCACTTAATTATCTTATTGAAGTGATACATTTATATTCAGAAATGTAAGAATTTAGCACTAATATATGAGGTTTTGAACTTTCATTTGCAGAATCAGACATATAGAATGTTCTAAATTTGTAATTGCTAAACAAAAGCACAAAGAAAGGATGCACAATAGGAAATGGTCCCCTATTGAAAAATAAAATTACTTGTTCATGATTGTATTGTGAAACTGGTACAATTCAAACCACCCGAGACTGATTGTTTTAGCCTTTGCATCAGGTCTGTTTGTTTATTGGATTATTTCTTTAATACAATGATTTGTGTATGATTATTCTTCTTCTGATGTTGTATAATTATTTGATTCTGAATGATTGTTTTTGTAGGGCTATAAAAACACATGTGCAAATCAATAAAAAGTTGGAAAAGAAAAAAAAACACAGCAACTCTGAAACAGTTATGGGGTCAATGATGCACATCATTCTGCCCAAAATAGGCTGTAACACACAAAATGCATACCAGGGCCCCATTGCATAAAACTTACCACTTATGGTAACTCTGCCACCAGGGTAACATCGCTGGACAGCCAATCAAAATCTAATTTTTCATAGAAGTTGCCATTGATTGCAAAGTTACCATTAATGGTAAGTTTTATGCAACAGGGTCCAGAGCTTGTAATTAATAAAGTTGCATATAAACATATAGTTTGAAAATAAAGATCAAAGTTCCAAGTTAAGGCGCCTTGTCAACACATGTTGACTGTCTCCGCTACCTCTTTTAGGCAATAGAACGGATGATCTTTTAAGTTTCCGTCTTTCCTGAAAAGCGGTCCAAAGGTTGAAAAGACCACAAAGACCAACGTTCCAATAATAGTCCATCCGGTCTTTTGTTTCATGCCCATTGGAGGGTACATGATCGCATGTGGGATTCCAGGATATGACCACAGTCTTTTGTGTCTAGAACTTTTGACAAGACACCTTAAGTGGGACTAGACATTTTGGATCAGTTGATTTAAGAGGGACCCAGCTCTTTCAGTTATCTTGCTTTGAATAAAATGAGTGGGCCAGAAGGTCATTCAAATAAATACCTTTTTTTTGAAAATGATCGCATCATTGATTTATGTCTGGTTGTTATACCAGGGAGGTGTAAGGAAGGAGAAGAAACTCAAGCATAATTATTTTCAAACATCTGTATGGGTTCTAAAGCGTGCTCATAAATGTCAAAAGCATTCCATAATCATGACAATGCTTCGATCTACCAAGCACAGGGCTGACATTTAGCTGTCGTCAACTTGAAAAGAAATTTCTTTAATTGCCCATTTGTCTCTGGAAGGTTCGTTTTTTACAGATTTATTTGTAAACTATAAGGGCGTTTAGGGGAGATTATGACAGATCCTTTTCTCTGCTTTTGTTTCGAAAAGTAATGAGGAATCATTAAAAAAATCGGACATGTAAGATATTTGTATTAGTAACAAAATTGACTAATTTCTTCATTTTCCGACATCTTGTGCATTTGTGGGATTCAACCATACTCAAAATGATATATTAAACTGTGTATTATCATTAACAGTGTTTGTGTGTGTTTGCGTGCAGCAGAGATATTTTACTTGAAAAACTTGTGTATTTGTGTTTGCTGATACCTATTATGCTCATGGAAATATTGATGTCATTAACAGAATGGGACAGGCAAAAGGCGACTCTAAATTTCTTTTGTTCTCTCTCAGAAACTGTTGCCACACAATCATGTCCATTATTGTTCAAACACCTGAACAGCACCTGTTGAAAACACATAACTTTTCGACAGTGTGGAACATGGGTTCTAAGAAAGAAAGATGTGTCATATTCTTCCATAACAATATCCATGGTTATACTGACCTAGCCTGTCTTTAGTGAGCCAGCCGGAGACAGCGATGGTTACATGGAGATCCCGACCGGCAGTCAGGGCCGTGAACTCAAATTCCTCCACCTCACCAACTCTCTTCTTCATCTTGTAACCTGCAAGACAGCCAGTCAATAATAAATGAGAATTTATTGATTGATTTATTTCAATGTCTTTTACCAGACTGGTCCATGCAACGTAAAGTTGGTCTTCTAAAAATACACAATTACAATTAAGGGCATAGTTCACCCTGAAAATAAGTTTGTTTCAATAAAAGCAGACACATGAAAGAAATATATTAGGTAAGGTTTGATGACAATCTGTCAAAGAATAAGAAAATTGTGATCTTTTAAAACGTGGATTTCTGTGATGTCACCTGCGTGATGCTCTCTCTAATATGCTGTGTAAATGTTGTTTTGTAAGTGTGCATTTTCTCAACAAGATATGAATCCTTTTACCTGTGCATTAGATACATCTATAGAAATACGTTTTCACACACATATTTATCTGAAAACAAACCATTACGTTGTCACAAACAGAATACACATGTAAGAGCAATTTATGGAGTTATACTGCACACAACTTTATGGAAGTGCAGCTTGCGTGTGACGTTACAAAATTGAAATTTCAAAAGGTCATAACTTTCTTATCTTTCAACGGATTTTCGTCAAACCTTCACCAATATGTTTCTATGAAACCAACTGATCTTTAGGGTACACTATCCCTTTACTTAATTTATTTATTGATTTCAATGTGTTAAACCAAGGTAGTCCATTCAACATGCAGTTGGTCTTCAATGGGGAACTAGGTAAATATACAATACACCAACACAACAATAAAATTCATGATGACATAAAAAAATACAATGTTCCACAAAACTAAAGTAGGTAAACTCAAATTACAACCAGTGATAGAAATTGTGAACAATTACAGTAAATACACTACAGCTCAAAGGAATTGGCATAGGGAAAGGGAAAGGGAAGAAAGGGAAAGACCCACAGTTTTAAACCGTGGTATATTTTGTCAAGTGCAGCATGAAACGCGATGCTTTTTAGGCTAAAGCATTGTGTTTCATGCTGAACTGGACAAAATATACCACGGTTTAAAACTGCAGCTCCTTCCCTTTCCCTTTCCCTATGCCAATTTCTTTGAGCTGTTGCGTACATACATGACACTGGTCCATCTTGTGAGTGACAATTATCAAATCATGGTATGATAAATTAACGTAACATGATTACAGATTTACTAAAGAAAAATCTTGTTTTCCCAGCTTTGATGAAAGTAATCAAGCTTAGATATTTTCCTAAATGCAATAAAGTACATTACTGCACAGTATACAAGCCACTTTTTTAATACAATAAAAACATTGCTTGCTGGCATGCAATATTGTTAGCATATTAGCTGTCCTATGTATTTTATGATACCAATATCAATGGGGAAAATGAGTGCATCATATTTAATTCTCGCCATGACAATTGCACATGGGTTTGATTGCACGCACATTTTTTAACATGCCTGAGGCAGATTTGATACAGGTGAGTAAACCCCTGTTTCTCTTTTTCTTTTTTTTTTTGTTTAAATCGAACCCATTGCTGTTGTCGTTGAAAGTGGTTTGTTTGTATTATGATAATAATAATATTGGATTTCTTTTGTGGTTTATCGGATATATTGCATTCATCAGCATGAATATATCTGATATACCACTCAAGTGCATTCAATATTATATAAATATCTATAAGATATGACAAGAAGGGACAGAGTGAGAATCTGGGATTGAAGGAATATGACCAAATGATGTAGCACACGAGAGAGAGAAAAACAAAACAAGAAATAGAAGTGGCTTAGTCATCTAAGCAGGATGGAAGGTGGCAGATGGACACACAAGTTAACCAGATGGACAACTCAAAGAAAAGTCAGACATTGCAGTAGATGGAGAGATCATATCAAGGATATTTGGAGTGGAAATAGACAGGGACATGACAAGACAACATAGACACAATGGTGGAGAGGCCGGGCTTCTTTCAGAATGACTCCATGAGACTTATTGATCAAGAAATCAGTCCCCGGCCTTATATGCTTAACACACAATGGTTTATTCCATTTAGCACATGCACGGAATAGTGGCATGCACGTGTACAGGCTATGCATGAACCACAATTCAGCCAGATTATAACAATATGCCATTTCAAAACAACAGTGCACATACACAAAAGAAGATTTTTAGCAAAGCGTGAAAAGGTCAAGGAGAGTGGAGTACGAACTATTGAACACGTTTCTTTGGCAAAAAAGCTTGCAGTCAGCTTTGAAATACATGCATGTTCTTGAAAGCCTGTCAACCGTTACACCACTGGACACTTCATTTGGCAAAGGAGTACTGGTGAACAGTACTTGATTTTATGGGATAAGTGGGCTTTTGTTGCAAGTTATCAGCACTTGCTTGTGAGATCATTTCATGGTCTTGAACCTATTGATATCAGTTGCTGCCCTTTGGTTGACAACGGGAGCATAACAGCTGGAATGCTTGGTCTGTGATTTGTGGAGAGTTAAAAGCTCTTGCTTGAAAGCTCCACTGACCTATTTTGACACACGCCCTGCTCTCCAAACCTCAAAGGAGACAGAGGAGAATTGGTTAACTCACTCTTCTGCACTCACAGGTAGCAAGTGCGTGGTCAAGTGGTCAGATGGTCAAGTAGGTCAGGACTCTTCAATCTGATTGATCATTCATTGCTGACGATGGCTATGGCAGCAAACAACCAGAGCTACACGTATCACACAGCTGCTGTAACAGCAGACTCCGAAGTTGCATCTCTTGTGGGAAGGTCTGTACATTTTCTTTAACCCTGTCATTGCTGGATGAAAAACTGTTTGATATGAATCGTGTATATTGCTTGTGTAATGATGCCGCATGATGAGTTAATTATTTAAGTTGTGCATAAAGTCTCAGTCTTGCCAATGCTGTGAATGACTGGAGTTTTACTGCAAAAAAACTATCTCGCCTCTGCTCTAGAAGTTTCACCCTAATTTTCATTAGGTTGTAAAATGTTTTGTGCTTTCATCTTCTCAACCCCCCCTTCTCTACCCCGTTCCCATCATCCATCTCTCTTCCTCCCTTGCTCCTTTCCCATCACTCCTCCCTCTTTTTTCCCTCTTCCTCTTTCTTCCTTGCCCTCTCTCTTAATCTCTCTACCCCATTCCCACCATCTATCCCTCATTTCTTCTCATCCATCTCCTCCCCACTCTCTCACTCTTTCTCCACCCTCTCTCTTTCCCCTCCCCCTCTCTTTCTCCCCCCCCTCTCTCTCTCTCTCTGTCCCCCTCTCTCTATATCCCCCTCTCTCTTCCCCCTCTTTCCCTCCCCTCCCCTGCTATCACTCTCCACGCCCCCTCTCCCTCTCTCTCTCTCTCTTTCCATCCTCTCTTTCTCTCTCCCTCTCTCCCCCTCCCTCTCCTCCCCCCTCTCTCTCCCCCCTCTCTCTCCCCCCCCCTCTCTCTCTCCCCCTTCCCCTCTCTCCCTTACCTTCTCTCTTCTCCTCCCTCTAAGTGTATGCCTCTCCCTCCATCCCACCTGCTCTCCTTCTCTCCCATCCCCTCCATGCTCGCTCCCTCTCTCACAGAGACATCCTGTTAAAGGGAGGGTCTGCCGTGGATGCAGCCATTGCCACCCTGCTGGCCACAGGCGTGGTCACCGCCCAGAGCTGTGGGCTGGCGGGTGGGTGTGTCATGCTCATCTACGACAAGCCCACAGCTACCTTCCACCACCTGGACGCGCGGGATGTAGCCCCACGGCACCAAGACGAGGGTCTGATCAGGAGACTAGCAAAAGCAACCCCCTCTTCATGTGGTAGGACAAAAACAACCTGGCTTTCAGGCGTTTGGATCTAACACAAACTGAAAAATAGAGTCTAGTACCAACAAGACAAGTCACTTTTTCATTTTCGTATTTTCTAGGTCCAGGCAAGATAGGAAGAAATCAAGAATGATATAGCTTAGATTCCATGCATTTGTACATTTCTAACGCAAACTGAAACTAGAGCAATTCGACTGCCGTGCTGTTGAAAAATATGCTGCCGCCTCTTTGCTGATTCTATCAAGATATATTCTCAGAAAATGTGTATGTTTGATGAGCAATGTATCATTGACCTTTGACCTTTGAGAAATTTCACCAAAAATGTTATCAGTCTGCCCCCAACTAATGATCCATCTTTGCACCATGTTTGGTTGGTATTGTACCATTGGATTTGGGGGCAAATTTTAGCAAATTTTTTTATCAAAGTTCATTGACCTCTGACCTTTGAACTTTCAGCAATTTTACCCAAACTTTCATCAGTGTACCTTTGTAAAGTTATACATCTCTGTACCATGCTTGGTTAGAATTGCACCATTGGCTTTGGATTTGGGTTTATGGTGAAAAATATAAGTTTTGCAAAGTTCTGACCTTTGTCGATGTTTCTTTCTCACTTTGCTATTTCCGTGTATTCTATCTTTTCAGCAGCTGATTTTGTTTCAATTTCTCGGAGAAGTTTTCTTCTTTTATCAAGTTCCTCTATTTCTTTATCCTCCTTTGATTTATGAACCCTTGATTTATTATTATTTTTTTTTATTAGACATGATGCCTCCTCCAACAGTATATTCGTTATTTGTTATATTTGTTATATTACTATGCATATTACTATGGACCAATCAGAGCTTGTCTCTATTTCTCATTCTAATTGTTAATGCCCCCAAACTTCATGAAGATGGAACTTCAGATCCATGCTTCACCCTCACAATACTCTTTGTTGAGAGGACTTCTACCTATACCCTTTGACCGGGCAACACATACTGATTCTTGTATCCAGAAATAACTTGCAATAATGTACCTCTTGCTGACGATATTGAGCTGAGTTTGTGACTCAGAAATAAATCATCATTCAACTGCAATACCAGCTTCGTCGCCCTTTATTACAAGAAGTTTAATTCTCCTAAACAACGAACACACCTTAACGATCCCAACACAACAACAGAGAAGAAATCAAGACTGATATAGCTTAGATTCCAGGCATTTGTACATTTCTAACACAAACTGAAAAAATAGAGTCTAGTACCAATAAGACTACCGTAGACACTTTTTCATTTTTCCATTTTCTAGGTGCAGGCAAAATAAAGAAGATATCAAGAATGATGTACTCTAGATTCCAGGCATTTGTATATTTCTAATGCAAACTGAAAATTAGAGTCTAGGACCATCAAGACTAGTGAATTTTTCATGCTCCTATTTTCTCCCTCTGTCTGTTTGGGCAAGCCAGAGAAGGACATGTGAATAGTCTACTGCAGCCAGACGTGTGCATTGAATATTGTAGTTCACATTGAAAGCCAGAGTAGTATGTTTTATGTAAAGGCGCTGTCACACCTTGGCATTTTAGACAGCGTATGCCTGACGTATGAGGAATTTGGCGTCGAATACGTTACGGGTAAGTTTTGCATACGTTAAGAGTACGCTAAAACACGCTGGTATATGTCGTCATACGGCGAGGTCGTCGAAAAATTTTGTGCAAGCGTTCGATATAAGTTACTAATACGTTATGTATACATCAAACTCGTTAAGAATACGCTAAGTATACGCCCAGAGTTGAAAAAAAAATCAAAGTTCAGCGTATGCCGGCGTTTTAGAGAAATTTTGATACGTCGGGCACACGCTGTCTAAAACGCCAAGGTGTGACACCACCATAACCTAGATACTAGGCTGTGAGGTGCATGGACACAATCCAGTATGTTAAAGGGAATATACTGTGCTGGGAAGACAAAAAGCCTTCAAAAAGGTGACTGTGAGCAATCTTCTAACCAATGGTCCTCAATTCATGATTGTCCATTTTAGAAACTTGCTGAAAGTTAATTGCCCTCAAATGATCCACATTTGGAGTACTTAATGATTACATCACAAATCCTCACGTTGTTCCAGCCAAACATTTTGAGGATTTGTGATTTTATCCATGGGCAAATAACTTTCAGCAAGCTTCTATAATGGACAATACATGAATTTAAGACCACTGGTAAGAAGATTGCTCACGATCACCTTTTTGTCTTCCCAGTACAGTTTATTCCCTTTAACAACTACTGTACGTGTGGTAACACAAGCTATACGCTAATTACATCATGGCTCCTCTAGAAGGAGGAGGATGGGATAAGGGTATAGTCTGTGTTACCAGACACAGTTGTTAGAGATAGGAATAGGGATACTTCACCCTGCAGATGAGTTGGTTTGAATAAAAGCAGGATCAAAGAAATATATTACTGAATGTTTTAACGACAATCGGTCAAAGGAAAAGAGAGCTATTTGATATTGAAATTTCAATATTGTGACATCACGTGCAAGGTGCTCTAAAATATGTTGTGTACAATATAATTACATGAATTGCTTTTTTTTCTGTTTTTTACAACAGTATGATTATTTTTTCATACAGGTATGTTTTTTTAAAAATGTATTTCTGATGATGTATCAAATGCCCAGGTACAAGGATGCATATTTTTGAGAACATGCACATTAAAATAAAAATTGTGCACAACATATGGGAGACCTCGCACGTGATGTCACAAAATAAAATCTTTAAAAGATCTTAACTTTCTTTTCCTTTGACGGATTTTCATCAAGCCTTCACTATTAGGTTTCTTTCGTTTGTCTGCTTTTATTGAAACAAAAATACTTTTAGGCTATGTTTTATGTAGCCCTATCTTCTAACTCTCAATGCAGGTCTATACTTGTCCACGGTTCCCTCTGAGGCACACGGACTGTGGGAGGCCCACCAACGCTTCGGTAAGCTCCCCTGGGCAGACCTGGTCATGCCAGCGATCAAGCTTGCCGAGGATGGGTACATAGTGACACCACACCTGGACGAAACGCTTCAAAATATGGTCAAAGTCCAGCCACTGGACGAGTATGAGGGTTCTTGGTAGGTTGGAACTGATTATGATAATAATCAGCTTTTATAGAGCACTTTTCTCCGTGCAAGTCCCACCTTGAGTGCTTGACAACTACCCTTTAGTTACATTAAAGTGATATTTCACCCTGAAATTATTTTTGTTTCAAAACAAATAAGGGTTGATGAAAATCCGTCAAAGGATAAGAAAGTTACAATCTTTTAAAGGTTTGATTTTTGTGACCTCACATGCCAGGTGCTATCACACATGTTGTGTACAAAACAATTGTTTTAAAAAGTTTGCATTTTCTTAAAAAAAATATGCATCCTTGTACCTGTGCATTTGATACATCATCAGAAATATGTTTTTTTTACACACATACCTGTATGACAAAAATCATTCCGTTCTCAAAAACAGAAAAAGAGCATTTATGTAATTATATTGCACACAACATATAGTATGGGAGAGCACTTCGTATGTGACGTCACAAAATTGAAGTATCAAAATCTAATAACTGTCTTTTCCTTTGGCTAATTGTCATCAAACCTTCACTAATATGTTTCTTTTACGTTTCTGCTTTTATTGAAACCAGCTTATCTTCAGGGTGAACTATCCCTTTAACTTGGCTTTAAGGCTGCTTGGCATTTTCAATACAAACTAGAATATTCAATTAAATGAATGGCTGTGGGAGGCCCATCATTCTCGACTGAAATTGAAATTTCAAAATCTAGTAACTTTCTTTTCCTTTGACCGATTTTCGTCACTAACCTGCTTCTTTCATGTGTCTGCTTTTCTCGAAACAAATATAATTTCAGGGTGAACTATCTCTTTCAAATATAAACACTATAACAAAAGTTTGTGCAGTTCTCTCATACCATCAGTACTCACTCTGTTTATTTGTAAATTAAATTCTATTCGCTCAGTCTCCTATCATTTATTCTATATCTGTCGCCCCAAATTGCCCTCCATATATTGCAGGGGTCTTTACTTGCGAGAAGATGGGAGTCCTAAGAGAGAGGGCGACACAGTGCGAAACCCTGAACTGGCGCGGACCCTGCGGGCATTCGCTGAAAATGGCATTCAAGAGTTTGTGACAGGAAAAACCGCAGCTGGTATTTTGGAAGACATGCATACATATGGTATGACGAACAGATGCGTGCAAGGATATTGCAAAATGGAGTATAATATGGAATTATTTGAGTGTAGGATATGCTACGTTTTGATCATGAATGCAGGTTTTCATGCGTGTACAGCTGAGGCCAAAAGATACATCCATGGAATTCAGTGAAATTTGTTTGCTTGCCAAACATGTATATCCTCAGAAATATAAATACTACATACTACCATGACAAATTTCTTCTTTTTTTTTGGGGGGGGGGGGGAAGTGACACCTAAATATTCTTTAGCTCCTGATGATAAAGCAATGTGATGAAGGGGCATGACATACTCATTTGTTTGATATCAAATTCGTCATAATAGCACAAATATCTCTCAAGATACATTAATTTTTACGATGTTTGGCAAGTGTCAACTTTTCTCTGAATTTCTTGGGTGTATGTAAACTTCTGGCCTCAACTTAGGTTTCACTTCAGTCTGGCAGTTAAATTTTGAGAATCACAATCTTCATGGCTCAATCATACTAATACTGTGCATGGGATATCTGTGTGATTTCTGTGAGAGAATATGATTATGAAGGGGAATGGAAGATATCATTCTGATTGTCTGATTATTATGTTTTATTTAGTTTGAATAAACTAAACTAGACTTAACTAAATTAAACTAAACTAAACTAAACTAAACTAAACTTATTGGCATATTTGGAACAAAAACAAGACAATAATTGTGTCGTCAAAACCTGATATCCTATTGAGTAAATAACTAATTCCCCCTCCCCACCCTGTCTGTCCACCCCCTCCCCACCCCCTCTCCTTCTCCTTTTGTCACTGTAGGAGGTTTTGTCAGAGCAGAAGACCTGGTCAGCTACAGTGCAAGATGGGGGGAAGTTGTGGAATCGCCCATCACCCATAGCAACTACACTGTAGTAGTTCCCTCTCTACCTGCTTGCGGTCCAACACTCACGTTCATCCTCCAAGCCATGCAGGGTACGTACACATCATCTTTCTAGGTGAGGAATGTTGAGCGCTCTCAGTACAGGCATGAGATAGAGACATTTTAAAGGGATAGTTTACCTTGGAATTATTTTGGTTTTGATAAAAGGAAACACATGGAAGAAACATATTAGTGAAGGTTTGTCTGCAGCAATGTGTCATATTAAGGTAATTTTTAGCTACTATACCTTTTGGGAATGAGTGGGTTGAACAAAATCAGTGGACATACCCTCTCTTGTTCTGCTAACACTTAAGTATTGTTACATTCCCTCATGACAAAAACAGTTCTTTAGTTTGGGCATAAATATTGAAATGTTTGAATCTAATCTTTCAACCTTTGAAATTCATCATATCTGGCTAATTTGATATCATTCATTCCAGCGTTTGGCCTGACACGCAACGACTTTGCCACAACTCCTGGTTTAGCACAGACCTATCATCGGTTTGCAGAGATGTGCAAGTTTGCGTTTGCACTGCAAAGTCACCTTGGTGATGAACACACCACCAGTGTCCAAGACGTAAGGAAAAAACATCATGATAATTTTCATGCCATTTTCTCTGCCTCTCAACCTTGGACCAACTTACGCATGACAATATATCAATTCATCAGTAAATCACCCTGAATCCCTGGGTAATTTTGTTTTATTTCTTGTTTTTTCATTGCTGTACTGTAGCGTTCTATAATTATTTTGTGTATCACATGGCATTATGCAGTTCATTTGTCAGGCAACTTTATAAAGTGTATTGATATGAGCACTGTCTTGAAATGTGCTAGATACAAAACAACCTCAATCAATAGCTTGTCAGAATCTGACGTTGCGTGTCAGAATGAATTCCTCTTTTTGCTGGCAGTGGCATACAGTGTATGATATAGATGGGCCTTGTGCCAGTGGCATCTCTGAGCCAAGAGAGGAAAGTCAGTCTCTGTCATCCTCTTGACCTATGCCTCTGAAAAGCACCAATGAGGGCGACTTTTTCAAGAGCATTCTTGCGAAGGATGTGGCCTGGGAAACGTATGTTCTGTGGCAATTGTTTGAAGTAACTTTTGGGATGACTGCTTTTTCTAGGACATCTCCATTTGTAATATGATCAGTCCATAATACTCTCATCACCCATCAACCACATTTCCATGGCTTCCAAACGCTGTTGCATAGATTTACTTACAGTCCAGCATTCCGCTCCATAAAGAAGCATGGGCCATAACAGTGCAATAATCTAGGTCTGGTAGTGAGGGTAATAGATCGAGTTGTCAATGTCCTCTCCATTTTCTTGAATGCAGACTTAGCAATCCAAATTCGGCATTTGATTTCCTTCTTGCCCCTTCCGTCAGACGCAACAACCCTGCCTAGATATGTGAACTCATCTACCTGTGCTAGAATTGCCTACCATAACATTGTAACTCATCATCTGTGGTTGGTTGGTAGGTTCTGGAAGCTTTGTCATCTGAAGCACATGCCAGTGACATTGCATCGGGCATTTGCAACGACCGCATCACCCATGACGACACAAGTCTCTACAACCCCGCCCCCGACATCCGAGTAAAGCTTGGAGGAACAAGTCACATTAATGTGCTGACAGGCGAGGGCAGCGCAGTGGCTGCCACCTCCACCATAAATCAGAGGTGCATTCATAGTTTATTTTCTTGAAAGTTAACTTGTAGCTTTCTCTAAGCTGTGGGTATGGAAAGCACTGCACACCAAAACTCTACTTGTTGCTGAGCTTATGCGGAGCATGTTATTAAAAATAATCTGCATATAACTTAATTGTGGCTTACTCTAAGGTCTGACTAGGGTATTACTCAAAGGTATAGAAATCACCGCATGCCAAATCTCTCACTATTCATCCAATGTCTTGCATACATTATGTTATTTTGTGAACTGTATTTGTTCCAGCATATAAGCTCTCAAAATTGATTGATTGATTGATTTTTTTATTGCCATCATCATACAGACATATCTATCGACAATTACATAACGTTGATACATAAATACTTAACAGCAAATACACATGTCGCAATAATATTTTAAAAACTGTCAGAGATGATTTGTAACTAATGGTATTATGGAGTCAGATATAGCACATGTGCTAGTCGAGTCTGACTTGCATTTGATTACAAATATGTTGAAAAATGAATTACATAAAAGAAATAGCTTCATACATGAATTGTGGATTATTATCTTTTTATGAAAATAATTTTATCATCAAATTCAAAAGTAGTTCGTATTACAATTTGATTAATGGTTCATACAAAAAGATGCTGCTTTTTGTATGACTTACATAAAAGAATAATGCATCATTCTTGTCTGTGTGTGATTTATATGACCGTATATGTGGGGAATATATTTGTTACCATTATGTTATGGCATATATGTTATACATATATATTTTACAATGCAATTTGTTCACATGGTTTACTCATGAATATATTGTGAAGTTTTGTTTCTATATTTGTCCTGTCTCCTGTCCATTATACGATTGCGTGGCTCATCATTTGAATACAAAACAATTTTTTTTTTTAATCTTCACTTCAGATTTGGATGCAAAGTACGCTCATCTATAACTGGGCTTGTGTACAACTGCTGTATGGCAGACTTCAGCACACTGCCAACATCGCCCAATTACGTTATTCCGTTGCAGCGCCCTCTTACAGGCATGTGTCCTACGATCATCACAGACAAGGCCGGGGAGATCAAACTACTGATTGGAGGGGCAGGCAATACCAAGATAGTTTCCTGCTTGTCATGGGTGAGTATCATAGAAAAGGGAGTACCAAGATGATTTCCTGTATGTCATGGGTGGGTATGGTGGGCCAGGGAGTACCAAGATGGCATCATGCTCTCATGGATGGGGTTATAGTCGGGTAGGGAGTCCCAAGAACTTTCCTTATATCATGGGTGGGTATGATGAAGCAGGGAGTACCAAGATAGTTTCCTGCATGTCATGGGTGGAGACTTGAATGCTGACTACATTTCTAAGTGGTGGGGGTACCCCACACACGCCAGCTAATATTAACCCCAACTTTATCTACAAGATGTTTAAAACAATTGATACTAGCTACAAACCAGAGCAATTCGACTGCCACACAGTCAATAAATATGCCTCCGCCTCTTTGCTATTCTCAGAAAATGTGTATGTTTGGTGGGCAATGTACCATTGCTCCTATGTGAAATGAAAATATCACATCCTGTTTTTTCAAGTTTAGCCAAGTTTGGCAATATTCATTGACTTTTGACTTCTTAATTCTTTGACTTCCAATCTCACCAGTCTGTCTAAATCCATCCTTGTATCAAGTTTGTTTAAAATTAATGAATTTTGGGTGAAGTTCATTGACCTTTGCCCTTTCAGGAATTTTACTCAAACTTCACAGTCTACCTCCATGAAGTGATACATCTCTGTACTATGTTTGGTTTGAATTGAATCATTAGTATTGGATTCAATGTGAAAAATATCTATTTGGGGGCAATTTTTAGCCAATTTTGGCAAAGTTCATTGTCCTTTGATCCCTGACCTTTGAGAAATTTCACCAAAAATGTAATCAGTCTTGTAGTGATCCATCTTTGCACCATGTTTGATTAGTATTGCTCCATTAATTTGGATATATTTTGAAAATTATCACTTTGGGGGCAATTTTAAGCTAATTTTTGAAAAAGTTCTTTGACCTCTGACCTTTGAACTCTCAGGAGTTTTACCCAAACTTTCACCAGTCTACCTCCATGAAGTGATACATCATGTTTGGTTAGAGTTGCGCCATTGGATTTGGGTTTATTGTGAAAAATATCAATTTTGACAAAGTTCATGTACCTTTGACCTCTGACCTTCCAGCAACTTCACCAAAAATGTCACCAGTCTACCCCCAAGTAGTGATCCATCGTTTCACAATGTTTGGTTGGAATTGTACCATTGGATTTGGATTTATTGTGAAGAAATTAAAGTTTTGGGCAATTTCTAGCCAATTTTGGCAAGGTTCATTGACCTTTGACCTCTGAACTTTCAGGAATTTTACCAAAAATGTCACCAGTCTATTCCCAAGTAGTAATCTATCTTTGTACCATGTGTAATGAGAATTGCATCATTGGATTCGGATTTATTGTGAAAAAGGTCAATTTTTGGCAAATTTTCACAAATTTCATTGACCTTTGACCTCTGACCTTTCAGAAATTTTACCAAAAATATCACCAGTCTATCCTCAAGTAGTGATCCATCTTTGTACCATGTTTAAAGAGAATTGCATCCATGGATTTGGATTTATTGTGGAAAAGGTCATTTTTGGGCAATTTTTACAAAGTTCATTGACCTTTGACCTCAATCAGATTTGACCCCAATTTTACACACTTCATTAGTTTCATGCAATACACAAGTCTGAAGCAAGCCTGGTTAACAGTTCTCAAGATATTGCCTAAACGGATTCGGGACGGACGGACGGACAACCCGAAAACATAAAACACTTTGTGGCGGAGGCATAAAAAAAATAATGCATATCACACTGAACTTATAAACATTGCAAAGCTTTCCAAGGATGTGAAATGTTCTTTGAATGTTTCCATGGTGAGGGTGTACTAATAAATACTATTGAGAAAATAGTAAAACTTTTGGTAACATCATGTATATGCATTCGTTTGGATAATTGGAAAAGAAAGAGTAAAAAGAGGAAAGATGATTTTTTTATTTTTTTTTATAACACTTAGACAATACTATCTTTACACATGTCAATCTTTGTGGCCACAAGCTCTGTGAAATGTCATTAATTAATATTCTTTCCTTTAGGTGCATATGGTGGTACCCCACTACGGTACTGAGAAATGCAGTCAGTGGCCATTTCTGTAACTGCAGAATGTACAAAGCACCTTCCATTTGGTGTGCTATGGTAACCTTTCCAAGTATGCTAAACCTCTACGAAATCTCAGTCTATTACCGGTAGTACATTTCTCTTGTGCAATAAATGCGCAACTTCAGCTGGTTTCCTTTTGTCTGTCTATGCAGATCATTTTGAGCATCTATTTTGGCGGTCTGTCTCTATCTCAAGCCATTGATCAGAAAAGACTTCACAGCGAACTCAGACCAGAAGCATTCATGGACTTCGAAGATGATTTCCCACAGGTATATGTAGCCCCATTTTACTTGCTCAGATCGCGATTTTAAAAAATCGCGACTTGCCCCCAAAAACCGCGATCTGAAAAACTGTGATTTTTTGCTAGGTACTGCGCATGTCCACCGGTCATCCAAAGGAGACTGGTGCGGTGCATGGCTATTATGACGTCATAAGTGGAGCGCCTTTTGACAATGACAAAAATGCGCGCGTAATTTCACAGAGAAAGATCAAAGTCAACCCGCTGGGAATGCTGCAAGTCACGGGCAAAAAACTTGTGATTTTTCTACCCTCACCATTTACACTGGTAAACTTTGTGATTTTTCACGCGATGTTTAAAAAAATTACACTCCGGGAAGTAATTTTTCTGGCGCAATGTTTTGTTTTTTTGGGTGGAAGTTGCCTAGCAACTTACACCCAAAAATCGCGATCTTAGAAAAATTGCAATTTTTTATTGCCAGTTTAAATGGGCCTTGTGTGTAATGCTCAAGTTTGTCTTACTGGTGAACAACACCCTAGTGAATTTGAAAAAAAGCCCAACAATCATTGAAAGTTTGAGAGAAGTGATGCAAATAATAAATTCAAGATTAGAACTTCATTGATCTTTGATGATTCCCTTACTTTGAAAGAATGTTTATTTTACATGAGTTGTAAGGACAAATTAATTTTGCATCACATATTAAGTTGTGTTTTTTTTTTTTTTTTTTTTTTGGGGGGGGGGGGGGGATACCGGTATTAAACAATATCTCCACAAGATGAAAAATGTACAAAATGATTTCCAAACCAAAATAACAGTATGCTCTTGCTCTTCAAATGGCAAAACTATCGCTCTAAGTTGTATCTTTTTTTTATACAAGATAAGTTACAATGCAATGCAGCGGAGTCTTTTATGGCATTTGACAACTCTGATGTCACTTGGAGTTGTGCGTTTTTTCAAACTTTCTTCAAAATGGAGACTTTGTCGCGGCAAACAAATTCCTTTTTAGTGGATAATTTTACATAGATTAGTGGGGACTTATTTTTCTAATTTAGTAATCCTTTAAAATAAAAGTATGAATTCCTTTTGTTGCCAATTTGGAAGCCAAATTATGATTTATGATCTAACAAAGCCCTGATCCTGAATGATCCTGAATTTTTTTTTTCTCAGCTGATACTGGATGACCTGACAGCCAAGGGCCACAATCATGTGCACTTCAAGAAAGTGGTTTCAATCGCGATTGGTATTCAGCGACAAGCAGACGGGACTATTGAGGCATACTGCGACCCAAGGAAACCCAGCAAACCCGCTGGCTACTGAACTTGCCTCGCAAGAAACTTAACTGCACTCAGTGTACTAAACCAACCTTGCAATAAAAGAAGACACATGAAAGAAACATATTGGTGAAGATTTGACGGAAATCGGTCAAAGGAATAGAAAGTCATTTGATTATTTATAAGCTTTTTATTTTGTGAGGTCTCGTGCGAGGTGCTCTCCTATATATTGTGTAAAAATGTTTTAGAAAATGTAAATTTCCTTAAAGGATATTTATCCTTTCACCTGTGCGTTTGATAGACACATGTTTTTACAAACATACCTGTATCTCTATGAAAAGAATTTATACCTTCATCAAAGAACATAAAAAAGGTAATTCATTGCAAAAGTGGCTGTAGTACAATACATATGAGAGAACACCTTGCATGTGACGTCATAAAATCAACACTTTAAATTCAAATAACTTTCTTTTTCTTTGACCGCTTTTCGTCAAACCTTCACCAACATGTTCCTTCCATGTGTCTCATTTTATTGAAACCCAAATAATTTCAGGGTGAGCTATCCCTTCAAGAAACTAGAGCATTTGGACTGTGGGCAATCACGTGAACCTATCTCTCTAAAAGCAAGAGGAATTCATGTACACAGTCAACTGACTGTACATGTACACTACAGCTTAAAGGAATTGGCATAGGGAAAGGGAAAGGGAAGAAAGGGAAGGAGCCGAAGTTTTAAACCATGGTATATTTTGTCCAGTTCAGCATGAAACATGATGCTTTAGCCTAAAAAGCATCATGTTTCATACTGAGCTGGACAAAATATACCGCGGTTTAAAACTGCGGCTCCTTCCCTTTCTTCCCTTTCCCTTTCCCTATGCCAATTCCTTTGAGCTGTGGTGTACATGCTTGATGTCCTCTTATTGGGGGCACTTTTCACAAAGAGCACAAGGCCAAAGTAAAAGCACAATGTGGTTATTAATCCTCCTTCTTCCCCTCGGGATTTCCAGTTCAGTGACTTTCATGAAAGGTCCCAGTAGTGTTCAGAGATAATTTCATGCAGTCCTTACTCTAGTTTACTTGATGATATGTCAGTTTTGACTTGTCTAGTTCTTGTCACTTGTCACTTTGATTGTACATTGTACCTTTGAATAGTTACAGGCCAGGATAAATTTCCAGTTTGGTGGCTATTTGAAAATAGCCCCAATTTGTTTCATTAGACAGGTTGTATTTAAGTAATATTTTAGATTATTTATCATTCGCAGCACGTTTTCTTATAAACTGCTTTTATTTCCCTAAACTGGTTTAAAGATTGTCCGTCCCTTTTGCAAGCTTAAAATTTGAAATCGTCTATCACGATCGTAAATTAAAGAAAGTGTGATTCAAGACCATTTCTAAAAATATAGCATGTTGAAGCTTTCTGTATATGTAAAAATTTCAGCTGTTAAATATCAAACCGACTTTTTTCGTACTACGAAAAAAGTATTAGTCTTTGTTACAGTATCTATGTGGTTATTATGCATGTGTGAAATCCTAATTTTATGAGTAATTTCCAAACTTTGGAGATGATTCCTTGTATAGAACATTTTTTTTATAATACGTTTTATAATTTAATAAACAGATTAATCAATAAAGCAATTATTTCAACACAAACTGCTAAGAGCCTGAGGTAAAGACTATTAATCAGACGTTGTTTACATGCATTATTTGAATTTTACACTACGTATCAGTTTCAAATTATGAATATACAGCTTGCTAACATTTCTCTATATGTTTTGCCAATGTTTCGATGGTTTTGTGGTGATCTGAAAAAGAGACAGGCTGCAGGGCTCGAATTACCCACCGGCAAACGGCAATTTGCCGCGATGCCCACTCTACTTGCCGCGTCGCCCCTCTCAAAATTATGATACTTACGGCAACTTGTTGCCGTCCCCTTTTTCAGTTTGCCGTAATGCCCTTTTCCCCTAAACATTCTTTCGCACCAAACTAATAACAGCTTTGATTCACAAGCACATCAGAGCAGTGTCGTTCATTTTCAAACGTTCAGCGTGATTACAGCCGACTCGACTCGTGCGTGCTCGCACCGCAGTGAATGGGATTTTTTTTTTGTAAACACGCTGCCATTCTATTACCCGAACTCACTCCCTCGTACCTTCGTCCGAATAGCCTATGTACGTTACGTACCCGAGTACAACTTCAGGGGGGTAAATGCGATGGGAGAGTTTTCGTAAACAAATGCAATGGACATTCCATTTATTGAACTCAATCCCTCGTATTATTGTGCCCTTCGTGTCAACGTATGTACATCGAAGTAAAGTTTACAGCGGGGGGAAAGTTTCGATACAGGCTGTTACATTACACGCAATGTGCCATTGCGGCTATTTTCCAAGTGCGATGTTTCGGCTCGTTGATCTAGATTGTGAATGAATACGAGCGAATGATTTTGTTTCGAGTTTATCGATTTACGTTTGAAGAAAAATAAATTGTCTGGCTTTATTCGAGAAAGCGAAAAAAATATATGAAACATGACAAAAGGGCATTAGGCCATATGGTCTTTTCCCGTTTCAGCAGGTGAAAATGGACATTCCGTTTCCCCATAGACTTTGTGTAGCGGTACATGAAAAAGTTTACACAGAAAGTCAATACGCATTGAGTAGCGATGTTAAAATTTGTATCAGCCACTGTACCAACAACTCATTACAATCCACTTCAATCGGATCAATCGGCGCACAAAAAAGATTTTGACAAACACATTTAACATAAATACATCCTCACCTTTCACATTAATAGCATTTTGTCACGATTGAATGGAATGTTGATGGGTAATTTGGGGGGGGGGGGGTTTGACATCGTTCTGATCAGTCAACGACTTTTTCCCATCCGCCATTATTCGAAAACACGATGTCTTCAACGTAGAGGGCAGCAACACACGTCTGTGTTCAAAGCCGTATATACATACGCTATGTGCATGTTTTCCATGCGGCTGACCCCGGCCCGCGCGAGGCCAGGGTGAGGGGTACAATCTAGTGCGCTGGAGTCGAGTGCAGTCTGATTATCATGATTGTAGTGAAGTGAGATCGTGTTTTGTGGCCATCTAATCTTTGAATTTCGTTGAGATTCTGGAGTAATTTCTGTTGCTGTTCCGTGTATTTTGAGGAAAAACAAGGCTTCTAATGAAAGTGTTTACATAAATGTTAAAACATTAATTACAAAATCAAGACAAAAATGACAATATATCAACAAAATGTATTTTCATATTTAAAATAAAGGCAACATTTTAATATTTAAAAGTAGACAAAAAGAAACCTGTTGAAAAAATTGATATTTTGGGGGCAAATCATACACACTACAGCAACGTTGGTTGATGTGCATCGTATTATATACTATTTTACATGCGGCAGCCATCTTGGGAAAACTATCAAATATCAAATAATATGGTACACCCTCCTCCTCTTTTTAAAAAAATCCAGACGATCAACATGTACTCAATTTTACCTGGCCTTACGGCCAAATGAAAAAACAAACAAAACAAAAATTTTTAATGTTTAAGCCGCCAATGGGGGTATGGGTTTGGGAGCCCTTTCATATTTTAGGGATTTGCCTTGGTGCCCTTTCATAATTGTCGGTTTTTGCCTTGGTGCCCCCCTGACCTAACTTGTTGCTCTTGAAAAAAGTGAAAAAAGTGCCCCCCAAAACTAAAAGTTGCCTGCCCCTAAAACAGGTGACTTTCGAGGCCTGAGGCTGTCTTTAACTATAGGCCTGTGGTGATCTAAACCTATAGCATAGTTTTGAAAATATCTTGTGTCTATACATTTTACCGTAACTCCTCAAAGCAGTCTTTTATCTGCATGTTTAATGCATAATGTATTATTGTTAATACAGCAGCAGTTGCTATCCTTATAAAAATGTAATTCAATGTATGTATATCAAAGGATGCTCTTAACATCTTACTGTTGATTATTTCATATGCGTGTGTGTTCTGTAGTGTTTGAAGATTTGGGTATTCATTGAGTCATTTTCTAAATAAATGCACACATTGACATGATCAGATCTGTTTTTACCATTCTGTGTGTGTGTATGTGTGTGTGTGTTTGTGTCTCAGCTGAAATGACAACAGCAGAAAGAATGAGTCGACCATGACCAGGGCCCTGTTGCATAAAGCTTACCATTGATGGTAACTTTACTATCAATGGCAACTTCTATGGAAAAACCTTGAATTTGACTGGCTGTCCAGTGATGTTACCATGGTAGTTACCATTGATGGCAGACTTACCATTATTGGTAAGTTTTATGTAATAGGGCCCATACTGGGTCAGGCTCACAATGCATACATACTGTCAGAAGTCACATGAGTGGGCTCGCACTTTATCAGCACGATCAATCTTGAGTCGAAAGTGGAAGCTGTACTCCCACATGTAATTTGTTATTTCATACATACACTAGTAAAAAAAATCTCATAGATTAAGTGTTCAAGTATATCTAAACAATTAACATTTACTTCTATATATTCATATTTCATAAAGAAGAACATTTCCTGGATATTTAGCTCACAAGAATAACAGATCTAAATTAATTTGCTTGAGTGTGAAGACTCAAGTTCAGCTCAACCTGGGTCCAATTGCATAAACCTTACCATTGATTATAACTTTGCTATCAATGGTAATTTCTATGGAAGCCATGAATTTGATTGGCTGTTGAAAGTGGCAGTTGAAAGTGATGGCAGAGTTATCATTAATGGTAAGTTTTATGCAACAGGACCCATTCATATTGCATGAGGGCGCTGCTCGGCAAGCGACCACCACCAGGCAATTTGTCTCATACTTTTGTGGATTTTTTTTTTTTTGGACATTATATTCCTCTACAAGTTGGAAAAACATTGCTGGACATGTTTGTAAACAGAGAAATCACAGCAACCATGTTGCTTATGTTTTTGATCATTGGGACTGTGTATTCCACGACATTTTCGATGGAAAATGAGTCACTTTCGGAGGCCTAGTTTATACTAGCCTTGAACTACTGAACCTACGCCGCTACGCACCAGCCGCCAAACCAGCCGACTACGACAGCTTCCCCAGGGACATAAAGCTTCGTGCACGAGGAAAGCGGGGAGGGGTAAAGGTACGTGCCAGGAAGAGAGGTTCAAAACCACCCTTACCGACAATGATACTTGGAAACGTTAGATCACTACCAAATAAAATCGACGAACTGCTTTCATCGACCCGCCATTTTAACGAATATAGAGAAGCCTGTTTGATGGGTTTTACCGAAACATGGTTGAATAGCAGTATTCCAGATAACGTGATTGACATTCCTGATTTTGATGATGTGAGAGGGGACCGTACGGCTGAGTCAGGAAAAGTGAGAGGAGTAGTATGCCTTTACATCAATAGGAGATGGTGTACTAACTGGACAGTCAAAGATATCAAATGTACTCCTGATATAGAATATATTACTGTTGGGTTACGTCCATATCATCTTCCACGGGAGTTCCCGCAGATCTTTATTACGGTGTGCTACATTCATCCTCGAGCAGACATAGCAACAGCAAGCGGCTACCTCTCCAACCACGTACATGCCATAGAAACATCTTCTCCTGACGCACCCATCTTTATAATGGGGGATTTCAATCAATGCCGGTTGAACGAGGAATTACCCAATTATGAACAATACATCGACGTCGCAACAAGGGGCGACTCATTCTTGGATTTATGCTACAGTAACATTCCTAAAGCCTATGCCAGCAAAGTCTGCTATCAGCTGGGAAGCTCAGACCATAAGAATATCCATCTAATCCCTACTTACAAGCAGAAGTTGAAAAGAACTAAACCCGTCACCAGGGAACGCTACGTCTGGACGGAGGACAACACAGAGACACTCCGCGCGTGCCTTGATTGTACAGACTGGGAGGTATTGCTTGAAGGTGCGACATCTCTGGACGATCAAGTCGAAACAATTACAAACTACATTAACTTTTGTGTAGAACTTACAATACCAAGTAAAGGTATAAAGGTCTACCCAAACAACAAACCATGGTTCACTTCAGAACTAAAGAATCTGATGAAGCAGAAAAGAATAGCAGTCTCCCAAAATGATGATGTATTAAGGAGAGACCTACAAAAGAACATCAATCAACTAATTGTTAACTGTAAGAAAGCTCAAAAAGACAAAATTGAAAAGAGCTTTCGAGGTAATGACACTGGGGCAGCCTGGAAAACAATGCAAAACTTGACAGGATATAACACGGCAAAGAAGAACATGCCACATGGGCAAACGAAAGACTTTGTAGAGGGACTTAACGAGTATTACTGCAGATTTGATAACAAAGACATCAAGATCGTGAATGAAGATCTCATGGCTACTATGCAAACTAACGTGCAAGAGAATAACGATGTGGGTAGAATGTATGTAACAGAGCATGATGTTAGAAGAGTGTTCGCCAGTCTGGCACTGAATAAAGCTCCAGGCCCTGATAACATAAGTAACAAAATCCTTAGAGTTTGCAGAGACCAACTTGCATACGTGTATTCACAACTATTCCAAAATTTGTTAGATCAGGGCATTGTCCCAACTTTGTGGAAGACATCGACAATAATACCTGTACCAAAAAGTAACAGGTGCACTGAGTATAAAGATTTTAGACCAGTTTCGTTGACATGCAGTGCTATGAAGTGCCTAGAAAGATTAGTGTTGAAAAGACTCATGAGTCAGTTCGGTAACCATCTTGATCCACTACAGTTTGCATACCGTAAGAACAGAGGGGTAGATGACGCAGTGTTATGTTTTCTTCACGGGGTGTTTCAACACTTGGATGTCAGTGGGAACTTCGTCAGAGCACTCTTTGTCGATTTTTCTGGTGCATTTAATACCATTACGCCACACCTACTTGCCAATAAACTCATAGAAATGGATGTTCACCCTCTAGCTGTGCTATGGATTCATAACTTCCTGTTAGAAAGACCACAAACACTAAGATTTGGCGACTTTAAATCTGAAACAAAAGTAATTAGCATAGGAGCTCCTCAGGGGTGTGTACTATCTCCTGCTCTATTCTCCCTGTATACTAGCGAAGTTGTAAGTGACAGTGAAACGTGTACTATCATTAAATATGCGGATGACATGGTAGTAACTGGTTTTCTCACAGAGGGAAAAATACATGAATATGTGTCAACTGTTACGGCCTTCACGGAGTGGTGCTATGCACATTACCTTCATTTAAATGCATCGAAAACAAAAGAAGTAGTCTTCGATTTTCGAAAGAAATCTGTACAACACGAACCGCTTATTTTGCACGACAAGGAGGTTGAACGAGTGAACGAGTTCAAGTACCTGGGTAGTACAATTAGCAACACTCTTGACTGGAAAGAAAATACACATGGCCTAAGCAAAAAGGGGAATCCGAGATTGTACTTTCTGAGGATGATGAAAAATCTTCATGTAGACAAGACAATCCTGACTTTGTTCTACCAGGCCCTAATCCAGAGCATACTATCATATAACTTAGTGTGCTACTATGGCAACGCGACGCAACAAAATCGGAATTGCTTAGACCGAGTGAGACGGGCGGCACAGCGCATAACAGGAAACGATCTGCTTCCTGTTACTAACTTGTTCGAACAGAGACTATTATAAAAAACGGATAACATAATGAGAGATCAAAGTCACCCACTCAATCAATACTACACATTCAATCGTTCTGGTATCAGGCTGCGAGCCCCACGTACAAATCGAACACGCTTCCGTCAATCCTTTGTTCCCAACTCCATTCATACGTTCAACCAAATTGTCAAACGATAGTATAATAATGTAATATTGTAATAATGTATTCTGTATCTATCTTATATGACGATGTAAAATTGTTGAAATTTTGAAATTTATGAAATTTTTGAAATTTTGAAATATGTGAATATATCTATATATATATATGAATTGTAATGTTTTGGGGTTGGTGAAAAGCAAATCATTTTGCATTGAATTAAATACCTTAATCTGTATCTGTATCTTATATGACAATGTACTAAAATTGACGAATATACAAAGTAAATAACAATGCAGCTAACTTATGTCACCTTTAACCACATAGGTGAATTCCAGTCATGTTTACATCTGTTTTTCACTACTCTTTTTTTATATGTGCCCAAAATTTGAGCTGGTCAAAAGCAAATCTCCATCATTTTGCACTGAATTTAATTATTTTGATTTTTTTCTTTCTTATATGACAATATATCAAAATTGGCGAATAAACAAAGTAAATATAATATATCTTATTACACCAGGAATAGAACGAGAAGGAAATTAAAAATATGAACCCAATTTCCACAGTCAATGATTTTTCAGTCTTTAATTATGTCATATACAGTACATAATTTACATCTACACAGACAAATTACAACCATGTTTAGATATGTTTTTCTAACTCATTGTTCATTGTTTATTGTGTATCGTTTATATGTGTCTCAAGTATTGCTATATATTGTTGTGTTATTGTGCTGGTGGAAAGCAAATTTCCATGATTTTGGACTGAATAAAATATCTTGTATCTTGTATCTTGTATCAGGCCAAAAGCCACGTGCTAAGCCATCCAGGTTCAAACCAGGCCCGACCACAGCAGATGCACTCTTGCCAGTGTGAAAAGGGGTATTCGTCAAGGTACATGTATTGTGTGGTGAAACAAGGAAGTTGCAAGTGTATAGTGGAGGCAAGCTATTCTTAAGCTACGAACGACTTAACGCATGACTGGTGACCCTTTCTTGTGCTTCATCAGATTCTCAATGATTTTGATTCCCATCAGCTAAAGTTCAAATCTCATGTTTATAAATCAAAATTCTTGTCCTTTACAATTGTCTGGATACAAAGTTTATGATTTGTCAAATTTGATTAGGATTGTTGGAAATTAACTTCCACTACTCTCAATGTTAAAACAGGAACAAATTGGGGCATTTAGCACAAGAAAGGGTCACCAGTCGTGCATAAAGTCGTTCTTAGCTCAAGAACAGCTTGGTGAAACACCCCCCTGCTCCGTTGCTTACCTGACAGGCCTGCCCCAGCTGCACCCAGGATAGATCCTAGGATGGCCGCCCCAGCAACGGTCCCAAAGAAACCCAAACTGGTCCCCAGCAGTGCTGCCCCAGCTGAGGCGATGAGGGGGGCTGCTAGACCCCCCGTCAGACCTGCATACATGAAAAAAGAGACATTTAACCCATTTTTTTTTTACTGAGTCCGCGTAATTGAGGGGATAACTTTTCTCCGCTGGGATACAGAGCAGCACGACTCCTGTGTAATCTGCTTAGATCACTGACGAGGTTCATCTGATTGGTGTGTAATCATGAGAAAACATTCTTTTTTACACAATCACGAAGAATTACCTGTTTTATGGTAAGCTTTCGCTTGCGCCAGCTACGACAGCTACTACAGCTACGTCGGTCTGATGAAGCTTGCAGCCTCGCAAGCGAAAGCTTACCATAAATCAGGTAATTCTTTGTGATTGTGTAAAAAAGAATGTTTTCTCAAGTGTAATCTGCTACACGGGCACTAATCGACAGGCTACAAATGAGATTCTAGTTCCTTATAGGGAACAATTAAGCCATAGTGTTAGTGTCCAGGGGCCATATTCATGAAACCTTACTAGGCCTAATTAGCTGCGAAAGTGCATTCATCTACATGCATTTTAGTAACTAACTAGGCTAGTAAGGCTTCATGAATATGACCCAGTTCTATTATTAGTAGGGAAGTTCTAATAATGTATCTATTTCCCTTTTCCATTATCTTTTACAAAATTATTTTTTGACCTGCCAAAAAGGTACCCTGTCTTGAAATAGAAGGCTTCATCTAAAAATATTAGTATATATCAGTGATATGAGCCTGTGTTGACACCTTTTCCAACAACAACTCTTGCTACTGTCATAGTCAGCTGTGCTTATATAAACAAATTGCCTGTAGAAAAAGTGATACAACCGTATGTTGACATCTCCTCCAACAACAGCTGTTGCTATTGTCGTAATCAGCCATGCTTTCAGTATACAACTTGTCCAGAGGCAATGTGGGCCAATCTAGAAGTATTAGTATAGCAGTGATAATAACATTTCATGACGCCTCCTCCCACAGTGGCTGCTGTTGCTATTATCACAGTCAGCCATGCTTATAAACAAATTGCCCGTAGAAAATGTGGGCCTTAGTATCTAAAAGTCTTAGTATATCAGAGGTACGAACGTATAATGACACCTCCTCCAAAAACAACTGTTGCTGTATTATCGTAGTCAGCCATGCTTACAAATATACAAATTGTCCATAGAAAATATGGGTCTTACTACCTAGAAGATATCAGTGATACGAACCTATAATGACACCCCCTCCCACAGTGGCTGCTCCTATCATCGCAATCTTCTTTGCCTTCCTGATCCTTGATTTCTTGTCGCGTTCCCTCTTCTCCTCTCTGGTAAAAAAAAAATCATGATTTAAACATTGAACTTTGAGGACCCCTATTTCCAATAATACAAGTTTGATATTTTAATGATACCTTTCTTGGCAAAGTTTGGTATCATGCAAACATTTTTTCAGAGGAGCGAAATCCAAGGACTAAGTTTAAAAGTTCATTTACTTCCACACAAAGGCAGCCAACGCTAAACTGAATGAGGTAATTTCTGATCATCCTTGTATAGGTGTTTTTCTTTACTGCCAATAAAATATATTTTGAAAATGCAAAATTTTAGCTTTTATGAAATGATGAGGAGTGTCAGTGAAGTCAACATGTTATCTCATCGGGTAGCTACCTACCAGGAGAAATACTAATTCAAAATTTTCAAGGGCTACTTTTTGAGCACATTGGCCGATTTGGCTACAATTTTACACTGTGTCTATGGGAATTTTAGGGGTAATTTTGACAATTTCCAGGGCTCTTTTAAGAATCTTGAGGGCGAAATCGCCCTGAGCCCCCATTTTTTTTCCCCCTGCTACCTACCGGTATGACAGTATACTGTACAAGGTATGTAAACTTTATAACTGTTAATGAACAAAAATATAACCAGGTAAATATACTAGACCATATTAATGTCAGCAAACACATCTAAAAATCATATAAAGCTATGAACTTAGAAGCAATTAGGTCCATGTTCTACTCCATGTCAAGGTCATTTGCATAATTAACTTCTTAATCTGTATTTAAAACAATCTAAAAATTAATGACCTTAATACATTTATGGGGGTTCCACTCTTTTCTAAAGTTAAATGGATAGTTCACCCTGAGGATAAGTTGGTTTCAATATAAGCAGAAATATGAAAGAAACATAAGTGAAGGTTAAATGAAAATCCGTCAAAGGATTTAGAAAGTTATGGTCTTTTGAAATTTCAATTTTGTGATGTCACATGGGAGGTGCTCTCCCATACAGATTAATTCCATAAATTGCTCTTTTTCTGTTTTTGAGAACGGAATGTGTGTAAGAATGTATTTCTAATGACATATCAAATGCACAGCTAAAAGGATTTTTTTTTAGAAAATGCACATTTTTGAAAAAAATTGTACACAACATATGGGAGGGCACCTCGCATGTGACGTCACAAAATAAAAATAATAAGATCACATAACTTTCTTGTCCTTTGACTGATTTTCATCAAATCTTCCTTAATATGTTTCTCTCATGTGTCTCCTTTTATTGAAACCAACTTAATTTCAGGGTGAACTATCCCTTTAAATTCACAAGCGTCTTTATTAGTAACTTACTCTGAAAGCTCATGCTCTTGTTGTTTGTAGCAGTCAACAATTCCCCTCTCAAAGTCCCTGATGATCTCCCAAGGGACATCAATGACCTTGGCAATCTCCTTGGCTAGAACTCGCATGCGAGCATCGTACGCCCCTTCACTGAGCGCCTGCATGATCATGTCCTGAAACGGGTCAGAAGTCATAACCAAAAGAATGTCACTGCATGTTGTATAAAATAATAAAACATTTTAGAATTATATGTATAACATGTATATGTGTTATATGTGTATATGCAGTAAATCACAAAAAGATAGAGCATCTACCTTGCACCTGTATGTACATGGAATGCCACAGAGAGGAAGTTCTTGGTACAGTATCGATCAAAATTGACTATGCATTTTGTGAAGACTGGTTTACAAATGGATAGCACTTCTGTACAGTGGTCTGCTTCATTGTTCCCTATAATTGTCAGCAACTTGAAGTTGTGTACGTTCAGAAACTGATGAGAAACATTTACAAGAATATCTGTCTAGATAACCAAGAATTTTCCTCTTTTCCTCTCTCACTCCTCCCTCTCTGCCACCCCCTCCCTCTATGTTACTTCACCTCACTCTTTCTTTTCCACTCCACTCCCTGTTTATCTTTGTTTCATTACACATCAGGAAGAAATATTTCCTTTAATGCTATTGGGAACGTATATCTACAGACAGGGTGTCCCATTTGCAAAATATGCGTGAAATCTCAGTTATAGCCTCACCAACCTTCTCAGGAAACGTGAAAAACTATCGATGTTACATTTGAAACCTAGCGGCCGTAGTCTCTAGGCGATCACTATAATGTCGCTTAAGGTTAGTTCCCACTTCTACTGTTGGGAGGGACGTTCTGATACAGTATCTTCTTCTATTTTCCATGGTCTTTACAAAATTTCATTTTTTTTTCCTTGCAAAAGGGAAACCTTATCTTTAAGGGCATATTTCTAATGTGAGACATTACATGGATATCCAAACTTTTATTCTACCTTTGGAATCATATCTGGTTTGATAAGGGATGGATCATCCACAAGAACCCCTCTGAAGATGTCTCTATTCTCTGGGTCGTGGTGGCTGGGGTCCTGGAGCATGACAGCCAAAGTCTGCAGGGACTGCTTGGGCAGCTTCAGATACTTCCACAGAGCCTTCAATGTCTTAAGGTTCCATTGTCTATTGATGACATTAGAAAAAAGAGGCTCTTCTCGTGAATGATACTCTATAGTCAATCCTTGAATTTTAAGGGATTGTTCACCCTGAAATTATTTAGGTTTCAATACAAGGAAACACATAAAAGAAACATATTAGTGCAGGTTTGACGAAAATTGGTCTAAGAAAAAAAGAGTTATTTGATTTTGTGACATCACGTGCCAGGTGTTTTCCCATATGTTGTGTATTACTTTTTCCATAAATTGCCTTTTTTATGTTCTTTGATGAAGGAATACAATGTTTTATACACATGTAGCAATATGTCTGTAAAAACATGTGTCTAATGATGTATCAAATATGTGACATGGTAAATATCCTTTTGAGAGAATGGACATTTTCAAAATACATTGTACGCAACATATAGGAGAGTACCTCGCACACTACGTCACAAAATTGAAATTTCAAAATATAATGACTTTCTCTTCCTTTGACTGATTTCGCTAATAATATGTTCCTTTCAAGTTTCTGCTTTTATTGAAAACAAAATAATTTCATGGTGAACTATCCCTTTCATGTACTACTTGATTTGAGGCAAGCTTTGACATTATATTTCATAAATAAACAAAAACTCAAATACGCTAATTTTTTTTTTAGTAGAAGAAATTCAAAGAAAGAAAGCACAAATTTGATGAAAAATCAATTTATTAGTGCTGTAATTCTGTGGGAGAAAAGGAGTGATTCAGAACAGGTTCAAGGAGTAGTAATACTCATACAAGTATACATATATATTTCAAAACTTTTTTTCAAAAGACCTGTCACATTTTGACTTGTGCTATCCTCATGTCTCTTCCTCTATAAAAGTCAATTTGTGTTTTGTGTTTAGCACAGGAGAGTTTAAAGGTATTATCACTCACTTGTTCAACTGGTTATCAAACAAATTTGGCAAACACACTGCCACCAGGGATGAATAGGCAAACTTGGCCACATCACTGAGGAGGTCCGGCAAGGCCATCTTGAGCTGTTCTTCCGCCAGACTGGACATGCTACCATCTTCGAATTCTGCGGTGCTCCCTCCTCCATCTGAAAATGCCCCCGTTTTATTATCATCACCCATTGTTAGCGCAGAACTTGGTCCCGCACTCGATGAACTGGCCGTCGTTGAATCACAAGCACTACTTTCACTTGATACTTCTTCTGTGTCATCCATCGCAAACCTCATCAGACTCGACTGAAGTTTCTTGTGGTAGTCGACCTCATCTTCAACTTGCGGGTCATCACTGTTGTCATTTGCGCACTGCCTGGAGGGCGAGGTCTGTGACACATCATATGGAGAGGAAGTGCCACTCGTTGAATGCTCACTTTGAGAGTTTTCAGTTTCTGGAGAGAGATGCTCTGTCACACTAGTCCCCTTTCCTGTATCATTTCCGATACTTTTCTCCATGTTTCTGCATTACATACCTTCCAGAAAAGAAAGATGAAAATGACACTGTCAATAATATTACTTGGAAATGCAACTCTTGCAACCCCCTCCCCACCCCCCCCCCCCAAAAAAAAAAATCTTATCAACAAAAATAGACAAAGTCTTTCCTCTTTGATTAAGAAATTTAAAAATTAAATCATGAATGCAAATCAATAGATATCACCGGGGGGGGGGGGGGGGGGGGGGGGGGAGTCCTGTTTTTCTACATCCTGTATAGTACATGTATGAATCCCTTTTTCTCTACTGATGATTATTATTGGCACTTCTTCTACAGCCGAGTAATGCACATACTGATCAGTTTGTTGAGTTTATTCACAGGGATAGTTCACCCTGAAATTATTATTGTTTCAATAAGAAGAGACACATGAAAGAAACATAACAGTGAAGTTTTGATGAAAATCAGTCAAAGGAAAAGATATAATTTGATTGTATAAAACTATAATTTTGATTTTGTGATGTCACATGCGAGGTACTCTCCCATATGTTGTGTTCAATTTCTTTAAAAAAAAAGATATTTACATGTACCATTTCACCTGTGTATTTGATAAACAGACACATTTTTTTACACACATATCACTATGAAAAGAATGTATTCCTTCTTTCAAGAGCATAAAAAAGGCAATTCATGGAAAAAGTAGTACACAATATATGGGAGAGCACCTCACATATCACACAGTCACACGCGACATCACAAAATCAACTTTAAAACAAAACAAAACTTTCTTTTCTTTCGATCGATTTTCTTCAAACCTTCACTAATATGTTTCTATCATGGATCTCCTTTTATTGAATCCAAAATAATTTCAGGGTGAACTATTTTGCGAGAAAGTGAAAATCCCAACATGCCCAAGCCTGACTGACAAAGACATGCCTGATACTAATAGTATTTTTGAATTGTGCTGTACAGCAGAAACATATCAGGTGTAATTTTAATGATGTATATCTTATAGTAAAGAATTTTAGTAATGTACCATTTCTATACCATAAGGCGAACAGCTCGAAATCAAAATTGTACGCGATTTCTGATTGCCGGGCTTGGCTCTGACAAACATCAGAATAAGCACATGGGACTGATTTAGAAGCACGGCCCATTCAATCGCTACCACATTCAGAGTTCATTTCAAACAGACACAGAACTTGTACAAACCTAAGTTCTTCGATCATTAATTCGAATGAATGTTCTTGTTATTACTAGACACATGTGATACATTTTACAAATTAACGTATGGGTACTTCGTGCGCTTACCCAAGACCAAGTCGATGTGATTTAGTAAAGTAAACAACAACAAACTGGCTTAGAGAGAATTAAAGTAAGCAATGATTCTGGATTGCTGCATTGTCAATCTTAATAGAAAAATAATTACGCCATAAAATTGAAATATATCATTATTAATTTTAATCGATTTCATGTTGCGTAACATTAAATAGAATACACTATGAACTACTAAATAATAAGCTTATGTTTTTAGGCGAAATGACATAGATTAGAATCTAGTTGCGTTTAATATGAAATTGGCAGTAGTGATTCACTACAGAAGAAAGATTTAGGCTACTAGTATTAGTTGTGTATCCCGAAAATAGAATCCTCGGCCGGTACTATACTACAGTCGAGTAGTCGGATCAGAAAGTGAAACCAAAATATAGCAGGGAAAGATGGATTGCCTTGCTAGACTGGTCCAAATCCTATTGATTGTTGCCGTCACATTATTTATGTATTCATTTGCGAACGATGGATCCGTGTGCACATATTACAGTACGTACTCTTTCGACGTAATATTCACAGCAGTGATCTCAAATTACTCGAAATTTCTGTTCGTGTGAAGTGATGATTGATTGTGTGTGTTTGCGTCTGCGACCGTGCGAATGCACTTGCGAGCTCGGTCACTAGACAAAGCAGTTCGGCCCTATCTACCCTAGATGTTGACTTGGCGTGTCATGAATAGTGGGGACGTAATGAACACTGTGTGGGTGGTGCTGTGATTTTTTTTTAATGCAGTTAGGTTCTAATGTTGGAAAAAGAAGTAAGACTGCTTACCCTACAAACAATCGATTAAGACTTTGCCATTCTCAGTTTCAAAAGCAATATAGACTCACTACATCAAATCTTTACTACACTAGATTTGTTCACAATATTTCAATAAACGCGCAGTGCCAGTCACATTGTCTGGGAATATTCTGCCGCAATCTGAATTACGATATCACGACAATTCCATAGTGAAACAAATAAATCCTCCATTAGTGTTATCGCACAGATGTGGGGGCTTCTTTAATGCTACACATGCATTTGCGCTTTTCAAATGGAATGATTCAAAGTGCGCACACATTCCAAATTTGATATTTTGTGCTTTATATTGGCATGTCAGCTTAACAACCATGTGGGGTTCAGATAATTTTGTGCATTTTAAATAGGCCTATGTGTTGGCAGAATCAACACCAATTGAAAAGATCAATCAAGCATTCAAGGTTTAATGTGAGCATCGTAATGGGCCAGTCAGCAAAGGGGTAATTGGTACAACAATGGCGACGTAATAAAACTTTTTAACATTAGATATCTAGACTGTAATTTGTTTTCTTATTGATCCACTCTTTTTTTTTTTTTTTAGATCACAACAGTTATAACTTATCATATCATGATAACTGTGACTGAAAGTATTCATCAAAATTTAAAGTACATATCAAATTTTAGACGGATATTTAATGTATAGCAAGGTGTACTCGTTTGTGTACACTAAGCAAATATAAGTTGGAGTCTAGTGACATTCCAAGGCCAAATTGAGACATTTGACTCTTGCTATTTCTGTCTCATCCATGGTTTTACAATATTCTAATATGTAGTTGATGCAAGAGTCTCCCAGCCTGAATCTGGTCTGTCCAATTGCTCCTGGTACAACAAAAATGCCTGCTGCAAGAGGACAGAAGTCACAGCCGTATTGGGGAGCATGTTCAAGGTATAGTCAGTGGTTTTCTGACACATCTCTTTCAAAACGTATAGCGTATAGCAAAATATTCATGTGAAAAACTTCACAGTACCCCCCAAAGGAATGTATTTGCACACATAACACATTACTAGCAACAAATTTGGCAGACTGTGGAGGTATTTGATAATTACACATTTTCATCATAACATTTTCAAAGAAGTTGTTTTACATGTGTTTGTACTTTTAATATTAAGTATCCTGGAATTGTGTGTTTTAATTGATGTGAATCCTTTGTATCGTATTATGAGGTTACATGATCATTTCGCTGTACTGTCTGTTCTTTGAAAAAGATGGGTAATGATGTTCATGATACAATACCTCGTAAGTCTTTGTAACCCTTTCATTTGATTGGATGAGGTTAAATTTGTTGTGGATTCATAGTAGGTCATTTGTTGGGGAGGGGAGCTTAAAGCTTATCTTAACACTCAAAATGATAGGGGCTAAATTTCCTTTGTTGTGTTGAACCTCAGATGATTTGAAGTGAAGTAGGTGTATACCATCAAATAAAACTAACTTGCATATAATAAGTAGAAGTTTGCATAGAACTGCATATTTTGATTGATTAAATGCCTTCCTTGTGTAAATATAGATTCATCAGGCAACAAACTCCTGCAGGTATCATCTCAACTACATGATGTGCTACTTTTGCAGTCCTGAGCAAATCAACTGGTATGACACGTAAGTATCCTGCTTTTTGCCATAAAAACTTATGGTGATAAAAAAAACATGCAACGGTAAGAAGAAACAGAGAACATTCCATTGTGTGTCCAAAAAATTAAATACCTTACTCTGATATCCAGGCACATTTTAGTATAGAACTTATGTATAAAATTAAAGAAATATAAATTTTCTCTGAACTTCTATTTTTTTGTTTTTTATTTTGTCTATGATACTTACTGAAGAATTACGTATTTTCACAACCACCTGGGCAACCATTCCAAGTCTTTGCATATTTTTTTTTTTTTTTTTTTTTATAGTTAATGATACTGAAATCAATTAAATGTTACCCTTTTTTCCTGATTACACCTGCAGGATGCCATATTGTTATTCTAAATACTGAATGACAGATTTTTTTTACAAAGTTGTTAAAGCATTCAGGGATTATGTCTTGTGAGTATGTTGTATTTATTTGCATTATGGTCCATTTGTCTTCACCCTGATCTTCTTAGCTATTGGCTACAAGTCATTTCTTTTTTGAAGCCAATAACATTTATTGACATAAATCATGTAATTTTACCCAGTTATCCCTCTCATTTTCCACCACAGGACGTTGTATATTTGTTCTGAATTCTGCGATGCCACATTTGAGGAGTGCAAGACAGCCTACTACGGAGGCAAGGTGATAGGAGAAGAGTATCGCAACGGACGAGCGTTCTGTGAGGCCAACAGTTTTGATGTGGTGCCAGGAAAGGAGAAGTGTTTTAATTATGACCCAACTGTCTTTGCAAGCGCCCCATCATCACTGGCTTCTATTGTATTGACTCTCAGTATCTCGGCAGCAGTTTTACTTCATGTGATTAAGTAGAAACCTTAATTGAAGATCATGTGAACTTAATTGATAGTGTCCCACTTCCTTTCCCTCTTCTTGTCATTGACCCAAAAGCTGAATCCAATCTAAGAACTTAAATGACTGCAGTGATTATTGAACTCAATAGATACATTTCCATCTAGCATGCAGGTTTCGAGTCAGTCTTTGACTGAAAGGGCAGTCCACCCTAAAAAGAAGTTGCATTTACAAGGAGCAGGAGTGGTTTTCTGAAAAGAATTTGAGTTAAGTTTTGACATAAGTCCCCAATGATTCAATATTGTAATTTGCCTATCAGTGCATATTTTGACTTAATTCAGTTTACAGAATGCCAACTGACTTAGCTAAAACAGTTTTGGTCTGATTCAGACAACCACCCCAGCAAAATTCAAAGAGCAGATCAGCAAATGTTTGGCAAGAACCGGACAGGTAAAAGAAGGCAAAGACAATTGAAGTGTGACCCCTCGTAATAAAATTGGCAACACATTTGCGATATCATGTGTGCTTAGAATGCATTGTATTGCATGGCAGAAATACCTCTCATCCCATCTGATTCAAATGTATATCAAGGTTTGTACATGAGTACTGGAGTAGTATCAGCATGTAAGGGTCCTCGGCTAAGATAATAGTTTGCATGGTCATGACGCCTTTTAGAAAATATGTCAAAACTTTGCTCACAAAGCATACAGAATTGTGCACATGCATTCCAACTTTTCAAACTTTGACCTTAAAAAATAACTGTGTTCTTGTCTGATTTCACACAAAACTGTTGATCTGTTTCGTTCATTCTTCCTATTATTGACAAAGTGTCTGATTTTCTGAGAAACTTTCCCTTAATGCTTTTCTCTGAGTTTAATGGTGTGTTTTAATGGAGTTTTCTGAGTTTTACTAGCCATTGGTTCTGTGTGCTGTGCATTATACGAATTTCATGGTTCGTAAAAATCAACACTGCGGTAACGAAAGGCGGAAAAGATGAGCTGGAGAACAGAACAGGTGAATAACATATCATTAGAATTTGGATATCCATAGAAGAAATATATTGATAAATGAGTGATTTAGTGACTAAATCATTTAATACCAATAAAGATCAATTTGAACATAGATGTTTCTTTGAGTGCCAGAAAAATGCTCCTGTGGGATATTAATGGTGAAATAATCCACAATTGGCATGTTAAGCTTTTTGTTAGAGGTTAAACACCAAGCCACCCTTGAACTGAGAAGGACAAGTGAACAGCCTTCCACTTATATACTGTACATGTAAATATCTCATCAATTATGACATGCAGGGTGAAGTTTTAAGTGTAGTCAATCAATATTAGTATTGCATCGTCCATGCAGTAGACTGTACATACTTCTTTTCTAAAGTGATATTTATTATGAGCTTGCCATAGACAATTTGTAGCATCAGTATTCAACACGAATGGAAATTGAATATGAGTACTTTGTGTACTCTATTAATCATGTTTCTGTTTTTTGCTTTTGACATTGTCCATTTTGTCTAAAAACATGTTGTTGTGGTCATTGATAGAGTTATCAATCAGTCCGAAATTGACTTTGTTATTTTTAAGTAATGCTCTATCACCAATGGGCCCCTGATGTGTTTTATGTCATAACTTTTGAGGGATCTAGAGGCCCATCTTTGAGCTGAGAAATGGACCCCTCTAAATTTGCAGAGTTTTAAGTATTATTAAGTATTAAGACTGCTTTACGTTACTTGATGGCTTTTCAATTATGTGAAATAATAGTTATTTGTTCAGCAATGTTTACAGTGGTATTTTTAAAAAGTTTTTGACAGGTTTTGTTCCATACTTGTATTATGCAGTCAGTATGATATAATGAGAGATTAATAATAATATAAAGACACATATACAGGTTAGAGAGAAACACTGCTTTGTTGATGTTATTTCAAAATAAACAAATTTCTACATATGTGTGTTTACACTTTTGTTCACAACTTGAATAATTTTAAACCTTGATTTAAAATCGGAATAATATAGGTAGATTGTTAATAATTTAGTAATATAATGTATCTTTATAATATGATATTGATTATGAGTGCAATATAGTTGATTAACTAAATTCATCTCCAGTCATTACATACAGGATTTATTCCCTTTATTTCTCAGGAATACTGGAAATATGACATATAATGTAGGAAAGAATGTACTGATGTGAAATTAGTATACAGTGGCATGGCAACTAGTTTGAAATTATTTCATTTTATATTGAAATATAGATGGTTAATATATCTCTTTATGTATACTAGGTAAATTTGATTAAGGGATGCAGTGTCTTTCTTTTTCATTTAATTAAGAAATAAACACCACAATCATTTGTATTTCATGCCATAGCAACATACCCTACTGCAAATATAAGTAAAGAGTGCATCAAGATGAGATTTTGGCATACGATAATCTTTATAGTGATAGTAATAATAAATCAAATATATAAACATGTATTTAACATTTTGTTACACACTGGTATTCAAATGAAGTCCTTTATATGTTGCCTTTTTAGTCCTTAGCAGTTGTTATTAAGGTCAAAAACATTGACTGAATATAATTTTTACCAATATACTACCCTTTTCCTAAGGTGTAATTAAGGCTCTAATGAAATATTTTGCAATTGTTTTGTGCAATAGTAGTCACGTTCATTTAGTAAAGAGTCTATCTAACTGTCATTTGTGGATACATGTATTTATACATGTACATGTTGTTTAAGGCCTGACAATGAATAATTTCACTTATCAAGTGACTTAAATCTCATTAGAATTGCCTTTGCCAGTGGTAAAAAAACCCCTCCAATTTAAATATGTAGGATTCATCTCAAAGTTTTTTTTTCCAAGTGTCATTTCCAGTTTATCTAAAGGTGACAAAAGGTTTCATATGAACAAATATGATAGAGGCTGAATTACTTGCAACCTTCAGAGCAACCATCTTTTTTTTATTATCAATACATGTAGTTCATTTTGATAGAGGCTGAACTACATGTACTTGCAAAGTTCAGAGTAACCTCTTTTTATTATTAATAAATGTACTAGTAGCTCATTTTGGCTATTCTTTTACATAGTTAGAATGCAATCAATGTTACACCAAAGATGACAAGTATTTGATTCTGTAGTTACATTGTATGTAGCATGTCAATTTCAAAGAATGTGTATTTATCTTGCTGTGCAGGTACATCATGTGTCTATTTTGTACATTTAATATTTACTGGACTTCACTTATAGCAGAGTAAGAAAGGTAGATCAGTGTAAAAGTGGGATATATAAATCAAATACTTTTTAGGGAGTCAATTACATGTATTTTGTACAATTAAAAAATATGGTAATAAATGATACAGTATAGGAAATTGTGCATATTTTAATTGTATCACATGCATTTGGTAATGTAATGCGATGATATAGATTTAAAGGGGGAGCGAACTGTGTGTGGTCTTCTCATTGATTGTGTGTCTTAAAATATACATTTTCAGATAACTATACTAATAATGCAGAGAATCGGTAAACTATAATTGTATTTGTATAGAAAAACTAAGATGTTTCGAGAGGAAAAGTAGTTATTTTGCTATCAAGTAACATAATTATTGCGATATAAATGTATTAGTATGTTATCATTAAAGTGGGTCTGTATTATTAGACTACATTAGCATTATGGGCAAAGAAACTGGCCAGGCATGAGTACTTTAGTACTCGAGATGGCGCTTTTAGTTCATATCTGCTTTAAACAGTTGTAAGTGATTTTATCACAAATGTCATGATAGATTTTAACTGTTGTAAGTGATTTGTCACTTTATCTTTAGCATGATTGCAACATTCTGCTACTCTATCTGCTTCTGTTAAAAAAAGAATATTTTCTTCAACAGGAGACTTACAGACAGGGTGTCCCATTTGCAAAAATCATAAAACTTGGCAGGAATCGGCAGCACATGTATACCCCATCGATAATGTATGTGAAATATCACAGTGATATAGCCTCACGCACCTTTACAGGAAAAATGAAAATCTTTGTGTTTGAAACCTAGCGTCTATAGTCTCACATTTCGATTGTCCTGTAATGGCGCTAGCGCCGCGGACATGCTCCCTTGAATGCATACACTGTGGTAGGGACCATAGCGCAAATCGGTCTCCTGTCTAGGCTACAGGTTTCAGACGACCAGCCCAAAACATCTTCAAAATTGGGTAGTCGATATTATTTCGCTTCAAGTCAGTTTCCAGTTTTATCATTTTGAGGGAATTGTGATACAATAATGATCTTTTTCCATTTTCCATGTTTTTATCAAAAATTTCCCTTTTTTGACCTGCAAAAGGGACACCCTGTCTTCTGAGGTGTAAATTGAACTGATATTAATCACATAATTCTTTCAAAATTGAATTGATACTCAAATACCGGTACTGATGAGTTGTATGTGTCAGGTGTTACTCCTCTATATTTATAGAAATATTCTGTTGATTAGTTATCGTTGATGATGAACTGTATAACTTGGAGTCCAGTAACATAATGTTTAAAGTAATAACTTCCATTTGCTCCTCTATGTAGATTTTATCATAGTGCATGAAATGCACTCCATTAGCAATGATTGGATTTTGTACTTATTTGTAACTTTGTGAGTGATTGGATGGAAATATAGTGAGCAGAACAGAATTGTATATGTGTTGATTCTGTAAAGTTTGCTGTGTCCGTTAGTATATTCTATTTCCCCTGTCATATCTCTCACTCATCTGTCTATTTGCTCCCCCCCCCTCTCTCTCTCTTACTCTGATTATTTATCTTTTCCTCTCTCGATCTCCTTATCTCCCCCCCCCCCCCCCCCCTATCTCTCTCCTTTTGTATGTATATATATCCCCCATCTCTCTCTGGTGTGTTTATCTATCTTTCCACTTTTCTTATTCTCTCTCTCTCTCTCTCTCTCTCTCTCTCTCTCTCTCTCTCTCTCTCTCTTTCTTATCTTGCCCTCTCCGACTCTCTCCACTCCCCACTCTCACTCTGTCTCTGCTTAAATGTACATATGTCTGTCTCTCCCTCACTCTGTCTGCTTGCAGTCTTTTGTCATCTCTTCCCTCCTCTCCCTCTCTTTCTCTTTATTAACCAAATTAGGTTTTAAGTCTCATAATTTACACTTCACAATAAAATATCCACAATAATAGTGAGGCCGCGTGTCTGTTCTACTCATATTCTCATTTACAAATCAAGGTATGGCTGAAGAATAATATACATACAACTTAATAAAATATAAAATGACAGTGTACATGTATTGCCCTTACCGCAAATTAAAATTCTTTGACTTGATTTTCTCTCTCATAATTAGCATGACATTGGTATTCATATCTATTTTTATGAGTTTGTGGTTTCGATACTCAAATGTAAGGATTAAAAACGGAAACTTAAAAAAAGAATAAGTTAAAGGGAATCAATTACTGAGTCGACAACGGGAAGAAATGAAAATTTAGCTACTATGGTAAAGTATAGATTTCTCCTCTTTATATTACATGTACCGCCGTATATCTCCACAGTCACAGGAGATGTTGGGCTATTATTGCGGTTTATTCCGCTATTTCCGAAAATTTAACCGCCCCAGCCTCTGCATACTGTTTTTGCACACTGCAATGTATTGTGTACATGTAGCCTTATGAAGCTGAAGTCTATGTTGCGAATCCGGAGAGAGCGAACAGGGTAAGATTCCTTTTCTTTCTTACATATCTGAAGCGTAGAATTAAATATATATACTTAATAACAGACGTTAAACTCATGACACATTTATGACTGTGTATTTTATCTGTTTTTCCTGGAAATATGTCTTTTTGTATCTTGAAAGTGGTAGATTCGAGGTAAAAGGCCTCGTCTCGACTTTGTTTTGTGCACATATCGTAGACCGCATACAGCATAGCCAAGGTGCAGTTCATCGATCGGCTATTGTGCTGAACATTCAACACTGCACTGCATGCACTGCCACTGCCAGCGTCGGTGCCTTGACCTTGTATGTTGACAGTGCCTGTTTTGCCAAAAGTAAAAGTTAGAAATCAGTACATACTTGTCACCAAATTGTTTATTCTTCATTCATTACATATTTTATGACCCGTCACTGTGCGATGCTGCTGCTGTGGGCAATTTTCTGATTGGCATGAATCCATGAGTGGCAATACGTACCTTTACGGTTCTTGTATCGCAAGGCATTATGGGACGGAATTCTAGTACGCGAGCGTTCAGTGATCGCTGCGGTTATTGACTACAATGTTATTTTCATGTTACAGATTTGTTACGTGGATCGGTTCCAACGTGATAATTTTCAGTAAATCTGAATTGTATTTTTACGATGAGAACTCTTGATTCGTATTATTGTATCTAAATAATGATTTATAAAGGGTTTGTTGAGAAAATAATAAGCAGAGAGAGGGACCTTCGAGACGTCGTCGAGACTCGGGTGGTAGTCCCATATGTGCAAAGATGTGTGTGTTGTGATGTGATGTGTGAAATTAAATAAATAAATAAAAATTACAATAATACGAATCAAAGTTCTTATCGTTAAAATATGATTCAGATTTACTGAAAGTAAACATAACAAATCTGTAACATGAATATAATAATTAACTTCGCGCTCGCCACGGCTAGCGTCATGAGCATTGTAAAGAATATGATCGCAGCGATCGCTGAACGCTTGCGTACCAGAATTCCTTCCCATCATGCATTGCGATGCAAGAACCGTAAAGGCACGTTTTGGCAATGAAGTTTGGAAATTGCAAAAAAAGGACAAATGCCTGGGCCCTGGCTTTGCGTTTGGCATTGACATTTGTCGTTCGACAGTAGCAAAACCAATGATAATAAAGGCCCGGCAATGGGCAATGCACTGCCGCGTTATTTCCTGATTTTTGTTGGGGCAATATGAGTGATTTTTTTTTCAAGATTTTGTGCCCACCCAATGTTCAATAAATATGTCTAAGTAAAGATGCATAGTATAATGCGGGTGCCTCAAACCTGCCCCCTTGTTTTCTTTTGAATATTTACATTCCAAGATAACCAAATAAAATTCTTAAATTTCACACACAAATCAGCAAAATAATGCTCTTTAAAAATTATTTTTGGATTGAAGATTAATGATAAAATTTCAGAGAAATTGCGCTTGGAATATCGCTCGATAAATCATTGCACATTCACATCACTGAACCTTGAAACCGGCCCCTACCGATAATGTGCAATATCTCCATCAATCCGACGAGTACAGTGTGGACATTTCACCAGTATTGTGTTTTGATCATGCTCGTTCCAGTGCAGTGAAAAATTGACCGGACAGTTTCGGCGATCGACGAGAAAATCACGGAAGTATGAACGCAATTGTTGAAAAAGAGAGATGTTTCGACCGAAAAAGTGCAGTTGTCAAATATGTGCGCATTATGCTTCTGAAAATCCTGCACTCTATTTACTTATGCGTAAATGCATAATAAATCGCACATCCAACCTTCGATAACGGTAATCTTTCTGCACTGAGCAGAAATATGGGGGGGCTGGTTTCAAGGGAAGGGGCCGGTTTGTGGACCACTCACTATACTGCAAACTCGTCCACACTACAGGTTGTAAAGGGCTTTGTATTATGAGGGTGTACCAAACATTTAGGTACCTAATGAATGGTAAATTACATGACAGATGCAAAGTGTGTTCTTCAAAACTAACTGATCTGCAATGGTATGTGCATGCTACACTAGACAGGTCACCCCAAATTGTTTCTTGTAGCGAAGAGACAGGAGGCCGCTGGCAGCACCACAGAGCATGCGTTCAATGCGAGTAGTGCTGGCTGCTTGCTGCAACGCTCGGCCAATACGATTATGAATGGGTCAATGTTTTTAATTTTTCCTGAAAAGGTTTGTGAAGCCATGACTGAGATTTCATACACATTATCATTAGGGTATACTGCTGATTCCTGCTGAGTTTCCTGACTTTTGTAAATAAGCTTCTCTCTTGGTCCCATAGGCGATAAGCTGTGTAGTAATCAACATGGGACTATGATTGATACTAATGAGAGTGTTTATTAAAGGGATAGTTCACCCTGAAATTATGTTTGTTTCAATAAAAGCAGACACATGAAAGAAACATATAGTGAAGGTTTGACGAAAATTGATCAACAAAAAAAAACTTATTTGATTTGAGTTTTGATTTTGTGACGTCACATGCAAGGTGCTCTCTCATAACGCTGTGGTGTACAGAATAATTCCATGTATAGCTATTTTTCTGATTTTGACAACGGAATTATTTTTTTTTCATACAGGTATACATAAAAACATACTTCTAATGATGTATCAGATGCACAGGTAAAGGGATGCATATCTTTTTCAGAAAATGCGCATTTTATAACAAAATTGTACACAACATATCGGAGAGCACCTGGCACGTGACGTCACAAAATCTAAACATTAAAATCAAACAACCGTCTTTTCCTTTGATCGATTTTCGTCACACCTTCGCTAATATGTCTCTTTCATGTGTCTCCTTTTATTGAAACCAAAAATAATTTCAGTGTGAACTATCCCTTTAATGACCTCAATTCAACATGATTGCAGGTAGCATGGGGGAGAAGAAGGAAGGAGAGGGAGACTCCCACTCCAACCAGTCTACGCCCACGGCTCGCCGGAAGCGCTCCATCGACAACGACCACAAGCACGATGACGGAGAACATGAGACACGGCGCACCCCTTCAGGTTCGAGGAAGAGCAACCAGGGGTCACGCACCGAACGAAACAGTGAAGGGGAGGTGATTCTCTACAAAGCCAAAGACAACACCGTCTATGAAGTGGGAGGTACAGTACATCTCCATTTCTTTGTTCAATTCATATGAACAGTAATTTGAAGAACCAATCTACCATCAAAACATCTCTATCATGATTACGGATCCTTTAATCTACACCACTTTTTCTTTCCTTTTCGTTTTAACAATCTTACAAAATGAATAAGGCATAATCAACCTGGTCAAAATGTATTCAAATCACTGATTAAAGTGCCAGAAGCATTCAACCCTTTGACTGTGGTATGATTATGGATCCTGTAATATTCATTATTACTTTATCTTACTTTGTAAGAATGTTATGAAAGGTATTTGTACAAAGCTATTAAAAATGCAGTCTATGTGGAGGTACATGTATTCATTCATTAAAATCATGTATTAATTGAAGAGCCTCATTATGGATATTGTATAGATTAATAGACATCATGGTATATGAACTTGTAGGTACATGTATGTCAATAGTGTATAAACAAAAGATTCTCATAACTGGTTCAATCTAGTGTTTGATTGGTGCAGGTATGTGATTCTAATAATTTATTTATAAATAACCTTTCATTACATGAAAATAAGGGTTCCACTAAGTTTTAATTTCTATTGTCCATTAAAGTACCAATCAATATCCAGGAGGCATTTTGTCTATAACACATTTGAAAGTGGTTAGTCACTGACTTCCTTTTCTCCTTGAGGTGATTTAAATCATGATTTAAATGGTGCCAATCTTGGTATTGAGAACCATCCTCATTTATACTTTTTTTTCACACAGATGATGTGTACATGGAAAGCCCCCGAGCTGAAATGCCATACTTCATCTGCTCAATTCAAGAATTTAAAGTGGTGAGTTATTTGATTTTTAAAATGCATGTTTACGTAAAAATATATGTTTTCTACATTTTGACTTACAAGTGCTTGATCTGTGTAGATGTACCATAGAGTACATGCATGGCTCTCACCAGCATTGGTTTTGCAAGTGGTAAAAATGGCCAAGTACGTAATGTTTGCACAAGTGCGGTGAACTGTATGTAGAATCAGATCTTATGATGCACCATGCTTAAATCTAACCCTAAGGACACATCCACGCGGAAGCCTTTTTGATGCACTTCGATGCCAGTCATTTGTCGTTGAGAGAAAGCAAGAAATAAGCTATATGTAACAATTTGTAAAGACTGAAAGATGGGGCGAACCACCACTTCCCAGGAGAGGAAAAAACCTGCAAACTGCTATATTAGAAGTACATTCAAGGCGTATATAGTAGCGGCAAAGCTATACTGTGTAAATGTAACATAATTAATGATAATCTAATACTTCTTTGAGGGTGGTCACTAGAAAATCATTTTATGAGTGGGCAGAATTTCAGAAATAGTTACCTACTGATCTGAACTGAAGTAGTTTGATTACATAATTATACATTTGTTTCTGAAGAGCTGCATGCACCTTGAGCATATGCTTATGCTGAAGCTCTCCTTATTTCATATCATATTGTTAAGCACCATAAGACCTTTGTAAATGATTACATTTATGTACAATTATTTTGAACATATCGTAATTGAAACCTGAATGTGAAATACAGGAACCAAATCAATCGAATGAAATCAAGCTGTATATGTTGATTCATTTCCTATTGTCAGAGTAAGAGGGACAATGTCCATGTGGTGGTCAAGTGGTACTACCGCCAGTCGGAGGTACCAGATTCGGTCTACCAGCTACTCATGCAGGACAGGCACGTAGAGAACAGTGAGTCATGCGTCATAGTTGTTGCATTTCAAATGCCTTTATGCCTTTAAGTTTTTTGAGTAACCCGATGGCATTATGTTTCAAGATCATTCATCCATCCGTCAGGAACTCCTTAACTCGATAACTCAAATGATAATTGACCAAATTTTATCAAACTTAGAACAGTAATGATATGACTGTATAAGTGGTCTGTCTCAATTAAGTTGTAGGTCATCACCATCGCCAAACCTTAACAGGCATTGGACGATGAACTGTCACTATTTCTTTTAGATATTATGGCAATACCTCAGTTAATTAAATACATACATCTACATGTATGTAGGAGGGCGGAGGCATACCAGTTGGCTGTGTGCGGTCAAATATGTCTAGGTTTTAAGTACTTTGAGAGTCAATTTTCAAGATTCCTCTTATTTTCAATCATGAAACATGGTGAATGAGAAATTGCAAGATAAGCAGGCCGCGAAAGTCACCTGTTTTAGGGGCAGGCAACTTTTAGTTTTTTTTGGGGGGGGGCACTTTTTTCACTTTTTTCAAGGGCAGCAAGTTAGGTCAGAGGGGCACCAAGGCAAAAACCGACAATTATGAAAGGGCACCAAGGCAAATCCCTAAAATATGAAAGGGCTCCCAAACCCATACCCCCATTGGCGGCTTAAACATTAAAAATTTTTGTTTTGTTTGTTTTTTCATTTGGCCGTAAGGCCAGGTAAAATTGAGTACATGTTGATCGTCCAGATTTTTTTAAAAAGAAGAGGAGGGTGTACCATATTATTTGATATTTGATAGTTTTCCCAAGATGGCTGCCACATGTAAAATAGTATATAATACGATGCACATCAACCAACGTTGCCGTAGTGTGTATGATTTGCCCCCAAAATATCAATTTTTTCAACAGGTTTCTTTTTGTCTATTTTTAAATATTAAAATGTTGCCTTTATTTTGAATATGAAATTACATTTTGTTGATATATTGTCATTTTTGTCTTGATTTTGTAATTAATGTTTTAACATTTATGTTAACACTTTCATTGGAAGCCTTGTTTTTCCTCAAAATACACGGAACAGCAACAGAAATTACTCCAGAATCTCAACGAAATTCAAAGATTAGATGGCCACAAAACACGATCTCACTTCACTACAATCATGATAATCAGACTGCACTCGACTCCAGCGCACTCGATTGTACCCCTCACCCTGGCCTCGCGCGGGCCGGGGTCGGCCGCATGGAAAACATGCACATAGCGTATGTATATACGACTTTGAACACAGACGTGTGTTGCTGCCCTCTACGTTGAAGACATTGTGTTTTCGAATAATGGCGGATGGGAAAAAGTCGTTGACTGATCAGAACGATGTCAAAACCCCCCCAAATTACCCATCAACATTCCATTCAATCGTGACAAAATGCTATTAATGTGAAAGGTGAGGATGTATTTATGTTAAATGTGTTTGTCAAAATCTTTTTTGTGCGCCGATTGATCCGATTGAAGTGGATTGTAATGAGTTGTTGGTACAGTGGCTGATACAAATTTTAACATCGCTACTCAATGCGTATTGACTTTCTGTGTAAACTTTCATGTACCGCTACACAAAGTCTATGGGGTAACGGAATGTCCATTTTCACCTGCTGAAACGGGAAAAGACCATATGGCCTAATGCCCTTTTTGTCATGTTTCAAATATTTTTTTCGCTTCCTCAAATAAAGCCAGACAATTTATTTTTCTTCAAACGTAAATCGATAAACTTGAAACAAAATCATTCGCTCGTATTCATTCACAATCTAGATCAACGAGCCGAAACATCGCACTTGGAAAATAGCCGCAATGGCACATTGCGTGTAATGTAACAGCCTGTATCGAAACTTTCCCCCCGCTGTAAACTTTTCTTCGATGTACATACGTTGACACGAAGGGCACAATAATACGAGGGATTGAGTTCAATAAATGGAATGTCCATTGCATTTGTTTACGAAAACTCTCCCATCGCATTTACCCCCCTGAAGTTGTACTCGGGTACGTAACGTACATAGGCTATTCGGACGAAGGTACGAGGGAGTGAGTTCGGGTAATAGAATGGCAGCGTGTTTACAAAAAAAAAATCCCATTCACTGCGGTGCGAGCATGCACGAGTCGAGTCTGCTGTAATCACGCTGAACGTTTGAAAATGAACCGATACTGCTCTGATGCGCTTGTGAATCGAAGCTGTTATTAGTTTGGTGCGAAAGAATGTTGTTTCCGTACGTTTAGGGGAAAAGGGCATTACGGCAAACTGAAAAAGGGGACGGCAACAAGTTGCCGTAAGTATCATAATTTTGAGAGGGGCGACGCGGCAAGTAGAGGGGGCATCGCGGCAAATTGCCGTTTGCCGGTGGGTTATTCGAGCCCTGAATAAGAATGTTCAAATACTCCATATAAAAGTGAAATCGTTGAGAGTGAATACTATGAGCAGTAAGCTGTGAGTGGCAACCCAATTAAAGATCACACAACGTTCTTAACCTACAACGTACAATTAATTTGTTACTCTCTAGTTGCTTGTCCCAGTTTCCCTCAACATCAGTTAGTCTTTCCTTTGATATTTTTACGTCCATCGTGAGGTTCATATCTCCCTTTATCTTTAACTCAATTCATTAGAAAGTTTGAAATGAATAATTTAAATTCAAATACCTATTCGGAGGGATTTTTTTGCAAGGGCTCCTTTTCCAAAGTGATGTCGTAAAATTAACAATTTTAACCATGCATGATACCATGCTACATGAGAAAAGTAATTTTTTTACAGGGGGGTTCTTCTATGGATTTTGGAGGGCAGAAATTAGCTCTGGAACTTCACTTATTTATAATTTGTACTTTGTCATTTTTTTCCACAACTCATAGTAAGTACAAGGATGCAAATATAACATGATAAGCATGTAAAATAAATTCATGAAAAAGTGCACAAATAGAAATGTTTAAGATAGTGCTGATTCTGTGGAGGAGTCCAAATAAGCACTAACTAAAAAAATAAAAAAAATAAACCAATTATACAAAATATGTCTCCACTTTATGTATTGCAAACTTCATTCAGATTCTGGCCAAGACCTGGTGACAAATGACCCCATAGCCAAGAATCGAGAGCTCTTCATCTCAGATACCATAGAGACATACCCTGTCTCTGCATTCAGGTGAGTTAATTTTTATTAATTATTTATGTATTGAGCAAATCGCTGTGGGGGCCCGAATTTAACAGCACAGGAATATGTTTCCACATAATCTTGATGGCACATGTTACTGCGCACCTACATTGTACCAGCACTATCGATCTCATGATGGGGTACCGACCCTGTATATATGCGGTCGTTTACATGCTAGATTGCATAGCATGCCGTGCCGCGCACAACCGAGCTTGGCAATAACATGTGCAAGTACAGTTTGTTTTCTCCCATTTGTGTGTTTATATCACAGTCCTTCGCAAAAAAAAAAAAAACCGCGAAAATGCCTGCAACCCCTTCATTCACAAAAATATAAGCTTATACAGTATTTAATTGGTTTGTTGTGTACAGGTGCTGACCTGCCCGATTTTGTTGTAGTAACAATAATAATTATCTTTATTCTTAGTGTAAGCATTGTATATCACTGTACATGTACTGCAAGAATGACTCTTTTCCTGTCTTTTTGGTCAGCAATTCTTGGCATTTTCTGCCTTTTAAGCCCATACAAATGTTCACAAAACAGCCTAGTGTCCACCACAGATGGGACTTAGAGATATATGATTATGGTATTCATAACATTAATGTATCAATAAATGTAGCAACTCACGCCACAACTGAATAGTATGCAGAAAATAACATCAACCTTTCTTGAAAAAGAATACTAAAAAATATTGATGTGTTAAATGTTTCAACACTATACAGTGTGTCCCAGAAAAAAGGAAACCGAGATTCTGTGTTATTTCTCTAGTTGACTGAAAGAAATCATGGAATATTATACACATCATTAGAAAGCACGGTGTTTCTTCTTTCATTTGACACCTCACATGATAGATAAGAGTCATGCGTTGAGGAGCAACAGGTGCTTAAAAAATAATTGTCAAAATCAATTTATGCAGGACAAATGGTCAAAATTTGTAAGGAAGCATCGACGTAGTGCAAACAACATTCATTATTCTGTGCAAAACGTTTCTGACATTGAGCACTTGTAATTGCTTGAAATCAGTCATACGTGAACAATTCATCGTGAATTTGGTACCAAACGAAAGAAGATACTTTACTCTCAATATTGCTGTTATTTTTATAATAATATATTTTATGATTACGTTTTTAATATCGACCTCGAAAAACGGGTTTCCTTTTTTCTGGGACACACTGTACATGGATGTGTGCAATTATGAAGGTAGTGAATGTTATTTTGTATGTATTATATTTTATGAAACATGTAGTACGTGTGTTAACTGTTTACAATAAGTGCAGCCTATTAAGCCTAAAAATTGTCATGTTTTGAATATTTCAACATTCTATATGGATATGTTCCGTTGTGAATGTAATGCATGTATTGTTCTTTTTATGAAACATGTAGTACCTGTGTAAACTGTTCACAATAAGACTGCTGATATGTGTGTGTTTGTCCTTTTCAGACGGAAGTGCATTGTGTTTCACTTCAAGGATATCCACGAGGCTAAGGACTTTGAGGCCATTCCAAACACATTCTTCTACATTCTGAGCTACAACCCTGAAACCAGGTAAGAAAGCATTTGTTTGGAATCCTGTGGTTTCACAGTAAGGTGCTGACAAGCCTATTTCCAACTCTGGGGTTGACATCACAGCCTAGCACTACTGAGCTCTATACATGTACACAGATGAGTGCCTAGCATTAAATGGGCTACCGACAAGGTACACAGGTTTCAAAAATGACGGAGGGGGAATTCAACCAAAACGGTCTTGATAACGCTAGGAACTATGCAGCATATATTGCTTAATGTACAGGTAGAGTAGCTAAGCTAAGGTGTCGACCATTTCTCAAGAGGCATTGTGGATTTCAGCCTGCCTGCTGAAAGCGATAGGTGGCACACTTTGTTGTGAATCCATAGAATTGAGAAGCAGACACAGTTCTGAGACATCACGTCAAACAGTAATATTGAGTGCTTTTTATGAATTCAATTTCATTTGTACTGATCTGCGAGGCTGTCGCCAGTGTTGATTTCATGTGGTATGAACACTGTATGCATCCTTTTTGCCTAAGAAATACCATGTTTTAACTTTTAAAAACCTTTAAAGACGGTTCTTCTTATTTGGATGTCATCATTTTGCAATAATTTCTATTTAAAATGTGCATGGTGCCCAGATTCTAGTCTGTGCTTTCAGTAAAATGTGTTTCTCCAGTATTTTTTTTTATTTTCTGCATTTATTAAAATCAACTTACTTTCACAAATTCTCTTTTCCCTTCATGTGCCTTTGGTTCCTTATGATTCAATCCCAGACTCTTAGTAAAGTAATTTTGTTCACTATCATATTGTCCTTTTATTTTCTGATTTTATTCAAATAATTTTCTTTTCAGAAGTTCTGTTTTCCCTTCATAGACCATTTCTACCTTCTCGTTCATTCCTAGACTCAATGTTGTGCTATTAGTCAAGTGATTGTCTCTAATATATTCCTTTAATTTTCTGAATTTATTCAATGATTGTGTTTTCATAGTTATGATGTTCCTTGATATGCCACTGTCTCATTTGTTCCCTTCAAGGCGGCTTGCGGGCACCCAAGGTGAGATTAGGGTGGGGCCCAGCCACCAGGCCGTGCTGCCAGAGATCAGGCCCAAGCCCCGCCCAAGTAAGGGCACCAATCTTGACTTTGAAGAGCTCAGCTGGAAGCCGGAGATTATGACTGATATAGACCTGAAGATGTACCTCCAAGCTGCTAGGTAAGGTTCATGATGATGGTGGAGGTGATGGTGATGATGGTGATGGTGATGGTATTGATGGTGGTGATGGTAGTGGTGATGGTGGTGGTGATGATGATGGTGACGGTGATGGTGATGGTGATGGTGATGGTGATGGTGATGGTGATGGTGATGGTGATGGTAATGATGGTGGTGATGGTTATGGTAATGGTGATGCTGGTAGTGATGATGGTGGTGGTGATGGTGGTGGTGATGATGGTATCGGTGGTGATGATAGTGATGATGGTCATGATGATGATAGTGATTATGATGATAATGTTGATGGTGGTGGTGGTGGTGATGATGATGATGATGATGGTGGTGGTGATGATGATGATGATGATGGTAGTGATGGTGATGGTGATGGTGATGATGATGGTGATGATGATGGTGATGATGGTGATGATGGTGATGATTATGATGATGATAGCAATGATGGTGATGAGGATAATATTGATTATGGTGATGAGGACGATGATAAATAGTGGTGATCATTGTCATGGTGATGGAGTTGACATACACACATATGACAGTGACACTGGAAGACCTGAATAACATTCGAAATAATTCATTTCATTCATTATCTTGCAGGAGCATGGCAGCATTTGTTGGGATGTGTGATGGGGGTTCCCCTGAGGAGGGCTGCGAGGTCGCTTCCAAAGACGAGACAACCATCAACGCACTCACTGTGGTATGTTTCACATGTGTGCCATTTAACAGTCTAAAGCCTTGATATATTTCCTCTTAAACATATTATTCCTGTATGCCGAGATCTGACATATCTGCTATTGGTTCAAATATGATTGAAGCAGTGATTTGTGATTTAACTTGATATTGGATATTGATAAAGCCGGTAAAGCCGGTATTTTTTTGTGCAACATTTATTGTCTCGCTTTTCTCGTAACACAGAGGGAGTGCAAATTTGTTTTTACTGAAAATAAGCAGACTAGAAAAACTATCCTGCTATCTTAAGCAGGCTAGATGTGCAAGTCTGTCAGGGATTGCGGAGGTAAGTAGTACTGGCATTCAACTTGTGCGCGTCTTGCATGCTGTGACTCTAAAGCTCATGATAATGTTTTTTTTTCTTTCATATTAAACCACTGTGAAATACAGAACATATGCAGTAGCACACCAGTATGTGCTGCTGTATATGCTCTTTATTTCTATTGCTATCATGGTCTTTGACCCTTGACCTTTTAGCTGCATGGCAACCACTACAATACGGGCAAGGCACTTCAGGAGCTGGTCAAGTGTCCAGTCCCTCGGTCAATCGACAGAAAGTGGTCTGACGAAGAAACGGTGAGTATGATATCTGTGTTGTTACCATATTTGGCATGACTATTAATAATGAAATTCAAAGCAGAATATCATTTTGTATCATTGTTATGAACTGGACTTTTTTTTTCATATCTGTTTAAGATACAAATGATTTAGTAAAATGGTGATATTGATTGATATATGAAAAGAGATTGCAACAAATTATCACTTTGTATTTGATATCTTAATCTTCAGTTTCTGACATCATTTATATAATTTTGGGATGTTCTATGGTTATGGAAATTGTAGTAAAGGTTAATGCCAAAACAATTATAGGAGGAGAATGGAGAAAGTGTGAACAAGTTAATAGAGATGACAGAAAAAGAAATATAGACAGACAATGGAAGAGAGAGGGAGACATATAGACAGAAAATGGAAGAGAGAGAGAGAGAGAGAGAGAGAGAGAAAGAGAGTGAGAGAGAGAGAGAAAGAGAAAGAGAGAGAGAGAAGAATATATGGATTTGAAAATAGACAAAATGAAAAAGGGAGAATGAGAGTCAGAGAGAGAGAGAAAGAGAGAGGTGGTATTGCAAACATTTGAGAAATTCATATTTTTTTTTTCACAGAAACTGTTCATCCGTGGTCTGAGACAGTTTGGCAAAAATTTCTTCAGGATAAGGAAGGATTTTTTGCAACATAAGGATACGGTAAGTTCTTTGTGTAACTCATTATCTCTTCTTTTAATTTCTTTCATGTACAGGAGGTATTTTCCCTATGCAAGCTTTTAATATAATGTTGTGTACACTTCACAGCATAAATTTAAAATGTTATTTAAGAACTCCATGCAATTAAAGGAAGATTAGATTTCTTTGTTTATGAGGGAATTTCTATTTTGTAACACTAATATAACACCCACATAGAGTGTAGCGTGGATAGAGGATAAACCTGTTGTTGTTTTTTGTCTCGCCCACCGGAGGTGAAGGCGAGACTAAGGGATCCAAATGGCGTCCGTCCGTCGTCCGTCCGTCGTCCGTCCGTCGTCCGTCCGTCGTCCGTCCGTCGTCCGTCGTCCGTCCGTCGTCCGTCGTCCGTCGTCCGTCACAAATGTTAAAGTTTACCTGCAAGACTCTCTTATGATCCATAACTTCACATAGGTTGCTTGGATTACAACCTAACTTGGGTCATAGATGCACTGGGGGTACCTTCATGTTATGGTACCGTTGGAGGTCACAGGATAAGGTCAAAGGTCATTTGAGGTCATACGTTAAAGTTTACCTGCAAGACTCTCTTTTGACAAATAACTTCACATGGGTTGCTTGGATTACAACCTAACTTGGGTCATAGATGCACTGGGGGTACCTTCATGTTATGGTACCGTTGGAGGTCACAGGATAAGGTCAAAGGTCATTTGAGGTCATACGTTAAAGTTTACCTGCAAGACTCTCTTTTGACAAATAACTTCACATAGGTTGCTTGGATTACAACCTAACTTGGGTCATAGATGCACTGGGGGTACCTTCATGTTATGGTGCCGTTGGAGGTCACAGGATAAGGTCAAAGGTCATTTGAGGTCATACGTTAAAGTTTACCTGCAAGACTCTCTTTTGACAAATAACTTCACATAGGTTGCTTGGATTACAACCTAACTTGGGTCATAGATGCACTGGGGGTACCTTCATGTTATGGTGCCGTTGGAGGTCACAGGATAAGGTCAAAGGTCATTTGAGGTCATACGTTAAAGTTTACCTGCAAGACTCTCTTTTGACAAATAACTTCACATAGGTTGCTTGGATTACAACCTAACTTGGGTCATAGATGCACTGGGGGTACCTTCATGTTATGGTGCCGTTGGAGGTCACGGGATAAGGTCAAAGGTCATTTGAGGTCATACGTTAAAGTTTACCTGCAAGACTCTCTTTTGACAAATAACTTCACATTGGTTGCTTGGGTTACAACCTAACTTGGGTCATAGATGCACTGGGGGTACCTTCATGTTATGGTACCGTTGGAGGTCACAGGATAAGGTCAAAGGTCATTTGAGGTCATACGTTAAAGTTTACTTGCAAGACTCTCTTATCACACATAACTCATCACATGTTGCTACAATGGCAATCAAACTTGGATGATGGATGCACTGGGGGCACCTACATGTTATTGTGCTGTAAGAGGTCACATGATAAGGTCAAAGGTCATTTGAGGTCATACATTAAAGTTTACTTGCAAGACTCTTGGTGAAGGCTTCCTAACTTGTGCACAGAATTTTAGAAACTTTATTCCATGTTCAGTTTTCAACTGCAGCACTAATTTTAACCTTTTTACATTTCTATGCCCCCCAGAGACAATTCTTTTGCGTAGCAACGGAGATCGCGATATTTCTGGTTATTTTCGCAAGTGGGCGAGACACAATATTGCTAATGCCTTGTTCTTTTGTGACTTCCCAGAGAGACTTGGTTGAGTTTTACTACTACTGGAAGAAGACGCCAGAAGCCAATCACCATCGCATCTACCGCCGCCACCGCCGACAGAGCGTGCTCAGTCGCAGGAACTATGGCCGCAACGCCAGGCCCCCTTCAAGTGAATTCTGTAAGATAACAACATATGATTTGATTTTTTTTTTCAGAAATTATACTGGTTAAATCATTGATTTCAAGTGACCGCCATATATGAAAATCATCACAACACCAAATTATTGCGTTTCCTTTCATTTTTTTTTCATCCTACAAGTGGGTGAAATATCCTGAAGAATACAACACCATGTTTTAACCGAATTTGTTATTTTTTCTGCATAGTATTTAGTTATATTGTAAGTCTTATGAGAATAAAAGTCATCTCTCCTCTTTTCACTATATCTTTTCCTTTCTTTCCTTTCACCCCATAAGTGGGTCAATTATCCAAAAGAATACAACTACATGGTGTTACCGAAAGTGTTACTGTTTTGTAAATAGTATCTATTAGTATATTCTCACCATGGAAACATTTAAAGAACATTTAATATTGTAATCTGTTGAGGATTTGCTTCTTTTGCTACTTTGTCCCTTTCTTCCTGTCTTGTAGTGGACCTGAGTTCTGCCAGTGAGTGTGACCTCGACAGTGATGACAGTGAGAAGGACTTCAGTGGCTATGCCTGCAGACACTGCTTCACCACAAGTAAGCTTCCACCTTCTGCCCCTTTCAACCCTTCTTGACCTTTCTATGAAATGTGTGCATCTCTCTTGTGCCAAAATACATTAGTGGCAGTGCCAGGGAAAAAAATAATTCAAAATTTTCAGGGGCTTCTTTTTTAGCACATTGGCCATTTGGCCACAATTTTACATTGTATCTATATGGGAATTGGGGGGGGGGGGGGGGGGGCTTTTTTAACATTTTCCAGGGCTCTGTCAAGCATTTCGAGGGCAAAAGCGCCCAAGCCCCTGTGTATTTTTTCCCCTGAGTGGCACGTAAAGACGTAGTCATGATGATGATCATCTCCCATATGTTGTGTACAATTGTTTTTGGAAATATGCATTTTCTCAAAACAATATGCATCCTTGTACCTGTGCATTTGATACATCATCAGAAATATGTTTTTACACACATACCTGTATGAAAAAAAAATCTGGTGTGTTAAAAACAGACAAAGAGCAATTTATGTTATTATATTGTACACAACATATGGCAGAGCACCTCGCATGTGACGTCAAAAAATTGACATTTCAAAATCGAATAACGTTCTTTTCCATTGACCTATTTTCATCAAACCTTCCATAATATGTTTCTTTCATGTTTCTGCTTTTATTGAAATCAATCTTCAGGGTGAACTCTCCTTTTAAAGTCTGGCAAGATTATAACATTCTTACATTAAATTAAAAATCCACAGCATCCAAGGATTGGCACCACGGGGGAAGGGACCGGGTGCTGCTGTGCACAGACTGTCGGCTATACTTCAAGAAATACGGCATCCTCCAGCCCATTCAGAACCCGCGCTCCCCGCCGGCGTTCATGTTCAAACCGGTCAAAGAGGGAGAGTCGTTTGATGTGAAGAAGAATCTACGTACTCGCAGACACAGAGAACTGGTGAGTGTAGGTGATGATGGTGGTGGCGGCAAGCTCACAAGGGAAAATGTCCTCATAACAACTTAAGGATATACTAATATGAATAAGCATATACGACTATGAATTAAATACATATAAGAGTATGATAATTACATAATTATTTATTCTTATATATATGATGCCATGAACAAGTCGCAGACACAGAGAGCTGGTGAGCGTAGGTCATGGTGGTGGCGGCGGCAAGTTCACAGGGGAAAAATGCCCTCATAAAAACTGCCTCTTTGAGCCCCTTACAGAGCTGTGAGAGGAAGTGGTCGTGCGGACTTGTTCATGGCATAACATGACTGTTTTAATGTTCAGGTTCAAGTGTCATGAATGCTAAATCTGGAAATCAGCGAACCCAGAAGTTTCCTGACCGAATATGATTGGATTATCATCCTAATTATTTATGCGTATCATAGTCGTTACATGTTCATATTGTGTGTTTAGACTTGTCATCCTATGCTGGTCGCAAGAAATATGATGAGCAATCCCTGCACCCCACGGACCCATTAGAATAAAATAATTATGTAATCATCATACTTCTGCACTTTATTCATAGTCGTACATGCTTATTTGTAGTAGTATGTCCTTCAGGTAACTCTTTGTCTAGTGCTGGTGGCAACAAGCACTAGACGGGTTGTTGAGTGAGTCTAGCAGCCCTCTGACTCAATCTTATGCATTTTGATATATCATCTTTGTCTATTCTGCATCTATTCGTATTCATATATGTATATATTTATAATCATTTGTACATAGTTGTAGTAAATTTCATATTCTGTATGTAAACTCCTCATCCCAAGTTTCTTGACGGGGTACTGAGTGAGCCTAGAAGACCCCTTGACTCATTCTTATTCATATGAATAAATCATTATCACATTTTATATTCCACATACAAAGAATGTTGCTATACAGTCAATCGGCAGCGCTCGCTCGTTCTATAGAAATCATGAACGTTTTATTTTTCGTCTCGCGAAATCTCATGGGCGGATTTTGCTGCACCTAGATTATGAAGGAATTCGACATGCTCGCGAGATCTGTTGCTGGTGTCTTCTGTAAGCATACTGATCAGGAATTTTTTAGACAGGGATTGAGATTATATGTTTCTTAATAAATATTTTAATTTTTTTTCGAAATCCGCAAAGGAGTTTTGAAATTATTTGCTTTCAAAAACAGGCCTCAATTTTCTTTTGAAATATGTAAGCTCTCAGACCTTGCTGGATCCTGACCCTTCTATGGATTGAATGGCAACGAGAGTTATGGCTCTAAAAAGCCAATACTATAGCGGAGATTTTGATTCCAATATTGTTTGGGCTCAAAAATAAAACATTTGTGATATTCGTCTTCAAAGTGACGCGAGATTTCAGAAATCTGAAAATTTCAGAAAATATGGTATGTTCATGAAGATATCGCAGTTTGAAAAGGATACGTTTTCCGCGGTTCGAGAGGTCAAATGAAGGTCACGACTACCTCGCTGAAAATAAAATAAGCGTATTTTCCGGTGCCTGCCGTTTGGCTGTATATGATTGGTCAAGAGTTGATCACGTGATGAGGCGTAGTTTTTCCTATCAGATCACCTGAGAATAAAAGTTCGTTACACTCTAGGTGATAGTACTTTTTGGTTTCGCTGATCTCTTCACTCCTCACAGTCCTAATGCGTGATTAATATTTTGAGTACGCGCGAAATAAAAGTGCGTTTCACTCGGACTATCACTTGACATCTAACGCGTCCTAATGCGCGTCCTAATACACGTCCTAATACGCGTCCCAATGCGCGTCCTAACGCGTGTTCCCCTTGGCAACGGCTCGGGGTTATGGAGATAAGTAGACATTACCTTTTTACGTCAAATTGTAATTTTTGGTATAGATAGTTGGTTTCAGATGTGGAATATAAAGCAAATAATCAACTTTTGGTTTCAAGCAATGAGACGAGCTATCACTTCCTCGGCGATCTGAATGTATACGCTATCTTTCCTCAGCTGCGCTTCGGAAAGATAGCTACATCCAGATCGCCTCGGAAGTGATAGTTTGTCCCATCACCCTCACCAACGCTGATTATTTGCTTACTATTATGCCTTCATTCATAGTCATGTATGCATTTATGATTATTCATAGTGGTGTATCTGCAAATTCATATTTTGTAGGTCAACTCTTCCATCCCGTGCTTGTCGGAACATGCATCTGTTATACATACAGTCATAGTCATGTATGCATTATTCATAATGGTGTTTGTATATTCATATGCTGTAGGTTAACTCTTCGTCCCGTGCTGGTCGAAACAAGCACCTGGACGGGGTGTTGAGTGAGCCCAGCAGCCCCCTGACTCACCGGCGAGGAAGCGGCACCTTCAGCCACAACTCCCCTAGCGGACTCAGCACGTCCAGCGAGGGCAGCACCAAGTCAAAGAAGATCAAGGTAGGGTATTGACCTCTTAGCACTTAAGGTATGTTCACACAAAGATGGCTTACCATTACCACTTGCCATAGTATACAACTAACCTATGCGCTGCTTTGTCCTGCTTTGTCCCATTACCTGAGGCTTTAGCCCAGGGTAATGGTTATTTTGACCTTACCGTGGGAATAGATTTATTAGTTCATAGAAGCACATTGGTTAGTTGTTTTATATCACTCATCGACAGTGACAAAATAAAAGATATTTTCTTGAAAATAAAGCGAAAGGTAGCACTGTTTCATAAATGTTCATTATGATTCCTTACATGCGTGTCTATGAATGTACAAACACAAATGTTCTTGATATCGCGTACTAGTGTGTGCGCGTACATGTCTCGCGTAGTTCTGTACTGTAGGTATGTATTGGCGGTGCGGTATGTACATGGTTGCCTACCAAAAGTTTCTAATGACGAGGCATTGAGACAGAAGCGCACGAGTGACACGTGTAGCCATGAGCTAGTTGGTTTGGATATATCCCGGCCGTGATATATTACTGTCCCCAGCCATCACAAAATGCGTTGTGCGAGCTGGGTATAAGTGATATAATACCACTTTTCTCATGTCTTTTCACATTGGCGATTGGCAGCGACAAACCACTCCAATATAAACACACCCAATATGTGCTGGTTGTACTACCTCTCCAGGGCCAAGTTATTTTGACTGAAATTTTGATTGAGACTTGGAAAAATTAGTCTCTCACATCCTGCTCTCTATGAACATACATGCTTTTTTTTTTAACTGTAAATAAATTGTTAGCAATATATAAATATTTCTATAGCATATTCATATCTCTCTCATTTTCCAATTCACACCAATGTTTTGAAGCTGTTAAAATCCTGTCCAGTCCTGTTAGAATGTGTTGCAATAAAATGAAAATCAATATGTCACACAATACATGGTATATTTGCACTCTGGCCATATAGTGTCACATTTAACTTTGACACACTAGCGGGATTGGTGGGTTTGGATATATCATCCGGTTTCAAGGGATTACCAGGATTAGTGAAAATTAGAGGTAAGAGTTTCTGTGTTTGTGCAAAAATGTCACTCTGGCAAGTCACTAGAGGGGGGAAAACATGTATGTGGCTCATTCAAGTTCAAACTGTCCCTTGTACAATTATAGTTTAATCTCAGTCTTTGGGCTTTGGGTTAACTGTAACATGAACACAACATCTATTATCCAATCATAGACTGCTCTATGTCTGATATGATAGTAAGCTCGAATGTTTTCCTCCCCCATAGACCGAGAGTGATAACGGCCCAGACAGTCCAGCCAGCCTCCCTCCTAGGATCAAGCAGGAGCCAGGGGAAGAGGAAGAGGAGGAGGAAGAGGAGGAGGAGGAGGGAGAACAGCTGCGGCAGGAGGACGAGGAAGAGGAGGAAGAGGAGGACGGGGAGGAGGATGAGGAAGATGAGGAAGAAGAGGAGAAGAGGATGCTTAGGGAGAGGGAGATGAACGTCCAAGAAATGGAAGCAGACGTTCAGGTAATAAGACATCAATTATTTTTTTTTTCAGCTGTGTTATTCTGAAGGTTAATTATTAAGTAATTTTGGAGAATCGGATGCTTTGTTTTTCTCTGAATTTATGTGTGTAGTCTTGTTACTAAGATGCATTATGATGAAGAGTCTGAGGGAAACTTGAAAACCTTTAATTAGGCTTTCACATAATAATGGTATAGTCTTGTTTAAGAAATGCTTTGTGATTTATTTTTATCTCAGTTTCAGTCTGAAAATTGAGTCTTAAGTCGAAAGGGTACAGAATTACTTGTGTAAAGCGAACTTGAATGTTTAGCTTGTGTAATGGATAAAGTATAGTTTGTTGAAGAAAACCTGTACTTTCACGATGAGCGCACAGCCAATCATATATATGGCGTTTGGAGAAATGTGTAGATAATGACAGGTTTTGCTTTTTTCGAACTACAGAATGATGAGCCCTTTGAAGGACCTCCTATATGTCAGCAGGCAGAGCCACAGCAAGAGGTGAAGCAAGAACCTCCGCTTGAAGAATCCAGAGCAGAAGTGTGCAAGGCTCCTGAGGTACCCGAGGTACCTGCAGCTGGTTCACCTGCACATAAGGTTGTGGTAAAGAAGGAGCCAGAAGAGATGCCAGCAGATCCCACAGAACCATGTGGAGTGGCTCCACCACCAGTGGTTTCATCACTGTTCCCACCGCTGCCACAAAACACTTCACTGGCCGTACCACCCATGCTGCCATCGGCCATGCCGGCCATCGTGCCTCCAGGAGAGAAGGCGTCAACAGCCACTCCCCCTTTGCAGCCGCCTCGGAGCGGAGCAGTGCACCAAGTGTCGACAGCCAGCACCCCTCACGGCCCTGCCATGGTGCTCCCACCCTTCACCTCAGCGGGAGCTCTCTTCTCACCACTCATGGTGGCGCACCGCCGAGGCGGAGGGGAGTCCGGGGATAAGAATTCAAGGAGGGAGCGGACCTTTGAGACAAGCTTTGTAGACCACATGATTCGGACTGAGCTTGAGGCGAAAGACCCCTCACCGAAACGAGAGGCTGAAGAAGAGAAGGGAAGGGGTACGCCAAAGGAGACAAAAGACACACCTCTTGCTCCACCCCCTCCGATGTACCCAATCGGGTTCCCGGGTATCCCGCCTATGCCAGGAATGCTGGGTATGCCTGGCGTCCCATACATCCCAGGTTCAGCCACACCTCATTTGAAGGACATCCCACCCCACCTTCATGGTAGGGGGTCTTCAGATGGAAGTCCGAGTCGATCTCCTGCAACTAAGGATTTAACAGCAAGTGGAAGCCAGGTGGAGAGTAGGAGAACTCCTCAAGATGAACGAGACAGAACTGATCCTTATCCTCAAAGCAGAGATCCGGAGCGTCCAGGCTCTGCCCCCGATAAAGATCAGGAACGGAGCAGGAGAAATGAGGTCCATGGTGAGAAGGATCACCAACCACAGCAGAGCCGAGAACCAGAGCGCCGTGATGGGAGGACAGATCCTCCACCACTGGTGTATGCCAATGGGATACCAAGGTTCCCTCCCCAAAGTGTGGCAATGCCCCAGATGTACCCAAGAGGCGATTCCTCCCACCTGCTCTACGGCAAGGATCGCCCACCTCGACCCATTCCATCAGTTTCCCAAGAACAGCGCAGACAACCCGATGTCAGCAGTAAACCCTCCGAGAACCTACCCAGACCCAAGGAAGGGTTCTCAGAGCGCGACAGGGGACATACAAACTCACCAAGGAGGGAAGCAGAAGGAACGGTAGGCAAACCAAGACCAGAGGAAGTACCAGTGTCGTATCCCGCTAGGACTGGGCCACCACGCCAAGAACCTCTGATGGTGAGCAACAAGCGCATTAAGCAAGAAATGCCATCATATGGGTACCCTACATATCCCTCCTATGACCACCAAATGGTCCAGTCCGAATCCCTGAGGGGCGCACCCAAGCACCCTCCTCACCAGCCCTTGCCACCCTCATCGCACCCCACCCCTCCATCATCTGAGGACAAGGGATCCTTTGACATCTCAAAAGTCAAGGCAGAGTTCGAGGCCGCTCACCGTAGCATCATGGGCGACCAGACCCGCTCCCCGCAAACATCGGTCATCACCGAGAACAGACAATTGCCACCTGCCTCTCTCACCCAGCCAACTCTTCGGTTCCCTGAACCTGCCCTGAAGATCAAGGTGGAGTCTGATCAAGAGGGGCCACCACTCGTGAAGGAGGAGAGGAAAGACCCGGAGCTGGAGAGGAGAGAAGGGGAAGCCCAGGTGGAGGAGGAGGAAGAAGAGCAAGAGGAGGAGGAATACCAGGATCTTGCCAACCGGTCGCCATCGCCGGAACCTGTGCTGGTTGACAGGCTGCTTCACACCAGCTCCTCAGCAAAGTAAGATCTCTGTCTTCACTTACAGTAGTGTTTACGTTAACATGTGAGCTGAAATGAGTTGATTTTTGTGCATAATGTTGCCTTATGCTTTGTATGATGGTCATGCTTAGTGCATTTGCTTCCGGATTTTTTGAAACTTCTGGTTAATCATATCTGACAATCAATTAGTTGTACCACCTTAGCTTGGATGTAGACACTAACACATTTCTCAGTTTGTGTCCAGTAAAATGGATCTTTTGACATTGCATGGCCTTACAAAACACCAACAATCTTGTCAATATACTTCGACTAATGATTTGGAAACAAATTCACACAGATGCAGATTTGCCACCAAACATCATTCAAGGAAAAGAAAGGGCGTATATGGATCCGCAAATTAACTAATTTCTAGTTAAGGTTTGATTTGATCACTCTTGTACCAGCTGAGCATTTTCATCATAACCATTCTGTGCTTCTGTAATTAATCTACATACTGGACAGATTTATGTATCGCTGATTGCATAGGAACAACTGATATCCCTTTCTTCCATCATTTTGTTTCTTTAATTAAGAAATTCGATTTAAAATTTTCAAATTTCCTAAGTGAGAAATTGCTAGAATGTGCCCAAAGAGATTATTTGAGGTTTGTAAAAGCGTTGGTGGAATGTTATTGCCAATCTTGACAGATTTAAGCTTGGCCATAGCAGCTTCATGGAAGTCACAAAGAGCCATAAGTCACAGTCCACAACATTTTGAATTGAATACTGGAGTTGTCGTGTACATAGCTGTTATGCCATGTAGGGCCTTCTGTTGGTAGAATTTCAAATATCAATGGCTCTTACTGTAGTGATGCACAATGATTACAGGCTGTGATAATTCTTAGTTGATAGTTTGATAGAATAACCCTCCTGTTGATTTTTTGTCGGTACTTCCGAACGCCTCAATATCTCGGAACAAAATGTCATAATTTTTTCTCTGATCCTTCCCGCACATTTTGATACCAAATTTATGGCGATCGGACCTCTGTGGCGGGTGTCAGATTACGTTTACTGGGTAATGACCCTGGGAGTATTAGGATTAAGAGTTCTCTAGAATTGTAGTAGAATAGATGTGGGCCTGTCTACAGTAATGGGGTACATTTCTGTTACATCTTAAATAAACCAGCTAATGATAATGAAATATGAAAGAAATGTATTGATTTGCACTTTACAAGGTTTTGTACACTTAAGAAAATTTTCCCTGTACAAATTCGTGAAAGCACTTTGGTAACGGGACAGACGAGTTTGTAAGGCACTTGTCTGTCCCGTTACCTACGTGCTCTGGCAGATTTGTACAGGCTTAGTTTAGAAACATATAATAAATGAACATTAAGAGCAGGATTTTAGTTGAAGTTATTTTGGAGGAAATTTATTTGACACTCTGTCATATTTTGATGGTGCAAGGTGGTCATAATTTCATATGATTCAGTTGTGCCAAAAAATACCCCTTTACTGTAGACAGACCCATATACCACTACCATTCCTTCCATTTAAATCAAAGAATTATATAGAATGGAAGTAGAATGAAAACTTTTATTATTTACCCTTAATCCATTTGGGACCAAGTACCACAAATTTTTGGTTTGTGGCTGTTTACTATTGACTGTTAAACTTTCAAAAATAATAAAAGATTTTGCTTATTTAGTGCTATATATTACCTTTGTAATGATTTTTCAAGGCAAAATAAGGGGAAAATGGGCTATAAATCTTCAAGTTATCAACTTTTCAAAATAGTAGATTTTATCTGTATCTTGAATGATTTTGACGTTTTATTAATTAATGATGGAATTTACATTACATTTCTTCAGTTTTGCTGTGAAAAGGCTTTCGTCCTGAATGAGTTACTAGTACATTATGTGTGTTTGGTTCGCTGCACAGATTCATCCGCCACTGGTCGCGTGGAAGCAACTCCTGCAGTCGCACAGACCTGCTCTTCTCCCCAAGAGAAGACTCCAAGTGGATGCGCCGCAAGAAGCGCACCAGCAGTAGCCACCACCACCACGAGGGAGAGAAGGAGAAGGCATCAGGCCGAAGCAGCAGCGAGGAGAGAAAGTGCTCGGCAGAGGCCAAGGAGAGGATCGCGGTAAGTAGACCTTTCTGCCTTTGAACTCCCCTGTATGAACATGTTCCTGTATCTCTATGCAAAATTGTGCCTCTCCTCCTCCCACCCCAGTGAAAACCTGGTCTCAAAAAGCCCAGTTAGAATAGGTTTAACCCCAATACTCCCGGGGGGGGGGGGGGGGGGGCATTATGGCCCCCCCTGTCGAAGTTTTGTCGGTACTTCCTAACGCCTCAATATTTCGAAACGAAATTTCTTGACTTTTTTCTCTGATCCTTCCCGCACATTTTGATACCAAATTTATGGCGATCGGACCTACCGTGCGGGTGTCAGATTACGTTTACCGAACACATGTCACTGAAATTTCGCTATTTCTCTATGTGACTGTGTATAACCCTATGGATAAAATCAGGAGCTTTTCCAATTTATGTAAATACTTTTATAATAAGTGTTATCATTGTTTCAAATAGTGTAAATAATTACCACACACACACACACACACAAACACACACCCACACACACACCCACCCACACACACACCCACACACCCACATTCACACACACCCACACCCATACATACGCATCTGAATCACAACGAAAAACAAAGAAATACATAAGAAAATTGTAAAACAATAAAATACATAAGAAATAATTACCACAACCTATCTTTTTCTTTCAAGAATTGATGAGGGAGTTATGAAAGACAGAAATTGCTATTCCTGAGGCTTTATTTAGTGAGAAATACCAAAATCTATGATTTCTCGCATAAATTCGCATAAATTAATTAGTTAAAAAAAATAAAAGGACTTTCGTAAATTTAGCTATACAACTTTCTAGATTACATAATTCTTTACACTTGTGCAAAATTTTGAGGCAATCGGGCGACCCATGGCCGAGATCTCCCCCCTCCCCCCCCCCCCCCCCCCCCCCATTGGCTTACTACACGTCTCCATGCCAATGGTAGTGAGAGTATATGTTCTTTTAAAGCTTTTTTTGGCGAGAGGTGAGATAAGGTAAGAGGAAGATTGTGGGACACCATGCATGTTTCCAAAAGTTATTTTGGCTTTGTGGTTTCTTGATGAAATGTCTTGATGGAAGAAATTTAATTATGGACTTTAAAAAAATTGAAATAAGCATAATATCATGTCAATTAAATTAAACCACATTGAAAAAAGATGATTGATTTTGAAAGATTTGAATGATTTTGATTTTGAAGGAGGCCCATATTGGTTTGTTAGCTTTATAAGCCACATCCACCTGTTTATGCTTCAGATGCATTTCATGTTTAACCGATCTTCTTTCCTTTGCAGAGACGACCCGAGACCCCTCCAGAGAACACCAGTGCAGATGCCCAAGTGATGTCCACCCTAACCGCAACCCCGGCGCCAGGCAGTGGCTACCAGTACCCACCAGGGTCCAGGCCACCCTACCCAGGCCCAGAGACTCCAGCCCTCCGCACGCTCAGCGAGTACGCCCGCCCACACTCCAACCTGCCGCCAGGAATGCTGCCCAACCTGATCGGTCCGGACCCGATCCTGCGCTACCAGCTGGAGTCCGCCTACATGCTGGGGAACCGGGATGCGCAGATCGACCTGGTGGAGCGGGAGATGAGGGAAAGGGAGGTGAGGGAGTTGAGAGAGAGGGAAGTGAGGGAATTGAGGGAGAGGGAGTATATGGGCATGCGGGAGATGGAGATGCGGGAGATGGAGATGAGGCAGAAGATGGGGTACGAGCAGATGTACGGGGTTGGGGTGCGGCAGGAAGCCCCCCCGCCGTTGAATGTGATCATGGCGGCCGAGGCTCAGGCAGCTCATGCTTCTGCCATCCAGCAGGCTCATGCAGCGCAAGCAGCCCATGCAGCGCAGGTGGCACACGCCCAAGCATCGCACGTGCATGCAGCCCATGTGCAGGCGGCAAGGGAAGCACAGTCAGCTCACGTGCAGGCCGCGCACGTTCAAGCCGCCAGAGAGGCGCAGGCGCAGGCAGCTCACGCGCAGGCCGCGTTGGCGCAGGCGACAAGAGAGGTTCATGCCGTCCGGGAAGCCCAGGCGCATAGGGAAGCCGCAGTAGCCAGGGAGGTACAGGTTGCTAGGGATGTCCAGGTTGCTAGGGAGGTGCAAGCTGCCCGGGAAGCGCAGGCGAGTCGCGACGCCCAAGTAGCGAGAGAGGCGCAAGCGGCAAGAGAAGCCCAGGCTGCTAGGGAGGCGCGGGCTGCGAGGGAAGCGCAGGCAGCGCGGGAAGCTCAAGCGGCCCGCGAGGCCCAGGCCGCTCGTGAAGCTCAGGCTGCTAGGGAAGCGCAAGCCGCACGTGAGGCGCAAGCAGCGCGCGAGGCCCAAGCTGCTCGTGAAGCACAAGCTGCGAGGGAAGCTGCAAGAGAGGCACAAGCAGCCAGGGAAGCGCAAGCTGCACGCGAGCAAGCCCAGGCAAGAGAGGCGAGGGAGAGAGAGGCAAGGGAGGCCCGTGAGCGGGAGGCCAGGTCAGTCCACTCGGTGGAACCCCCTCACCCTGTCCTGCACCACCCTGCTTTCCTGCACGGGGTCCACAGAGACAGACACTTCATGGGCCCACCCACATCTGGGGACCATGGTGCTGGCACAGAGCGCCTGAGCACCGAGCGGTTGCATTCAGAACGCATGGCAATGGTCACCGATCCTCGCATTGATCCAAGGGTTGGGGTGGATCCTAGAATCGATCCCAGAGTCGATCGTAGAGGCGATCCTTGTGCGGATCACGTGATCGACCCCCGCCTTGACCCGCGCGTTAACCCGGGCATCCCGACCCCTACCAGCCGAATCCCCACCCCCCACCACCACTCCCACTCCCACTCACACACCCACGTACACTTCCACCCCCAGGAGCACATTCACCACACCTACATCCCCCCCACGGCCCTCATCCCCCCATCCGGTGACCCCAACCTGGTGCCCCCACACATCCCCTTTGCCCCTACCCCGGTCCCCATCCCGCCCCATTCCATGGTGAGCCCCGTACCTCCTCACCCCCCTGGCGTCCCACACCCCCGCATGTTCGCCCCTCCGCATGGTATCATCGCCGATCCGGTGGCAGAGCAGCTGCATAGAGAGCAGCTCCAGAGGCAGCTGATGGGGGAGAGACCTCCCATGCTGTAGGCCTGCTGCTAGCACTTGAACCTGCGTATGCCACATGTGCATATCCACACCAGCAGTGTACACAAATCATATGAAAAGCCTGCCTCCCAAAGGGGCTCTAGCCATTTTTCTTTCTTCATTCTTGTCAGTCCAGTAAGAAGCATTAAAGCTTAATTTGGTGGAGTAATACAATTTAAGACTTCTGGCTATTAATCAAGCGAGATGGCCACATTCTAAGTTCACTTTCCCATACCGGTAGGTGCCTGACAGATTACGAAAATGTTTCTCTATAGTTTTCATTGTGGATTTAGCTCTTTTCGGATGTAAACTCTTCATATGAGCTGCAGTATGTCTCGTACAGGAAAATTTTAAAGAATGCAGTTACTGATGAAATACTTCTCATGATGTTTCCTAATTAATATGGAGGCCTTTGTGGAGGCCTAGAGATGCACATGGCTCTCATCTCTATCAAATATAACCACATGAACAGTTCCTTTTTTGCAAACCTTGGAGCAATCGGTAGACTTTGCCTCTCCAAGCCAGCATGACAGATTGCCAGGGTTACTGGCTCCACTGGCTGTGCACTTAAAAAGAGCTACAATCCTTCTTTATTCATCTGGTGTATAAAAATTGAAGCATGGACATTTCCACATTTACAGTGTATGATAATTTGTTGTCTCTTGGGTGACCATTTTTATTATTTGTATATAAAAAAGAAGATGTACAGTACATGTACCAAAAGTTGCGGATTTGTACAGATATATTTACTATGCTTTATGTATTAAAATGTGGCAGTGTAGTCAACATGTAGCAATTGAATGATTGAAGAAAAGTGTTTTATCATTGTTGGGAAATTACTTGTGATCTGAAATGACAATAATGTTTTGGGTAATTATTTAGATACTGAAGAAATTATATTGAGTCGAAGAAGAATAAGACTGTTTTGTGGAGATAAAGGACTCTGATTTTTCTTGCGGTGACAATAACTGTGTTCATGTATATACTTGTAAATACATTACTAGCATAGTGAATATATATTACTTGTCAATGTTACAGTAAGCTGGATACCTGATTCTGACAGACAGAAAACAACAAATCATGTATATGCAGTATTTCAGATGGAATATTTTGTGAATGGCTAAATTTGTTGTAGGTGAATTCCCAAATGAATGTGATTGTATTATAAACAATAGTTAAGGGGAACATATGTTGACATGTTATTTTTGTGGAAGGGGTTTGGTGGCTGAGTCGTCTAATTTCACCACCATGAAATATACAGCATACACATGCATGCTTCCTATTGCAAATACCAAGATATTTGGGGGGGGGGGGATATATTGAAAAGTGTCATTAATCTCAGGAGGTGCTGGTATATTTGTTTCAGTATGTGTGACTACAGGTACAAAATTGAATAGATATATGCATACTGTCAAGCACAGGGTGCAATCAATGGTTGTATGCCATAAATGATTTCCTCATTTTTTGCTATTTCTCATTGTTGCTTGATTGCCAGGTTAGACCATACCACCTTTTGAAACATTTAAAATAGTGAATTTGAGCACATAACATGGAAATCACGCAAACAGAATGGCAACATTTTGAGAAAAATTCCACGTTTTTAAATAACTTTTTAGTGTTTAACTTTTTACCACCATTGGAGTACTTTTCACAGCTTGAATGGCAAGATTGAGAAAAATTCAACATGTATTTAATGAGAATCTGATTTAGCAGAAGAAATGGTCACCAGTTTTGCCTCTCTGATTGTCTGCCCTAATAGAAATTGAAAGAAAGGTTGGTCAAACTAGTTTTTCTAGAATGTTGTCTCAAAGTGCACATACTAACTCTGGTTGAGCCATGAAAGTGGACATGTGTACATGTATATTGCTGTATTAAAAGGTGCCGTATTTATAGCTTCAACTCTACCTGAAGAATCATGTTATTTTGATTGATATTTTCTGGGTAAATGTATTCCGCTATGCAGGAAATACAGATGCATATTTGTGTGAATTTTCCATCTTGATCGACTCTTTCTCTAGATTTTATATGGCTCCCTTTTTTTTCCTCAATTTTCTCCCTTGCTGTTAGTTTTTCACCCTAGTTTTCTACTTCGCTTGCTCTTTTTTTTTTGCCTCACTATTCTACCTCCTTTTAAAAACCATTTCTTTTGTTGTTGCTCTGTAATATCCATTTGAATGCATTCACCATCCAAGTAATTCCTGTGACTGTGCAGTAGACGGATGTTTGAGACAGTGTTCTGGAACTGAGTAGTTCTAGAATTGGTTGATATTGGCATGGGGCCAAAGATACATAGCTATGTGTATTCTGTGAGGAACACAGTTCACATCAACATTGTCTCTGTGGTGGTGGCATTCCATTACATGTTTATAATGAAGATACGAATTCCTCTTTAAAAAGGAAAGGAATTGTTTAAAAAATGGGTTTTTTACCAAGCAGTTTATTAGCTACAAACGACTTTATGCACGACTGGTAACCTTTTCTTGTGCTAGATTCTACATGTAGATGATTCTGATTCCCATCAGCTAATGTTGAAATCTGATCTTTCTAAAATTTAAATTCTTGTTGCTAACAAGCGTCTGAATGCAAAGTTAATGATTTGTTAAATTTGATTGGTATTGTTGGAAGTTAATTCCACTTTTTTATAGTTAAAAACAAAATTGGAGAATCAAAATCATTGAGAATGTAATGTAAGTAATAAGTCGTCCGTAGCTTACAAACAGCTTGGTGAAACAACCCACAGGACTATCATCATGATAGAGTCTTTATGAAGTGGCCACAGGTCCGATTCTCTTTTAATTTCAGGATAATAGGTGGGAATCGTCTCAAAATTATAACATAGTTGAAATCAAATGAGATCCAGTCCTGCGATGCTGGTGGAATCACAAAGAATGGTTGTCATGGTGACGGTTCCAGTAATCGTTACCACTATTACCCGTTATCTTTAGGGAGAACTCTGTCAAAAAAGCACCAACGATCCTAAGATATCAATAGCAAAAGAGCGAAGTAAATGTAGAAAAAGAATATGGTGTATAATGGATTTCCTTGTTTCATCAAGCATGAAAGAAAGTGAAGTGCTTGCAAACTTAAATTTACTGTTAAGATATAGGTGTATGGGGTGTAGGAGGCATGTGTTTCTTGGTGGAGAAGTTATATGTTTTGTGCATGCATGTATAGTTCTTTGTGGGTTTTTTTTCTTTTGTACCAGAAAAAATTACTGTGAGTGCATGTTATGATTTAAGAGTAATAAATCAGATACAAAACATAATATTTCAGATAATTTCTGTGCATCATTTTATTATGTGACAATACTGATGAATGGTGATACATGTATATTTAACAGGTTATAATTGGCCTTGTTGAAAGTAAATACTTAATTACATTCACTAAGTTGTGAAAATGGTTGAGATGGACGACAAAAGCAGATAGCATTGTTGCTTTGTGTGTCTCTGTATGACTATGATCTACTTGACCAGAAGTCGGAACATTTCAACCATTTTATGTTTACCTAACATACGATATCCCTACAGATACAGTATACATATAAGATAGCATGTGTGTGTCTATGTATGAATGTTTGTGTCTGATTGTGATAAAGTTGTGCTCCAGAAAATATCTTCTGTTCTTGTAACTTCCCCATAATTGTAGCTACCATGGTAACCATTTGATGTGTCATGACCGAGATGTTTTAATACTGGTAGTGTAAGCAAGAACTGAAGAATTAATTTCAAGAACACTACTTAATCAAGAGTCAATTGTGTCCCCCCCACCCCCCCCCCCCCCACGTTTTAATACTGGTAGTGTAAGCAAGAACTGAAGAATTAATTTCAAGAACACTACTTAATCAAGAGTCAATTGTGTCCCCCCCACCCCCCCCCCCCCCCCCACCACCAATCCACAGGTGCCATCCCTTAACATCAAGATCATTTGGGTTGTTAACTTTGAGTTAGCCAACAAAAGTGCCAAATAATTTATCTTTAAACACATACACATCTTTCTGCCAGCTGCTCTCTCAACCTCCTCTGCACGTTTTCTCCCTCACTCCTCCAGATTATCTCTTATTTACCCCACCTTAACTTCCCACCCCTTTCTCTCTCACTCTGTGTCTGTCTTCTTACACATTCATACATACATCTCATAATGAATGAGCTAAATGGAATTCCATTGATTTCATAAATATTTAATATTTTATTTACATGGCATAATTTTCATTTATCTATGATTAAAAACAATGAGATTTGAATAGCAATGTATAAAATAAGAATGGTACACTGATTTGGACAAAGAAAAATGGAAGTTGATCACAGAACATAACTCATAGCAGTGCAGTGGAAAAGTGAACACCAATAATTCTCAAAATATGGAAATTCCACACATGTAGTTTTGACTCAATTGATATAATGCACCTGCTCAAAATCAATGTATGCAAGGAGAATGATTTTGAAACCTGAAGCGAGGCTGCTGATAAAATTGCTACAATGGAAAGCTTATTGGGCTATATTTAGGTGAGCTAACAATGATTTGAATGGGGTATTAATTTTCAAATATTTCAGTGGCAGATTTCATTGTAAAATAAATCCTAAAAGAATCATGGAAGTTTATCCACAAAACTTACACCTAACGATGACACCTAACGATTGAGCTCTATGACCCCAGGCCAGCTATGATATGTACACACGCAAATGGGACAAAACAAACTAGTTGCTCATGTAAGGGAGCGGCTCGATTGTGCGCTGCATGCAATGCTTGCTAGCTAGCGCGCGACCGCATGCACCACCCATCTTCCATCGTGATATTGACAGTGCTGGTACATGTACACTACAGCTCATGGCATGGGTAAAGGGAAAGGGAAAGAGCCGCAGTTTTAAACTGCAGTATATTTTGTCCAGGTCACCACGAAACACAATGCTTTTGCCTAGAAAGCATCATGTTTCATGCTGAAGTAGACAAAATATACTGCTGCTCCTTCCCTTTCCCTATGCCAATTCTTTTGAGCTGTAGTGTACATGTCTGCACACAGCAGCATGAAGTGCATAAAACCATCACGAAAAATAACAGTAGTTTGTCCCCCTGAAGATCCACATATATTGATGTACCATCCATTTCTTAAATCACCATTCCATGTTAACTCCACTGATGTATGTCTGCAGAACTAATACACACAACTCCCATAGAGCAGTGTTTTGACTGGTACTTAAAGGGTCCCTGCAATCAAAATGCATGTTGACTTATGTTGATTCAACTTAATATGTATATCACAAAATCAGTAACGGCTTAATGGAAATATGTGTCCTTTATTTTAAAATAATTTTTCTGTATTTTTTCTCAGCACTGATAAGCCCCGCCTCCAAAAATATCCTCCAACTCAAGATTCTTGTTGTGACATCATCACAGGTATAAATTAGCAAGATAATAGACATAATTTATGCACAAACTAAACATTGCAATGACTACCTGCAAGTGTTTATAATGTCATCGCATGTTTATACAATGTATTTTCCCCCTTGGCATAGCTAGCACATTTCTGACATAAGGAAACGATTATTCCCACATGAAAGGTTGTTAGGTTGTATTGTGTGAAGACATGTGATGCTCTTGTGGGCAGGTGGGGGTAGTCATTGCAATGTGTAATTTGTACATAATTCTGTCTATTATCCTGCTAATTTTTAACTTTGATGACATCACAACAAGAATCTGAGTTGGAGGACATTTTTGGAGGCGGGGCTTATCAGTGCTGAGAAAAATATAGAAAAAATTATTTTAAAATATAGGACACATAATTCCATTGAACAGTTAGTGATTTTGTTAAATACATGTTAAGTTGCATCAACAGACGTCAACATACATTTTGATTACAGGGGACCTTTAAAGTTGATATTCATTGATTTTAAATACGGTTGAATTTGATATCATTGTAAAGTTTATGACTTGATGATCATTATAACGCTAATCCAAATTTTAAAACAAACCAGGAGCGCAGAAATATCCAAACAAAAACTACTCAAATTCCCTCTCTAAATCTGCCCAATTTACGTCCCGTAAAATAGGCCACTATGCATGACGTAACTAAATGTCCATGATTTCATTTGACAATCGGTCACGTGCAGCTTTCGTGTACGTACCGAACAGCAAATTACGTTTCGCGAACTGAACTATTTTTTAGACTTCAACAATGGATGAGTTGGACCTCGATTTAGATTTTCAAATCGACAATTTTGAAGAAGAACTTGAAGACGAGAGTATTAGCTCTAGTAGTGGACCAGATAGTGAAATCGATGAAGGTGAAGTGGGAGATTTTGATGATGAATCAAACGCTCCTCAGGCTCAAGCTGCGAGTACGAATGGTGTTGTTACGGACGCTGTAGATATTGCTTACCGGCATGAACCAGAACCTGAACTTCAAGAAGATGTCGATCTCGATCTACAAATGGAAAACTACGGGGATGCTAGGCCAATGGGCAACCAGGATCATGCCAGGCTTGATCCAAACAGCACCAAAAATTGGTACCGGTATGTAGTTGAAATGATTTAGACTAGAGGGTATTTATTTTTTCCAAAACTTAGTGCGCGAGTTTGCAATAACCGTGGGCCCGATTCTTGCAGTAGCTCAGCATAGCCGTAGCAGTAGCGCTAAAGTCGAGCTAGCTACCGGTCGGCCGGGACGAAACAGAAAAAAGAACAGGACTCGATTGTTCTGTCAACAATCCTGATGAAATTGTATAACATTAAAACTATGATGCAGACATGTACATGTACATGTACTATGATACCGTTCATGTTGACAAACCAGTTTATATTTCGCGCAATAAGAGACCACAAGTATAGTATACAATGTACATACATGCAAAAGTTGTTGTCAGTCGAAGGTTGCGAGCAGAAATATCAACGATGAGCAGAGTGTTGATGAAAGGAAAATGCGCAATACCCATACATGTGTACGTACGTGTGCGATCGCGAGCATGAATTGTAATCATGGAATGCGAATGCACCAGTAAGGCTATACCATACGATATGCAGTCGCGATATGCATGGGCTATGACGTACGCGCGTGTGCATAATCCTACTGCAGTATGTATGACGTTGAACGTCAACAAATCTTTCGAGAAAAATATAAATGGGTCTATATAGTGTTTGATATCTAGATTATATTATCTCAAGTCTTCTATCAACATTATTTGAGATATCTGTAAGCCTTAATTGAAAGGTCATTAGATGGCATAACCTCTACAAAACGTACAAGTGCAAGAAAACTAACTTTTCCAAACAACAGCTCATATTAAATTCAGTAGACTCGACTTCGTATTTCAATGTAAAACCTACCGATAAAGGTCAGAATATTTTCATTTTTCTTACTTTATTATTGCTGAGATTATTTTTCTTAGATTTGTGCAAGACTTACTCAAATGCTACTAACAAGAAAAATCTAAATGACAGTGAAATATAGCCTTAAATGGTATATTTAGTTAGGACGATATACTAGAGCTATACGTATAAAACACGTAATGTAGCGGCTGGAGATGGCTTACGTGCCCATTCACCTTACATCACAAAAAAATCGCTCTTTTCGCGGACGGCAAACGGCAGGGTTCGTAGCATTATGAGATGCGTTATAAAAACTGTTTTTATTTCTTTTGTGTTATTTTATAAGCTAAATAATGAATAAATTTGACTTCTATACACTTTCAGCTTTCCATTGATATATGGAACGCTATATTTTTGGATTTTCTATGAATATCAACTTTAAATCTCACAGGTGACTGTTAGCCCTTTTGCTGGTCTAAAACAATATATTATGTAAAAAAAAAAAACACAGAAAATGGAAGAAATTACTGTATGAAATCTGCCCCTTCATAAAAAAAAATGGAAACTGACTTTCAGCAGAATGGTCGCTAGATTTCGAGGATTTGGGCAGGCGCATCCAAAACCTCCCAGTTCTTGTAGCTCAAGGACTGTACGACCCTAACGCATCATGCACTGTAAAGGGCAATACGATTATGAACGTAGACTATGATAGCTACGTTTCAGACATAGACAAGCATAGTTTTTCACTTTTCCTGTAAAGGTTCATGAAGCTCTGACTGAGATTTCACACACATTATCATCAGGGTAAACTGTACTTCTGATTCCTCATGAGTTTCTTGACTTTGGCAAATGGGCTCCCTGTCTTTTAAGCACCCTGATGCAGTTCTGTACAACTAATTATGAATTGTGAACGTTAACTATGGTTGCTACGTTTCAAACGTAAACACAGATAGTTTTTCACTTTTTCCTGTAAATGTTCGTGAAGCTATGACTGTGAGATTACACATTATCATTAGGGTATACTTCTGATTCCTGATGAGATTCAGGACTTTGGAAAATGGGCGCCCCTTTCTTTAAAGTGCCACTGTTGACTCTTAAAGTACCGAGCACCAGGACGACCATGACGACGCTGCTGGAGGTTCTGATCGACTACTGCCTCGCCGTCGGCTCGATCTCCTGGTCGATGCCTGTGGGAAGACCTCGTCGCCGCTGGCTTCCGACTCGCTGGATTCGTCGTCGGAATCCTCGGCGGGCTGCATGAGCGCTTGGTCAAAGGTCGCAAGTACCGCGTTGGCTCTGATGAAGAATGGATGTTATAAACCAGAGATGACCATATTGCAAAACATGACATTTATAAAACTGTATATAGATTAACAATACATTGCAAATTAGTATGATTGTTTGAGACAAATTTTTCATCACAATTATGTTGATGAATTCACACCTCTGTTATTTTTCTTTCTAAAAAGAAGAGTCCATCTTATATACAGATGTCTATTTATCTCAATGATAGAATTGCCACTAACTTTTCCCATTTTCCCCAAATTCTTATTTCATCTAAGAGGGCAACCTCCATACAAGCCTAATGTGATAAGTACAATTTATAAGCAAAACTTTAAGCCTTCAGCCTTGTCTCCAGTCAAGCCCTCAATCCTAAATATACACCAAATATAAACAAGGTGGTTCGCGAACCACGAGTCTCGCCTGATTTCGCAATCAATATAGAGTGCTGAGATGTTTTCCAAATATCTAAAATGGTGCCTAAATGACCTTTGACCCCATCATCCTCATGAAGACATATGTGGTATTACCCAAGGATCATTTGTACCAAGTGTGATCATAATTGATGCCAAATTAAAGAAATGAAAGCAAGTCAAATGAAAACTTTTAGAAAAATAAGGCACATGGCCTCATATAATTTGACCTTTTGACCCCTAGATGACCTTTGACCCCATCATCCTCATGACAACACATGTGATATTACCCAAGGATCATTTGTACCAAGTTTGATCACAATTGATGCAGAAATAAAGAAATGAGAGCAAATTAAACAAAAACTTTAACATTTTAATAACAGACCATCAGTGTGACTATGTTAGATTCCTTAAAGACAGCCCGTCCCTTTTTCAGATCACCACAAAACCATCAAAACATTGGCAAGATATATAGAGAAGTGTTAGCGAGCTATATATTCATAATTTGAAACTGATACGTAGTGTAAAATTCAAATAATGCACGTAAACAACGTCTTATTAATAGTCTTTACTTCAGGCTCTTAGCAGTTTGTCTTGAAATATCTGCTTAATTGATTAATCTGTTTATTAAATCATAAAACGCATTATGAAAAAAATTGTTCTATAGAAAGAATCATCTCTAAAGTTTGGTAATTACTCATAAAATTAGGATCCCATACATACATAATAACCACATAGATACTGTAACAAAGACTAATACTTTTTTCGTAGTACGAAAAAAGTCGGTTTGAAATTTAACGGCTGAAATTTTTACATTTACAGAAAGCTTCAACATGCTATATTCTTAGAAGTGGTCTTGAATCACACTTTCTTCAATTTACGATCGTGATAGACGATTTCAAATTTTAAGCTTGCAAAAGGGACGGGCAATCTTTAAAGTGATGACTATGTCAGTTGACAACAAGCTTTTGATAGTAGTCCGGGAGCCCAGAAGATTTATTCATGTGAAAAGGGCCCGGAACAACTGACCCCATAGGTCGAAAGGATATACCCTGGACATCACAAAAATGTTTTGCTGGCAAGGTGTACTCGATGCTTTCCCCAAAAAATCACCATAAATGTGACGTCACTACCGGAAAGCCTTTTTTCAAAAATGGTTGGAATATAATACATGGTACCATTGTAACAATTATATCAATTTATGCAAAATAGTGTGTGCAAGTAAAACAAACTAAACTTTTGGGTTGGGTTGGAGTGTGTTAACCAATATGCTGATAAGGAAATTACATAAATTATAGCGGACATCTCGTAGATTATCCTCCAACATGTCCAAAATGGCCCAATTTATATTTGTGGCGTCACTACAGGACAGATCGGTGGAGGGTATATGAAATGGCATTATCATATTAAGTAAGGTACTAAAATTAAAACATATACATATATTTACAAGTTACAATATCTAGTTTTGTTCACCTCGCTTGTCTTTTCATGGGCAATATCGACATTTAGTTTTTTCCTGGTGATGGATGAGCACTGTTCGACGTTGACAACGGCATCCGATTGCCGTACCCTCGGCAGAAAGCAGTTTTTTTCTCATATTCAAGGGCTTTTGGTGTTAACTATGTCAAAATATTGCATCTAAAAAGCATTCGAAGCTTCTGTGAAGTTTTGGCTGGTAGCAATTACATGTAGAAACAAAATATTACTTTGGTAAAAACTAAGTTGGTTAGGATTTGAGACCGACGCCCAAATAATGGCAAAGTATATGAGTTTCACAAAAATGAGTTGCTGCATGGCGGGTCGTGCATACAACCGTGGCCACCCTGCCAACATCAACTATACGGACATCTCTTTTTTATTTGCGCAATAAAGTAAAATAGTGCATGTACATAGTAACATCATACAATATGTTACATTGTACAATATCGTTAAATTACTCAGTTTGGTTTAACTCTGCCATGTCGGTCACCTAGTGTGTGGGCGCAACTACCCATGTGTGTTGACAATGGCGACGTTCAGGGTGATATTGGCAACGGAGACATGAAACAGTGACGTCTGCGAAATGTAATTATATTTAAAATATTCTTTTGAGCTTGTAGTTAAATTTGGCAAGTATTTATTTGACAGATTAATTTCACAAACACATTAGACATGTTAGATATGAGCCTCCAGTAGATATTTTGCTTTCACGAGCATAATTGCCAAACTGATGCAAACCAAGAGTGTTTATGACAAGATTACGGAAACCGAAAAGTAATTTTTACATTCCTGAAAAGTGCTGTAAATCTATTTAAGTGTGACAATGTGTATGGTGGCCAAACTATACTTCCAGCTCCAGCTTGCTATAATTGTAAAACACAGACACATCATTATTCACCAACAATCAAGCATTTTGTTCACGTACGTGTAACAGTTCAAATATTTGTTTACTTTAAACCCCGCATTATGTTATAATTCATAATCATGGCTTTTGGGTTGTCGATTTGATATAAATCATATAACCCCTTGATTGAAAACTCAAAATCATGCATTGAAGAAGGCTCACCCCGCACCCTAATATGTGCTAATCAAGAAATTATAAACGAATGATGACTGAACCGTTTGCATCATAACGGGTTTGATCTTAACTATTTCATAATTTCAAAACAATTTGAAGCAGTCATAAAATCTGACAATAATTTGGAATGTAGTCACGCTCCCGTAATGTGGCCCCGTAATCCTTACCAAAATCAGGATTAACAGGGTACCCACATGTGGTCCATACTTAATTGTAGTGTGAACGGAGCATGTCAAACGGATTATGATACATGCCATGCGAAATTTAAACACCAAAGCAGACATGGCCGCTGCATGCCTTCGTCGTCGATGAGCACATGAGCTATTGCGCCCATACCACGCAGGCAACTGAGTCAAAAATTGGGGTTGCTATCATTACGGGCCCTTATCATGGTGGAATAGTTCTGCCGTGACCACTGGGTCTGATCATATACTTTGGTACTTTTGGAGGGAAGGTCATGGCTTTGTTCACAATCTGCCAGGTATCAATACATTAATGTACACAGTGCACAGTGTCCGATTTTACGCTCAATTTCCCGAAACGTTACTTTATGCTATTAGTCAGGAGATGACTATAAGCGTGACAATGTGTAACATCCATGTTTTGAAAGGGAAAAGAGACGCCTTAAACATCAGAGCATGTCAAAATTATAGGCGTTTATAGAACGTATGCAGTAGTTTGTCGGATTTTACGCTCATTTTTCCAAAATGTGACATTGTGTTATTGGTGAGTAGATGACTATAAACGCGATAATATGTAACATCAGTTGTTCCGGCCCTTTTCACATGAATAAATCTTCTGGGCTCCCGGACTATAGCTCTTGCCTCTTGGCATGCTGACACCTACAGCACCCCAAGGTTTCATGAGTCCAATATTCTAGCCCCCCCCCCCCCCCATTCTCGTTTTCTTATGATTACCTCTCATTCTCATGATTAATTAGCAAATCAATTAAAAAATTACACTTAGAGATGATTTTGTCTTGATTACATTCCAGGATGTTTCAAGCTTATGTTTCTAGATGATTTTTGAGCTTTGGTTTCAACTGTTCCATCATCTAATTTGCTTATAAAATCTTTACATATATATTTATTGTATTTGGAAAATAAATGAAATGAAATACAATGCAAAATAAACATTATGACGCAGGTACTGAAGTTAAAAAGTACCTGTTGGTAGACACAGAACGCCAGATCTTCAGTTCCTGGCCTGCCGTTACAAAGCACTCAGCAGCATTGGCCGGGTCAGGGGAGGATATTGCTTCGATACTGCTTGTGTCCGAATCACAGACTGTGGCAAGATACTGGTGGTCTGGTGAAAAGACTGTTTGGATAGCAAAGAGAAACAAAATGATTGATATTTAAAATTGCAACATGAAATTGTGACACACAATGAATCACAGAGAAGTGTGGGAAGATGGTGGTTGGGAGAAATGATAGAAAAAAGAGAGAAAATTATTGAATGTTTTCAAATTGAACATCAAATCAGGACACATAACACTAGGATAATCTGGAAAGGTTGGGGAGCAATAGTGTTGCAAGATACTAGTGATTAGGTGGGAAGATTGTTTGGATAGACAAGTGGAAGATGATAATTCAAGTTAGAAAGGGTAACACTAGGAGGGTTTAAAATGTTGGGGAAATTGATGACGTTGATGCCATCCGAGTATCCATCACAGGGGAAGATGCTGGTAGTGACGAGGAAAGGCAGAAGTGGTAGAAGACTGTTACCAATTCAAAACTCAAACATCAAATGTGACAAGGGTGAGTTGTGATGATCTCAAGGCAATCTGTATGGAATAAATAGTATTATTTCAGAGTCACACAAAACCCTGTTTATTGTGTTACCAAATACTTTAATGCCGGTAATTTTCTCACAAGTAAATTTTCGGGGCGCAGCATACCTAAACGTAATTGTGGGAATATTTGTCACTCCAAAAATCCACCCTTGCAATAAAGTCATCAACAAAGCTCCGAACAGAGCATTATCATGTACATTTAATGCTACAAAGAAGCTGATGGACTTGCCTGTCTAGCCTGCTCAGATAGAAGAATGTTTTTCAATTTGCGCTTACTCGAAAAGCAAAAAAAGGAAATATTGCACGTACAGTACTGCAGACACTACAATACACATACCGGTAGACTTTTGCAGGCAAACGCGATCTGTACCACTTGCTTGAGAAAATCTGAACTAGTTGCTGGAAAAACAAGGTGGCTCGCAAACCACGAGTCTCGCCTGCTTTCATAATTGATAAACAGTGCTAGCTTTTTTTTCAAATAATAAAAAAAGAAAGAAAAATGCTTTTGACCCCTAGATGACCTATTTGTAACATTTTTGTAACAGGCCAACAGACTGAATGGACTAAAAGACCAACAGACTAACAGGAAAAGTGATTCCTAGGACTCTTCTGAACTCGTTCAGGCAAGACAAAAATACACTGAAGTGGAGGCATATTATGAGCACATTCTTGGAGGTGTACGTATGAAAGGGGCTTGTAAAGTCAGCATTTATATCCATAAATTTGGACTAGTTACTAGTGCACATTTTGATGTGTGAAATACCAGTGTGTTTGAAAGCACTCATAATCACATTGCAACACAGTGGCAGGACCAGAATTTTCATGAATCCTGTTTCTCACAGCGCAAATATAAAGAATCCCCGCAAAACAAATTAGCAAGGGCACGTGAGACTTACAGTTGAGCGATCCCACGCCGCTGTCAATGTCGTAAGAGGAGAACATGAGCACATCACTCGCTAGCAGCAGGGAGTATGTCGTACCAAAGTCTCCAAGGTGGTTTCGTAGCTTCCTCACGTAACCTGTTTTATAGAGGTGATGAAAAAGAGTGCTTCAATATAATACATTATACATAAATGCCTAGTATGTTTACCTACTATTCTACGTTTGTCAATTATCTTTCCTGTGTAGTATTTCGAGGAACTTCCAGAGTCCTTTCTTAAATTTTTTTCCTGATAAAGAACACATTCAAGTGCATGCAAAGTAGGATCTAAAGACGAACAAAAAGTATTGTGACGTCATGTTGTTAGACAACAAGCCTGACACTGCCAGGCTAGGGGATTTTCAACAGCGGTCGTGCAAATGAGGGACTCAAGCACAAGCTGGTGGCCAGATAATATGCAAATTGATGTGAATAAAGGAACTATTGACCTTTATTTATGCTAATAAAGTACTACTACCAGCTTTTCATGAAAATAAAAGTATTATTGGCTGCTGTTCATGCAAAAAAGGTGAATTTGCTAGGATGCTTAAATCTAATTCATGCCTATTAACCAATCAGGTGACAGGATTATTGAAAGGTATATCAAAACTAATACATCTCATCAGTGGTCTAATGACTAAAAGCCACTCACAAAATATGCCTAATAGCAGATACTCGTAGCTATACACTACAGCTCAAAGGAATTGGCACGGGTAAAGGGATAGGGAAGAAAGGGAAGGAGCCACAGTTTTGAACTGCGGTTTATTTTGTCCAGTTCAGCATGAAACATGATGTACAAAATATACCACAGTTTAAAGGGCATATACTGTACTGGGAAGGCAAAAAAGCCTCAAAAGGTACTTGTTAGCAATCTTCTTATCAATGGTCTTAAACTCATGTATTGTCCATTTTAGAAGCATGTTGAAAGTTATTTGCCCTCAAATGATCCACATTTGGAGTAATGAATGATTAATGATTAAATTCTCAAAATGTTCGGCCCGAACATTTTGAGGATTTGTGATTTAATCACTCATTACTCCAAATGTAGATCACTTGAAGGCAAATCACTTTCAGGAACCTTTTTAAATGGACAATACATGAATTCAAGACCATTGATAAGAAGATTGCTAACAAGTACCTTTTGAAGGCTTTTTTGCCTTCCCAGTACAGTATATGCCCTTTAAAACTGCGGCTCGTTCCTTTTCTTCCCTTTCCCTTTCCCTATGCCAACTCCTTTGAGCTGTAGTGTACATCGCAGTGGAGTGTCATAGGAGTAACCAAAGCAAGCTTCTTTACATGTCTTAAGTAGAGAGATTAAAACTACATGTATTACCAAAAAATTTCAATACCTCTTTTCCAATCCAGGACTTTGATATTCGTTCCCTCATCTCCGTAAAAGATCAGGCCTCCGGCTAACCCCAGCGATATGATTGGCCGCTGAACCAGGCATCCAGATTGGCTGCGGATATTCTCTGATTCAAATATGACATGGAGCGACCTCTCTCTGACCTCCCATACTTTGATGACCCCATCTGATGAGGCTGACACGACCTGTTGACCTTTGACCTATATGTTATCAAGAGAGCCAAAAAGAGGATTATACTGTAGACACTTTGGGTTCAAATAAAAGACATTGAAAAAAAAAGCGAGCAGAATTGTATATCCTTAATATACTTAAAAAGGTACACAGCAAAAAGAGCAAAGCACATGTTGCTGTGACAGCCAATGACACTTGAATACTTTTATTTGCACAAACTTGAAACATGAATTTAGAACGTAGTTACCATACTACAGAACATGTGACCTTGGACCTCAAAATGTGTGGGCCAGTGGCTGAAATTGCAGCGTAACGTACTGTACACAAGATCAATGGAAAACACAGAGAGACGGACAACAAGAAAACACAAACAAAAACACTGTCAAGTTGCTGCTTGGGTATTATCTAACATATCAACTTATCAACAGTCTAGTAGATAGATGAACAAAATGTGAAGAAACAACCTTAATAAAATAACTATCAAAATTTAGCAGATGAAAAAGAAGAGGAAGAGAACAGAAAAGCAAACAAGAATACTCCCAAAAGAGTGAAACTACATGTAGGTTTACAATAATTTCTTCCCACCATAACACTGTATCTTGTTGTAAAAAAGTTACTGTTGTATTTTTCACCAATGCTGTGATAAATATGAACGAATCATCCTGAATGACAGCTCTGCGTAGGCATACAAAGTCTCACTGATTTAAAACATGATTTTTTTCTTACTGCAAGGCATGTGACACAGTCATGATGAGACAATGATGAGAAGATGTTGTCTCCCGTTGTCAGGTCCCAGAGCTCAACCTTGCCTCCGTCTGGATTGTGACGCGGAGAAGACAAGAGCAGGAAATTAACTCTTTCCGCACCACTGTCGCACTTTCAGAGACTCCAACCTATACCCACCACAAATAATACTCCAAGGAGTACCGAATAGCGTACCGTATACTCCTTATCTTTCGTGGGTTTTTTATTTTCGAGAATATAACAACACGCAAAATTATGAATACGACATGCTCGAGCACATGTATTACTAGTACTAGTACTCCATGATCGCGAATTTAACCACTCGCCAAATTGCCAAGAAGTCCTAATTCGCGAAAAATTAGACTTGCGAAATAGTTTCCATAAAATGCATGTTTTTTTAAATAACTTTAAAATGCTGCATCATGCAATTATATTTCTATTTGACATTGATAGTTATGATTTACTCAATATCCCTACAGGAAGCTAAATGGCAAGAACAAATGCTTCCCGTTTGAATTTTCATCAGTCATTTAACCGATGGAAATAAGAGAATATGAAATATGAGAAATAATTTGTCTCTGAAATTTTATACAGACAAATTAATTGAATAGTTGAATAGGAAAATTAACTATTAATTCCACAACTACCTCAATTGTTAAAACAATGAGCATTTCACAAACAGCATTGCCACATGGCATATCGTCCAAAAATCCTCCACTAGACTTGCCTGAGCCAGTCACTGCGCACAATTCAGCACTCAGGAATACCATGGCTGTGACAGGGTTGAAGGTGTAGATAGAGCGAAGCTCCTGGGAGGAGTCTACATCCCACAACCTCACGCTGCAGTCCCTGGAGGAGCTGAGGGCAAGATGGCAGCTGGCAGGGTCCAGGTCGTAGTGGCCAGCTGTGGGACGGAAGGAAAGGGAACACATGAGAAGGGGAATATCTGAGACAGTGCGCGACACTAGCGCCAGCCCGACAGTCCAAGACCAGTAAATATTGCTGTCGGGCCAGTAACGTTTCAGAAATAGCCAGATTAACTGGTCCGACATGACCAGTAAAAAAATGTTATTGTTGGCAATGTCAGGCCAGTAACTTTTTCAGAAATAGCCAAATTCACTGGTCCAACATACTGTATGATGTATTGCACAATGTCCCTTTTAAGTATGTTGTGTGTCTATTGTTTGTTTGTTTGTTTGTTTTTCTTTGGGGGTCGGGGAATAACCAATAAAAATGAACTTAATTAATTTTTTAGTATTTTTCTTAATTTTTTGGACCAGTAAATATTAGGTTCGGACCAGTAAAAAATAGAAAAACTGGTTATCTACTGATCCGAAATGATCAGGTTGGACCAGTAGAAAAAAAGGGTTAAGAAATTTCAGGCATACACCCAGTAGTAAGGATAGCGTGCTCCATCCTTAAATGAATGAAAAATCCTTATTCATGTTTGAACTGCAGCGAACATAGTGTACATTCATAATGGTAATGTCCCTCTCCATGCATGATGGAGGAATTAATTCCATGGAATGCATGCACTGTGGAGCAGACTGATGCGGACCATAGCACACTACAGTTTCTGGGCTCTAGGCTATAGGTTTCGGCCGACACACCCAAAACCATCTCAAGATCTATAGATCGCTAGAATGTTGCTTAGTGTCAGTTTCCAGTGTTATCAGCAAGAGAGAAGTATCTTCTTTCATTTCAGTGGTGTTTATTTTTTTGACAAAAGGGACACCCTCTCTCTAAAGGCCCGGTCACACCGCCCGCACTTTGTTGGAGCGTTCCTTGAATGGTACAGGGAGAGGGAGCCGAATTTCAATACTTTCGGAGTGGTAGGATGGACCATCAATGGTGGCAGAGCGTACACGGCAATGCCTTAATGGGGGCCAACTTCTGTTAAACGATGGTGAACTATAATGAGCGGTGACAATTTTTTTTTTCACTGCTCCATGAGCGCTCCAGCAAAGTTCTGGCCGTGTGACCAGGCCTTTCGCAAGGCCTACCGGTATTCATGATTGGCCTGACACATCCTGTAGGATAAGTACACGAATATTAATGAATGTGGTGGTGCTTCGAGCTACTGAATGCTGAAGTTCAATGTCAAGTAGATTGCGTCGCTCAGGCTAGCAATGTTGACAATCTGCATTGCAGGAGGTGAAAAAGAAACAGGAATCATGATAACAGTAAACATATTTACAAGTTCCTCTAGTGTCTACCTAGAGCTCTCTTCTCCTCTGCTGTCAGGAGATAGACCGAGGTGACCGCTGCGCTGTGGCCTCCCAGGCTGCACATCTCGTCCCCTGAGCTCCGGTTCCAGGCCTTGACCGTGGTGTCCCGACTACCCCGGCAGGGTTGGTGGGAGACAAGGGCAAGAGGATTAGAGCATAATGTTGCAGATTAAAGGGCAAGAGGATTAGAGCATAATGTTGCAGATTAAAGGGACAGTTCATCCTGAAATTATTTTCATTTCAATAAAAGGAGATGCATGAAAGAAATATATTAGTAAGGGTTTGACAAAAATCGGTCAAAGGAAAAGAAAGTAAATTGATTTTAAAATTTTGATTTTGTGACATCCTGTGTGAGGTGCTCTCTTATTATTATGTTGTGTACAATTTCTGGGGAAAATTTCCATTTTCTCAAAAGGATATTTCCCATTTCATTTGCTAGAACATGTAGTCTTACCTTCCAGACAGAATGATGTTCTCCTTGCAGTCCACACTAGAGATGAGGTCATTATGTCCCTCTAACTCCTGGGCGGAGAAGCCTAGCTTGGCCCACTTCTCCCTCATCTTCTGCAGGTCTGATTTGCCCTTTGGCTGTGATCGCTGGGACGCTGAGTGTACAATAATAAGATACAATTATGGAATGAAATCCTTATCAGATGATTTCAATGGTTCAATACAATAATTCCTCATATAACCTCCATAAAGAAAGTTTGAAAACTTTAGATTAAATCTCTCTTGTCACTAGTAGTAGAATTGTCCTCATATATGGTGTAACAAGAAAGCATTTTTAGTACTTTTTACAATAATACGCAGGGGCTCAGGGAAATTCAAGTCCTCCATTGCAAAAGAGTTAAGAAATGTTGTGATTCTATTTGATAATGAAAATATAAAACCTGATTTGAAAAGAAAAATCCACAGACAAGCCCTTTTTTTAAAAAGGACAAAAATCAATGCTTCCTCACCGTCTTGTTGCTTAGAAGACGCCTCTGGTCTGCTTGTAGAAGGGCCAGCGTCTCCGTTTCCACTGCTGCTAGGACTAATCTTCTTCACATCTTCTTTGAGTTTCTTTGTGCTGCTTGTTCCTGGACCATCACCCCTTTGATGCGAATCACCTGCCGATGATGTGGCCTGCTCTGACTGGTCCAACTCGCTGCTCCTCCTCTTCATCTCCGCATCGGTGTCTACCTTTGGAGCTGAGGGCTTTGGTGATGTAGGCCTGTCCCCTTGCTGAACCGTATGAGCGGGTGACTGCTAGGGGAAAGGAAAGAAAGAGGTTTCCTCTTTATACTGTAACACTGAGTTCCGAGCCACTGGTCACTGATGACCGGTAGATGCAAACAGACTAAGATGTTTTGGTATGGCAGCTGTAATCAACCCCCAGAAAAAAACAATGTCAGCAGATTCAGCAGTTTGAGTCTGCTGATACCTCTACTTCTATTGCTACTACTACATCATACAGGCATTTCATACTTCATCGGACAGCGATTTTCCTTATTTTTATTCATTATGACGGTTTCTTTAATGGATTAACAGCTTAAACTTGACAAGAAGATTTGGACTAGAATAGGGTTAGGGTAGGTGATTTTAGAGCAATTTTGTGGCCTAAAAATTGCAAAAACTAACCTTTTTGACCACGCACTGCAACTCTCAGCTACAACGGGTGTCAATGGCTTCTCAATATGCACGCACACACTAAATAGTACATGTGTCTCATGCAGTATAAATTCCATCATTTGTACTTCTTCTTCACTAACCTGCTCTGCCTCAGGAGTGCTGGCGCTCGTGGAGGTTTCAGGAGTCCCTGAGATGTACTCCTCAATCTGTTTCAGCTTCTCTTGAACCAACAATCGGAGCTCCCCCTTCCTGGCAACCTGGATGCATTTCGTCAGCAAATTGATGACATGAATTCTGATCGACATACCCACTTCTGTATTGATATTATGTTCGTACGTACTGTTAATGCAATAAAGGAGGGGGGGGGCGGGGTGGGGCAGGTAGATGTGTCTACAACTTAACTCATAATCGAGTACCGCTAAAGTGTCACATTTTTGCAATTGAACGACAGTGACATCTCGTTTGGAACTAATGCTAAGACAGGTCTAGAGACTAGACCTACTGCTCTACTTACTACTGCCTAGTTTTCTATGATGACAAACTGTTCCTCAACTCCGCAATAATTGATGTTGAAAATTATTGAAATTTGAAGTCCAATTTAAATAATGTTAAATAGATCAATGATCTGGATAAAAAAGGTAAATTTCATTTTAAAGAACATTGCTGTGATCATAGTGATCAAATCATAGTGACATAGACACAGGTTTTTCTTGCATACTCTCAGCATTTGTAAATTAGATCTAGGCCTACTCCAATTTAACGTACCGTTCCCATCCAGGGTAGGTCCCCAGAAGTCCGGGGACGCAACTCCGGACGTGGCGCTGACCACGCAGAGACAGGACTCTCGCTGCCTAGCCATCTGGTTCATTCACATAAATTACCCTTACTCACCTTCTGATTCTCTTCGTAATTCAGAGTTCGGTCAAGCCGTTCCAAGCTCTCAATCTGGCGCAATTTCTTCCGTAATTTCCTGACGTCGGCGACAATATTTGGACTTGTTTCATCCATTTTGCTGACACGCAGGGGCGAATGGTAAAGTTTTCAAGTGCGTACACGTACACGTATACTTGCGCGCGTGCCTGCCTGCCTCGAGCTCGAGCGTACCAGCGTACCGTACGCGTGCGTGCAAAACCATATTGAACCCTCCCCCGCCCCCTCCCCCCCTCCCCCCTCCCCCCCTCCCCCCCTCCCCCCTCCCCCCTCCCCCCCTCCCCCCTCCCCTCCCTCCTTCTCCCTGTCCCCACCCCGGCCCCTCCCTTTCTTTCACAGAAGCCTCCTATCATGCGAGGCTAACAAATTTGTGCTTCTCTCGCGGAGGTAAATGTCTTCCTATTTTAGGGGTTAATACATTAGTAGCGCCGCCGTCTTAAAGTAATGAAATTGTGCCCGTATTGATCGCATGCATGGGGGATCAGGGCCACAACTTACATGGTAACTACCATTATGGTAACATTGCTCTACAGACTATCAAATGCAAGGTTGCCATAGAAGTTGCCATTGATAGCGAAGTTACCATCAATGGTAAATTTTATGTCAAACCTTCACTGCTCTGCTTCTTGCATGTTTTTGCTTTGATCCAAATGAACTTAACTTCAGGGGGAACTTTCCCCTTGATACCTCCTGCATAATTTGCCTGCTTATGATGGCCTAACGTACACCGACTAACTGACGAAATTTAGTTTATTGAATAAATTGTATCTTCAATGAATCAACGAACATAATTATAGATTACATACTTGTAAGAGTATTCCATGCAAGTCTAAATAAACCCTTTCGTGATGTACAGCTTCATAAGGTGCGTGCATATTTTTTTTAACAGTTCCGCGACGACGACACTATGAAAGACTACACGAATGTATGCGCAACTTTCATTTAATTTTTCATAGGCCGCGGGATATCCTGAATGTTGACCAGATAAACATTTCTTTATCGTGGACAAAGGGGATTCGGAACGTAGGCCTTAATTAATGCTTCGATCTAATGAGTATCCACAACATTGCCGACTGATTTGCTCATCAATTATTACAAGCCACCATGCATGGCCACGTTGTCCTCCCTTTACTGTAAGCGCAAACGTGCCGAACCCATTTATAATTTCGTCAATATTTCGGTCATGTTGGTATCATAGCAGCAATACAAGCATACCCATCAATGATTCATAACACTAGAATTTAATACAGCTGTTCAAAAAGGTGGCACAACTTCCTACAGTTTAGGTATTCTTTTGAGTATTCGTAGATAATGATAGCGAGTGCATCTTCAAACTATAAATCCCCTTAAAGTCATTTTCAGCTGTTTTTAAAGTTCTTATGCAATATTTCCTTCCATTTTCCGTGGTCTCAGTTTTTGGGTTACTTGACTTCAATATCGTCCTTCAACCTGGTCAAATAAAACAATCACAATGAAAATGTTATTAAGGTAGATAGTAAGTTGTTTATATCTTTCTTCCGTTCTCACATTTTGTAAAATTAACACATTACTGGCGGTCATAATGGTGTATTTGGCTATCTTTCCTTTTTGTAAGTCACTATTCCTATACAATCTACAATCTATTTAACTAAAAATGTGTCTAATGAGATATATATAAATCAATATAAATTATTCTTGTAATAGCGTCAATCTACACATAATGTCTATCCTAGGTTTAGATTTTGCTTTTAATTTTTGATGACCATGTTGGCACGAAATGAAATGTACGTCTGTTTTAATCTGCTCCTATGTTAATTAGACAAGTCATTAAAATATTTTCATATGTGCAAGCAGTAAACCTGATAACAGATTTATTTGAATAGTTTACAAAAAAAGAGAAACAGATTGGATAAAGTTTGAAAAAGATTTGGCGTGTTATAAAAAAGTTTTTGGCACATGTGAGGTCACTCACCTCACGGGTGAGTGACCTTGATGCGGATTACATATAGGATTAAAAGATTAAAAGGTGTTGTATAAGACGAAATAGCCTTCTTCATGGCTTTTCCAGCCTCACAGTGAAGCTTTGCAATACAGTACATGAACAAATTAAGACAAAGGTCGGGCTGTTTTAGATTTAAGAACGATAGTTTTTCACTTTTCCTCAAAATGTTTGTAAAAATATGAAAATGAGATTTCATACACCTTATCGTTAGGGTATACTGCTGATTCCTACCAAGTTTCATGACACTTGCAAATTGGCTACCCTGTCTTTAAAGTCTTTAATCACGAGACATGTAATCTTGCTCTGAACTTTCAACCCCATGTCAAGGCAGGCAAATGATACTCTGTGTGTTGTGTTGTTTACGCGTGGAATACTAAAACAACGATCATTCCATACAATACGTTATCGTAGACCCAGGGACCTGTTCATGAAGGTTTCTGTTAGGATTCAGAGCTAGTGATTGTGATGTTCAAAATAATCCTTACAAAATGTCTGTTTTCACTTAATCTTTTCCCAATCTCTAAGTCTGGTTTATTCGATTCACCTTATCATCAGGGCAGCCTTCCCCTCTAAGTTGGAAAGTCATTAGGAGATATTTATGTGGTAAATAACATGTTTGAATTTGAAATAAAGCTAGGTTAATATGACCACGTCATCAGATACTGTCTGCCTTCTATTTATGACATTTTGTTTTGATTTACATGTACTTCAACTTGAGTGGTTTGTTTTTCTTCTCCATTTTTATGATTCACAAGCTTCTTAGAAAATAAGTCGCGCTTGCTCATATAAAACGGAAACATCTGAGAAACAGCTAAATACGCTTGAGGACAATTGGGCAATCATATAACAAAATTATACATGTTTTAGTGATGGGAGATCACTTTAAAATTCTTTGGGAGACACAATTTTTGGAACTGAGCCATAAGGCTGCTTTGTCTTTATATATGCCAACATTGCTGCTATTTCCATGTCTATTCTGTTTTTAGTTTGAACTTCCTCACTTGCTCTTCACAAAACTGATTTTTTTAATGTCTTTTACCACTTGTTATTGATGGCAACATGCTATGGCATGTAAATACATATAAATATTTTCTTTTCATGGGTATCGTACATTTCCTGTTTTGTCAAAATTACTTTTCTCTTACCCATGTTAGCCATACATATTTTAAAAAACATGGGGATCACGTGAGACTCTCCTAAATAAAAGACGAGGCTTGTCAAACCATGAAAACAATCACTTATCTTGTCATTCACATCTAATTTTTTTATTGCGATGTTTTCAAGTACACGCTGCCTGAGTCTATTCAGTCGGGTTTTCATTATACACCCCCGGTCTTATTTGGTTAGTTGAGCGATTAGTTCAGTCTCAAAGGATTTACCTGTCTGGCGTCGTAGATTTGCTCTGTTGTTCTTTTATTACACGTAAAAGAAATAAAACATCGGTTCCACACACACACACACACACACACACACACACACACACACACACACACACACACACACACACACACACACACACACACACACACACACACACACACACACAAACACACATATCTTATATATATATTTATAAATAACTATAAATATTTCCAGCGTTTTAATTCTGTGTGGCATGTGTGTATATTTTCACAAGTTCAGAAATCACAATTAACAGCAGCAATTCATCTAGCAAACGAATTGTTAACTCAATCCATACCCTGAAAGACCGTACAACATGTGAAGGACTTGCTGCCGACTGGTAATAGTTGTATCAATGTCGCACCTCTGTCCAACTAAACGAATTGCCAGTAGAACTAAACACAACAATAAAAGTAAGTCTACCCTTAAGCAGAATAACATAACTTTTTATCGAAGAGGTTTTGGGCAAACTAATTTGGCAGCATTGTTTCTTAACTAATTGACTAACTCATGTGTGAAAATCACAGTAATCTAATTAGTCATGGATGAGTGGGCAAATTTTAAAGGCAAAAATGTCACTTTTTAAGAGTCACAAGGGTAATGTTGGGAATTCTGTTATATGAATTTTTGATGAATTCCATTTCTGGTGCATAATTTATGTCCTTTCAATGTTTATCATCCATCTCCCGATGCACTAACACTTATTCCGACACATAACCCATTGTTCTGGTTGAGTGAGCACAGTTTAACAAATACTCATCCCTCTTAAGTTTGATACTGTCAAAACCCTTTTATTTTGGTGAAAAAATAAAACTCTGGATATTTTGATAAAGATGTAACATGACCTGTTAGGTAGACATAAAAAGTCATTTTCGTGTCATGGTTGAGTGAAAACACTTTAAAAATCGCACAAGGAATATCAAAATGTATTGTTAAAACGGCATAAACAATTAGCCTTGTGACTTTTGAAAAGTGTACTTTGTATCCCCATCCAACCCATTGGGCACCTTTGAAGGCTTGGTCAGGGGAAATGAAACTACGTCCATCTGAAACATTCACATGGAGAAATATTAGAAAACAAAAATATAGGGGCATTTTTAAAAGAAAAAAAAAAACCATAAGTTACCTTGAAGTAGGGCATGTTGGATTCCTGCCAAGACTCGTATGCAGTGTAGGTGTATACATTAGACTGCGCTTCCCCGGGGCGCTTTTCCGGCGCTGTCAAAGTGAGCAAAGGGCGTGACAGACTTCACGAAAGCTTGGATATCTGAGGGACGGCTCAATATTTTTTTCAGCCACTTCCTTTTACTATTGTTAGGATAAGAAATTCGAAATGATAAACATGATGATGGAAAACAATTTGATAACACTCCAATCACAAGCATGATACCGCGGGTGAACTATCGATCACTTATCACCCAGCCGTGTAAGCCAAGAAGGGCTATTTTTGTCATACTGGGGTGGGACGTAGCTTCATTTCGTGATAGTTAAATCATGAAAATGATGAGTATAAACCGCGGTCGTATTTTATTATGTAAGTCATATTGGATGTTATGTCCGTTCTCCTATTCGGCCGTGGTGCCTATTTAACTCTTAATTTTGGCATATAAGTAGTGCAGATAGATCGTATTGAACAAGAATTTGTCTGGAACACAGAGGGTTAAGGAATATTCATTCGTTCTCGACGATTGAAATAATGACTTCCCTCCGCTCTCTCTCTCTCTCTCTCTCTCTCTCTCTCTCTCTCTCCCTCATTATATATATGTATATGTATACAAATAAGAAGAATAGGGGTTCAATTTGTGTATACAAATATACGGACGAATATAGGAGGTCGCGATGGCGCTGAAAATGTAAATGTAAACACAAACAAATAAACAAAGTCTCTACCAATTCGTTTGTGCCCACATTTATATACATAGGCCTATATATAAACATGAACATATCAAAGTTTACTCGTAAAATAGGCCTACATCATTGGAGTTTGTTTGGTGTGGATTTTAAGCGGACTCATAATGTACCTTATATTTTACATGATTTATAGGTTGAGTCCACATAATATTCCTGTCCCACTGGCGCATGGTTCCCAAAGTAAGACACACAAATTCCACAAAGCAGCATTTCGTGTATCACATTGTGTGACACACAAAGAATGAAAGCGAACGGATGTTTACAAACGATCTGAACTTGTTCCTTGTTAGGGGTTTACCAAAAAAGCAAAAAACATTTTTTTTTGTGATGTTGGCAATGTTTAAACAGGTGCTGAATTATTTTTCCCTTTTTAGCGTCCCTAGCAAACAAATATTTTTGCTCCAAAGAGACTTTTATCTTCCAATATATGCAATAATAGACCAGTTCGTAGTTACACGATGGTCGGACAATGCACTGAATAAATACTACTAGAATGCAGACTGGGATCTGTTCATTAAGCCGTATAGGATGATGGATGTGAATACATTTTACAATGTACCCAAAACAACAATACAAACAGGTGCACATGGTGGAATGTTCTTTTACTGCCTTTCAAAGCTGAATGATTGTTGTCATATCTGCATGGTAATGAAGAGAAACCTGGTTGAGTATCTAATGAATTTTAAATTTACTCTGTGAGTTGTTCAATTGACCCGAGGTTATTCGTACCAGCAACAATCTGCTCATGCGCACATTGTAATTACGAACTCGCTTATTGTTGCGTCCGTTCATCGGCTGCTTGCTAATAACAGAGAGGTGTAAGGAATGGAGTCAGCACGAAGTGTAATTTATTCCTACAGCAGTCGTGTGCATTGATGTCACAATGGAATATTTTACGCGTTTGGCTCTTTGATCGAGGGAGATCCGCCGCCAAACAAGCATGACAAAATGTAGGATGCATTTTGAGGAATATATATTCTGTATGCGCAGAAGATTTCAGAACCACTACATGACCTGAAGTGCATGTGCAGTAGTATTACATCTTATAAAGATACGATTCTGTGAATTTCAGATTATATTGTTGCTTCGTTTTTGTGATAAAATGAGAATACTGTAGAAAACATGCCAGAGAAATGCCTCCATATCACACATTTCCAAATCATATTTCCTTAAAAATATCTTGTAAATCGTTTATTGAGTGTTTCATCTTTCATGGAAACAACCTCAATTTCGTGTGCGGAGGTGTCCGAAAAAGTTACGGACCAAATTCTTTCTACAATTTTTTCAAAGTTTCCCTTCGCTTACCCCAAAACTAATTCACAGTGTGTGTAAAAAGATCAGCAACGAGCTCCCAGCGAAGGCTGAACGGTTGGCATACTTCTCAAAACAGATTTTCTTTTGTTATTCAGAGGAAGGCACTACCTAATTAGAAATACAGCTAGTTGTTTAAAACACCTGAATGTCTTGGATTTTTATGAGGCGGCGGACCTCATAGATCAAAGGAAGTTTATCCGAGCGCAGTCCATCCATGATAGGTCCATGCTAATAAAGACCGGTCGTTAGATAGTGCATGGACCTATCATGGATATGGTGATATGGAGGCATTTCTCTGGCATGTTTTCTACAGTATTCTCATTTTATCACAAAAACGAAGCAACAATATAATCTGAAATTCACAGAATCGTATCTTTATAAGATGTAATACTACTGCACATGCACTTCAGGTCATGTAGTGGTTCTGAAATCTTCTGCGCATACAGAATATATATTCCTCAAAATGCATCCTACATTTTGTCATGCTTGTTTGGCGGCGGATCTCCCTCGATCAAAGAGCCAAACGCGTAAAATATTCCATTGTGACATCAATGCACACGACTGCTGTAGGAATAAATTACACTTCGTGCTGACTCCATTCCTTACACCTCTCTGGATAGTGTAAATAAAGAATAAAGGGTTTTGATCCATTTTATGCTCTTTTGACTATTCATAAAGTCATTTATAACTAGGGGGGGGGGGGTGCATATTTCATCTACGCATGTATATACATTATAGCTATCAATAAAGGATTCGTTTTCGTTCATTTTTGTGTACTTTGTATCCCCACCAAACCCGGTGGGCACTATCAAAAGTTTGGTCAGGGGAAATGAAACTACGTCCATCTGAAACATTTAAATGGAGAAATATTACGAAACAAAGGAATAAGGGCATTTTTTAAAGACAAAAAAAAGCTACCTTGAAATTGGGCATGTTGGATCCATGCCCAGTATGTAGTGTGGGTGAATAGATTAGACTGCGCTTCCCTGGCGCTATAAGGGGCGTGACGGAATTCACAAATGCTTGGATTATCTGAGGGACGGCTCAATATTTTTTTCAGCTACTTCCTTTTACTATTTTTAGGATAAGAAAGTCAAAAGGATAAACATGATGATGGAAAACAATTTGATAACACTCGAATCACAAGCATGATACCGCGGGTGAACTATCGATCACGTATCACCCAGTCGTGGAAGCCAAGAAGGGCTGTTTTTTGTCATACCGGGATGGGATGTATCTTCATTTCGTGATAGTTAAATCATGAATAATGAGTATAAACCGCGGTTGCATTTCATTATGTAACTCATGTTGGATGTTATGTTTGTTCTCCTATCCGGCCGTGGCGCCTATTTAACTCTTAATTTTGGCATATAAGTAGTGCAGATAGATCGTATTGAACAAGAATTTCGCTGGAACACAGAGGGTTAAGGAACATTCATTCGTTCTCGACGATTGAAATAATGACTTCCCTTCGCTCGCTCTCTCTCTCTCTCTCTCTCTCTCTCTCCCTTATTATATATATATATATATATATATATATATATATATATATATATATATATACGGACGAATATAGGAGGTCACGATGGCGCTGAAAATGTAAATGTAAACACAAACAAATAAACAAAGACGTCTTTATTAATTCGTTATGTTTACATAAATATACTTATATACACACACACACACACACACACACACACACACACACTCACACGCATATATATAATACACAAGTTTAAACGGATGACTGTCGATTCGACATGTTTATTGTTCAACTCGGAATTTCACGCAACCCGAGTAACGATCATCAGGCAACTAAACATTAAAAAAAAAAAAAACAATACCACTGAGCAATTCATTGGAAAGCGCGTAACACTATGTCACGCACAAAGTGGGCGCAGGGTACCATAAACAGTTAAAGCTGAGTGTTTCTTTTCAAGTAAACGATACTAATCGATACTCCACAATGGTTTTTGGATGTATCGAAAATTGAACATAATGATAAAATTATGATGATGAATTATGATGAGGCGAGTATCGCTGGTGTCACTGTATGTGCTTGCATGGTGATTACATAGCATCTTTAAGATTACACAACTTAAACTTATTTTGGTAGTGGCATTTTGAAACGAGTTCTGGGCGCGAGTTCAGCAGTGATTGCTTATTAATGTTCATTATCAGTAGCTTTTCGGTGAGGCACAGATCGCATCTCTTTGTCTCGTTTGAGTAAGCATGTAAGTGGCTGGCGATGGACCACTTGATGCTATACGGCGTGATGTGTCGGTTCAGGTCCCAGATGAATTTCGACAGCTCCGTGCTATTCTGGTATTTTTCTTGTCGGAAGAATTGGAGGTGTTTATTCTACCTGGTTTTGAAGGGGGAGGAGGGGGGGGGGGGGGGGGCTCCGTGAGGCCAATGTAGGTCATTCTCTTGTCTGGGGTTGTTACTTCCGCGTTGTTGATGACGTTGGTAGCTAAGCAGCTCCCTTGGAGAGGGCAGAGATCTTTCTTCCAGCAGTTGCATGTTTTTTTGTTTGATTTATTGTCTACCTTCAGGGCTTGCTTGTTGTGACTTTTTTTTTTAATGTGTAGTTGCCTGATGATCGCAACTCAGGTTGTGTGAAACTCCGAGTTGCAAAATAAACATGACGAATCCACAGTCATCCGTTAAGATTGTGTATTATTATATAAAAGATCTTCCTGAGAAGGACTGCGAGCACTGTACATATACAAGGGTAGTATTCTTCAAGTATATATATATATATATATATATATATATATATATATATATATATATATATATCAAAGTTTACTCGTAAAATACAGTATTGGTGTTTGTTTGGTATCGATTTTAAGTGGACTCATAATGTACCTCACAGTTTACATGCTGAATGGTTTGAGCCCACATGATATTTCTGTCCCACTGGCGCATGTTTCCCATAGTAAGACACACAAATTCCATATAGCAGCATTTCTTCTAGCACACTGATGGTTAATGATTGTTCCAGAGTTGGGACAAGGCGTTACGTGATGGTGTGACCCTAGCATGACCTTCAAATGCTATCCGATAGAGGCACTCACATTGCCTCCCCGATATTTCCCATTGTCATGGATGTTCACAAAAGATCTCAACTTGTTCTTTGTTAATTTTTTTATACCAAATATTGGAAAAAACATGTTTTTGTGATCTTGACAATGTTTAAACAGGTGAGATATTGAAGGAGAGAGAGAGAGAGAGAGATAAGCACGAGCGTGGGTGTAAATGAAACAGCCAAAGGAGAGAGAGAGAGAGGGGGGGGGGTGGGGCTTGTCTGTCTAGAGGTTGTTGGAGGTTTTGGAGGTTGTCTGTCATATCTCTCTGTATATTTATGAGCATGAATGGTCATTGACTTTATGGAGTTGGGAAAGGGAGAAAGAGGAAGAAAGAGAGAGAGAGAGAGAGAGAGAGAGAGAGAGAGAGGAAGGGAGAGAGAGAAAGAGAAAGAGAGAGAGAGAGAGAGAGAGAGAGAGAGAGAGAGAGAAAAGGAGAAGGAGAAGAACAATAGGGAAGGAAAAGTGGGTGAGAGCAAATAGCATGGGATTAAGAGTAAAATAAATCTGCATCATACAATAGAGACAAAGATAAAGAAACAGAGAAGGAGAAAAAAGGTGCGTGCCTACCATTTCATATCAGAATACGTGATGCCTGAAATACCTTGAGAGTTTTCACCTTCTCCCCTGGAGAATTTGCAAACAAACACCATGATTAGGAAAACATTCGATCTAATAGCCACAAAATATGATTTCAGCTTAATCAACCATATTGCTTATAATCCCACACGAAGGGATGTCTGTACACATTACTAATGCACCCTGCTCTTTTCGAATGAAACCAAACAGTGCGTTTGTGCTTACATTATTCCGTGCAAATTTAATATCCTCGAAAGGCCGACGGCAAAAATGAAGTAAACATGGTGAATGGAAATGGAAACCTTTCAACAAGTTGTTTAAATGGATCGTGTGGGTTAGATGTATTGCAATGGATAAAGGAAACGGAAAAAGCTAGATACATAGAGAGAGAGAGAGAGAGAGAGAGAGAGAGAGAGGTGTGTGCATATGTGGATAAATAGTAAGATATAGAGAAATAGTAAGAATAATTGTATGCATAGAACCATCAGGATATATAATCAGACAAAGATATGAGAGGAAGATGGGTTGAGATAATGATGGGTGAGTTGATAATGATATATAATGCATTCGCATGGAATGGATTTACTATCTGCATTCCTGCATTCCAAGTGTGCAGCTATTCAAACTAAGAATCATTTAAGTTAATAGCATGGTTCACTCCAATTAAAAGCTGCTGTCAATAAAACGGAGAATATGAGAAAATTATTGGTACAAAGACGAAGAAATGTTGATATTCTAAATTAGAAAGGAAATGGTAGGGTCTGTGATGTGGTAGTTATATGTGGCTCTCTACTCTTTGGTGGCGATAATGTGATTATGTTTGTTCTTTCGGAAACAAAATCATCATTCAGAGAGCCCTACACATTAATACCACCTTTGGTAAACAACTTAAGTCCATTACATATATTTCAACAATATTCCAGAGTATTACAGGAAGTTAACCTAAAGGATGTCATATGACCTTGCCTATTGCATGTAACAGGTTTTGCGAAAGGCGAGTTCCAACCTATTTTTTCTTTACTACTTATTTCATTTTCCTCATAATAGCAGATTTATTTATTACACGTAAACCTTAAGGGTATAATTCCACAGGAAATATTAGAAGGATATTTATGTGAAGTGCATGTGGATTATACATTCAGAACACAAGAGAGACAAATAAGAAGAAAAAAAGAATGGTTGCTTGGTATGGATTTATTTCAATAGGATGATGATATAAATATATGAACATACTTAACAAATAGCTATTTGCCTAAAGTATTTGTAAAAAACACCCCGTTAGGATGAATATGTTATGAATTGTTTGAAAGTTTCCAATCTAATCACTAATTTGAAATATGTTCAAAGAGTGGTCACTAAACGTTTGGATTGATCTGTTTTTTTTTCCCTTCTTATTTGTAGTGGCGTTGTCCACTGCGTTGAGATGTCTCGTTTGTGTAGATTTTCCAGTCATGATCAATTGCCATAGACTTAATTGGTGTGGTAGAGAGAGAAAGAGAGAGGAGGAAATTTTTATATAATAAGTATGATTCAGTGTATTATGAGTTCGCCGATGATAGCTCACATTTGTTGCAATCCTCAAATGGCAATTATATTTGTATTATTGATCTGAACTGGCTCAAACTGTTACCGATCTACTTCTTTGATATAACTGTAGCGACATCTGCTTTGTATTAAACAGATATTATCAACTGTCATTCACATAATGGAAGTGAAAGGAAGGGAGAAAAAGAGAGGGGGGAGGTAGAGGAGAAGAAGAAGAAGATGAAGAAGAAGAAGAAGAAGAAGAAGAAGAAGAAGAAGAAGAAGAAGAAGAAGAGGAGTGTTGAAAGAGTGAGTGAGAACAATTAACATGGGCTTAAGAGTACAATAAAGCTGTATCGCACAAGAGACATGATTGGTTGATTGGCTAATTATTTTATTACCATCATCATCATTGACAAGAAAATGAAACTACAAAACATTTCTATCAACAAATACATTACATGGATACATGAGTACTAAACACATATGTCGCAATAACATTTTAAAAACTGTCTGAAATGACTTATTACTTATGGTCATATGGAGGCAGATATAGCACATGTGCTAGTCCATTCGATTACAAAATCTGTTATAAGAAAAGAAGTGAAATATACGTGGCTAGGCATTTAATAAAGATAACAAAAATAATTCTATTTCGAATCGGAATATGTGATGCCTGAAATGTATATGATCGGGATTGAAAGGAAAGGTGCATCGCACGCAAAAAATAAAGCACCACATTTCAAATGATTCTATCTTTCTGTTCTGTCACTTTGCATAGAGTCCATTTCTTAACTCCATACAACAGATTACTTCAGATGTAGCATTTCCAGATTCTGCATCTCATTTTAAAGTTCAACTTCCTACAACTGAATATTTTATCCATTTCCATGAAAACTGATCTTGCAATCTCTGTCCTTTGTTTTATTGCGCTGTCACACTTCCCATCTTCCCATAAATTATTTTTTTTAACACAAATTCTTTAAGATATTGCATCAACACAAACACAAAATATTAATCAGATGTGTTGAACTTGACATTTTAAAATGATATACAATTCAATTAACACATTATTGTACAAAGAATTATGATAGAATAGGGATACATTGACATATCATTACTGAGCATACAGCTGTTCTGGCGGCCAGCGCAGAGGGCGGGTTGTATGTATGTATGTATGTGTGTGTGTGGGGGTGTGTGGGTGTGTGTGCGTGTTTGTAGGGGGTGGCAGGTGAAGTCTAAGAAAGCCTTAAACAAATAGGTTCAGTGCAGAAAACATGTAACAGACACAGAGTTAAGTAAGAAGGTCAGGAACCAATCGCAACATTTTTTATATAAGGTTTTTATACACCAGCCCCCAATGAAATGTAAGAACAGAAAATGCGAATTGTCTGATTGGCCCTACATGAGTTGTAAAGTAAAGGTGATTTCCCATAGGTGTGTGTGCACATATTAGTCTCCCATATACTCATGTGTTGATGAGTCGAATACGACCAAGCTACAAGAGCAACATCAAGGCAGACCGGAGACAAGGAAATCGGCTGTGTGAAGGGGTCAACTGAGAGTTGACCATGAGTCTGACCCTTCTACTGACTGCAGTGCAATATTACACTGCTTCTTCTTGTGGAGGTTGAGGCGTAAACTGTCGAGTCTGTGGAAACACGAACAAAGTTGTAAGTCTTATATTTGTTTTATGCATGTAAACCCCTCAAAGAAATGTTTTGCGACTCAGGTTTGAGGGGTTTTTCATATTTAGTTGCTCTATTATCGTAAATAAATGTGGTATTATAAGACAGATTGACTTTTTATATTAACAGTGATATATCATTTGTAATGCTTACGTAATCATGGAATGCGCAGACCTTCTGAATATGCAGCAATGTCCAAAATGAAATGTTGCTAAATTTTTTTTCTCGTTTGTTTTGCACATGAAATGAGTTTGAATGATGTTGATGCGGCGATGTGTGAACGTCCTTTGTCACATTTACGCTTTTAACGACAGGTTGCATCTTCAAAAAAAATGAAGCCTTGGCTGTTGAAAATATGCATGTTGCAGCATTTAATTTGTGACTTTGCCCCATATTCGGGAATATTGCATATTACATGATGGCATAATCGTAGCAAAAGTCACACAATTGTAAAGAAGGATAATCAAGCTTTTCTAATGACACCCCAGTCATGTACGATGATGAAGCAGCAAGAAATATATTACTCCTCAAACTTGAGTTTCAGAACATCTTTTTAGGGGGCTTATCTCAACGTGTGAGTTTTGTCTGGTGTTCATGTCGGTGTATATTATTTACTCAAGTTTAAAAAGGAAAGTAATTTTGACAATTTTGAAAGTAATTTTAATCTCATATCCAGTATTATTAAATGACATGTGCGCACATGTGTAAATGTCAGTTCAAGGAACAGTAACGAGATACAAATACCGTTCACATCAAAAAGTCATGTTTAGAGAAAACTCACCAAGCAAAAAGAGGAACTCGCTGAATCAAAAGAGAAGACCTGTTAGGAAAGTGAAATTGTGAAACAGAATAATTTGTAAATCTTATTTTTTCACTATATTGGCAAGAAGGATATGTACTCTATCCCTATTCATTTATAATTAACAGGGCGTTTAATGTGGGACTGAAGTTCAACGTTCTACCGATAAGACGCTGGAGCTAGGCCTACAGAGGCAATAACTACCAGTGAGACGTACCAAGTATCCAGAAAATTCAAAAGGAAGAGAATCAACCGAGGCCAATGACAAATGTTATGTATTGTATACATTTCAAATGTTGTAGCTAAGATATTGGGGTCGAACTAGATTAAATTGTGTTGTATTAATAAACATTTTACTTGCATTGTAATCAAACTGGTGTAATGTAGATTTTGTCTATCAATTGTCTTGTCGAAGAAGTCTGACCTCGACTTGTGACACATATGTTATTTACGATTGAAGAGTGAGAGAGAGAGAGAGAGAGAGAGTGAGTGAGTGCGAGGGAGAGAACAGAATCACAGGTTTTGTGAGTTGAATATATTTTTTGTTGGGGGGGGGGGGGTGAGGATGAGAGAGTGAGACCGTCATAAACCGATTTGGAGACGAAAGCACAAAGGGAACGGAAAGAGAAATGGAAATATTTCATGCATGTTAAACTCAAAGATTGAAGTAAACAACCCCTGTCATAACTATTAGAAATTAGAAATATTGTATTGAATTAACATGGGGATGAGGAAGAGTCAGAACAAAGACCATCATACAAAGCGATAACTGAAGAGAGAGAGAAAGGGAGAGAGAGAGAGAGAGAGAGAGAGAGAGAGAGAAAGAAAGCGAGGGGGAAAAAAAGATGGAAGAGGTCTGCTTGCTACAAAGTCAAAATGTTCATCCATGAATATCATGATCGAATCAAAGAGATATGGCACGTCCCTGCCGGCTGATGACAAAAATCATGCTTGGTATGGATTTATTGACATGACTCCAAGTGTTATCTTAGAGGTTCTGAAATGATTAAGGGGTAATTAATAACATATATCGACTGATGATATCATCATCACCTATCAAACGGGATTTTCTGAAACGTACGGGGCGAAGGTTAGAGCGATTCAATATTTTCATTAAAAGGCAACCATGATGTTTTAATATTATCATTACATTATTATATCTTCATCATGTCACGTTCTAAATCCATTTAAAATCTTAATAAAGTAAATGTAACCCATTTAAAAAACCTTTTCAGAGCCTAAATTTTAAGGCAATTTTGTTCTTTCTATATGTATTCAAATAAAGTAATGCGTCGGGGTTTTCACGACCCGTGAATTTTGTTTCCGAGAGAATCGCGTTGAAATATTTTAACTCTTTTGAACTGTAGGGTATTTTTTTTTCTTTGGCGTCGCCATTACTTCGATACATTAGTTAATTTGGTCATCATGTAAATATTTGCAAGCCATAATCTCTAAGTGTCATGTCGCCCGACTATCGATATTATTCGACATATACAATAACAATAACTAGGCCAAAGCATAGTTGATGAAGTTGATAATGGAGGAAGGCAGGTAATTTTGTTATGTGAAGGACGTGTGTGATAGAGAGAAGAATGAAAGAGAAAGAAAGAGAGAGGAAGGAATCGAGAGAAAGAGAAAAAAAGGGAAAAATAGAAAGAATGCTAGAGAGAGAAAGAGAGAGGAAGGAATCGAGAGAGAGAGAGAAACAATTTATTCCTGACGCCTAAAAGACCATAATTTGCGTCATCCATTACGTGGATAGTTGCGACTTTCAACAACAAGCATCATTACCAGACACAGGCTAGATGAACGCGTTATCAGACATATTCATCTTGCCTAATAGTCCTTGACAGACGCCATCCTTAATCATTTTCCAAAAGTGTCGAAAAAGTGTCTAGTAGAAACAGATAAGCAAAAAGAAGTTTTCAACGCAGTTAAGATGGTGTGACGGACACAATACATTCCTGATGCCTAACATACCTTAACTGGCGTCTTGCTGTACTTGGATAGTTGTTACTTTCAACAAGAAACAGCAAAACGTGACAGCAAGAATGAAAAAAATTAAATCAAATGTTTATCAACCACCATGACATAAGCTTTCGCAAATAGAAAAAAATAAGTAGAAGTTTTTAAAGCAGGAAAATGGTGTGACGGACACACTATCGCACATTCATAACATACCTTGGTTGGCGTCATCCATTATGTTGACATGCAAAGATATCAGATACATCAACATGTTTTTCTCTGCTCAGAATAATGATTAAATACTCATCAATTCTGAAATGATGGTATAGGAAGAAAGCCTGACTGAGCGCCATTGATCGAATTGCAATATAGGGCCTCGGATTGAAGGAATTTACACACAGTGTGTCTAGAAGAAACAAATAAGCAAATACAAGTTTTCAACGCGGTTGAAATGGTGTGACGGACACAATACATTCTTGATGCCTAACATACCTTGACTGGCGTCATGCTGTGATATAGGGCTTATCAAAATTATCACAAAGAAAACAGAGATAAAAATTGAGAGAGAGAGAGAGAGAGAGAGAGAGAAAAAAAATTCTTGATCCCCAAAAGACCTCATCACGTTATGAGACATAACCATTTTGCCTAATAGATCTTGAAGAAATCGATAATGGATATGAAAAAATGACACGATTGGTGAATGGTTTGTATTGTGTGCTGGTGCAAAAAGGGCATGAAGGCAATGAGCCTGAATGTACAAACATAGGGAGAGAGGGTGTGTCAGTGTGTGTGTGTGCGTGCGTGTGTGTATTGCAGGTGAAACAGAGGCAAAGACGGATAGATATGTGAGGAGTAGGGGGTGAGGATCACGTGTGAGGAGACAGGAGATGAGGGTTGGAGTAAAGATAACTGTATAGAACATGAAAGATAAATAAAGAGAAAGAAAATAAAGAGGAAGCGAGAGAGAGAGAGAGAGAGAGAGAGAGAGAGAGAGAGAGATAACAGGGAGACAAGTGGAGTTGATAATAATCGAATGGAAATGATGCATAATATGTTTTTGCTTGGTATGGATTTATTGGCAAAAATCCAACTAAGTGTGCATCGATTTAAACTCGCTTATGCCAATCAAAAGATGTCCAAAAAAGAGGGAAATTTTGAGTTTGAGGAAAGAACAGAGAAGTTTTGAATTGTTGAAAGTTTCAAAACAGGAAAGCGTCACGGGCCGACGCCTGCAATGGTGTAGGTGAAACGGCACTTTATTCTTTGGGTGCAAGAATGTAATTATTTGTGTTCTTTATGAAGGAACTATTTAAAGTCCTTGACATTATATATTGAGTTATGTTCGAGACGGTATAAGATGTGTTTTGCTTATTTTAATGTAATGTAGCATGAATTCGCCTGTGAAAAGGCCATATAATCTTTATTACTGATCTGATCTAGCTCAAATGGTTTACTGTGCTCCTTTTTTAAAAAAATATATCTGCAGCATTTTTTGCTTTATATTGTCCTAACATTATCAACTGTCATTGTTTTCATGGAAGTGGGAAAGAGAGAAAAAGATAGATAGGAGAGTGTAGGGAAGGGTAGGAGGGGAGAGGGGGGTGCGGGTCAAGGACAAATAATATTGGCTTGAGAATGATAGCTGGATATATTCACCCAGTTGTTCACTTTTATCTAAGAGCATCAAAATTGGCAAGTATGTAGAATGCTATATTGTACGCAAATTTGTACATTGAGCTCTCTCTAATTGTACCAAGGCGGGCCATGGCGACCACGAAATTATCCTTTGGTCGAGTCCTCGCTCGCCGAACAAGGTTTGAAAAAAGAAGCGCCTCGCTTGATAGTCTTATGTATGCAGACTCGTTCGGCACATTTTGGGGTATAACAGCGCCGAATGCCTTGGCTAAAGGCTACCACGAAATAAACATGGCCATCATTTCAATTCAATTTCAAGCTAGAATTTTTTCTTATTAGAGAACCATTATATTTGTCGAGTGTATATGTAGCAATGATAACTATATTGTACGGGTACTTCAAACTATGATACCTCGTGTCTCCTAGTCCTCCTTCGACTTAGAATTCAGCAACATGTAAGTTCGTACATTCGATCTCGAAACCAACTTCACTACCCAACATTTAATGTCATCCTATTTTGTAAATTGCTTCTTATCTGCTAGTGTATGCCATATGCATCCAGTTGTTTGGTTTGGTGGAGTCCATCTGTAATTTCTGTTCTTGGCTAGATGAACAGCCCACTTCCGTAAATATATTGAGTTTAAGACAGTAGGTGTGGAAATTATAATAAAATAAGTAGCAGAATCTTGTTAGCAATAAGCAATTGTACTCTTTTCTCATGTTGGTGACATAATGACATAATTGTATGAGTGTGAGTGGGTGGGCGTGTATGTGCGTGTTGGCGGTGGGATCCAACAAATTTTGCCTGTAAATTGTAGCCTCCGCTCGAAATCAAATTAATATTTGATATATAATTACTATTTCTTACATTGAAAAGTTTGAAAGATTTGAGCAAAAACACGGCCTACGCCTTAGATCGTGGTGGGTGACCCACGAAAAAATCCTAAACGCCACAATAGACTGTATGAACTGTGATATTCTTAACCAGGTCACGCCTGGTGCTCATTCAAACCCGCATGCGATTGGTCAATTTCCGATCAATCACCAATCAAGTTTAAAACCCATCGCCCGATGAGATGCAATCGCAAGGAATGACCTCCAATGTACCAGGCATCTCACTCACACTTGATGCGAGGCAGGCACCTTACCAGTATGCTGTAGTGCACTGTGTCTCCATTTCTCTCTTCTGTGATTGAATCATGAGGTCGTAAATATATCAAACATCGACAGATAATTGATTACATATTGTCCTCAGGCTTCTTGTATAGCTCTATAGAAAGATCTACAGGTTTGCGGGTGAGTTTTTTCATGTTCCTTTGGTTGTACATTTGATAAAAGAATAATCTTCTTTCAGATTTAAATTGCACGAAGAAGATTAACGGAAGTCATAATGTATTCTCATATGATGGTAGGAGTCTTTCAGGACAATTGATATCACATGACTATTCACGAGGAGTTAAATGAGCAGTCTTATTTCACACCATCCTTTCTTTTCAGTTTTCTGTGCATCCAAAAGGAAAGGTACATCATGCAATGTGGGGTGATAAATTTGATTTGTGATGATTTTGTTTTATTTATTTGTAACCTGTGCCATGAATGTCAAAACATTTCAAAGATTCATGTTACCTGTTGCCTTAATCTGAATGAATAAGTCATGATATATCCCAGTGCTTATCAGAAGAGAGGTCTTCAACTCAAACATGGAGAAATTGAAACACTAGTTATTTGATATTGCAATTATGATGTTCTATGTATGCCCTCTAAAAGTCTTGAAACTTATTGTAGGTAAGAAAATGATTAAGAGCTCGATTATCATTGAAGTCTGAAAGACGGTGGCGTTGAATTGATATGAATTGTGTTTGCAAAAATGAAAGCTAATTTCCATGAGGGCATTCCCAAAGTACATTTCCTTTATGCTCGAGGTTTACTGAAAATGTTTACTGCGCATTCTTTCACTTCTTCGTATTACTAAACATTGTGCATGAATTGTTGGTATGACTGAACACGTGGTGCTATTTGTTAGTATCAGTGAGTATTCCATACTCTAATTTTATACTTCAGAGGGAACCCAACCAAGATGAAAGCAAGGGTTTTCTTCCTCCTTCCCATCCTCCTCGTGTTTTTCCCCGCAAAGGTGGCATCAAATTGTGACATTGGAGAGCCGTAAGTGTTTGATAAGCTAATTTCATTATTTTATCCCTTATTTGGGACGATTTCACGTCTACCAGAACTAAGTGTTAAAAGAAACTGTTGACACTTTTGAAAAACTCTTGAATGAAGCCGAAAATGAGACATCTTAAAATCAATTGATATGGAAAAAGGTATATCCCAAGAGACGGAAACATTAACAGGAAACTATGAAAGATAGCCTAGCAAGTGCCATTACAGCGTCTTTGATCATTCAAAATGCCTCTTGCAAAAAAGGCCTTGGGGGTTGACATGTGTGATGCACAATTGGTATTGTTGTGTTTTGAATTGATTATCTGAGTTACTTATTTCCTAAGTTGAACGAATCATACTTTCTTTAGCTTGAAATACTTAAAATGTTATTACAAAATGTGGAACTAAAAATATTAAATAAATGTTGTTTGAGCGTTACCATGGTCCGAGTGTGCTAATAAGTACCACTTATAAAATAGTAAAAACCGTTTGTAACACCCTGTGGTTGTATTCCTATTTTTATATATCTACCTCATCTCGACAACCCTGTTAGCTGATTGGCTGATAGGCATGAACTAGATTTAACCATCTTAGCAAAAGTACCTTATTACTTACTATAAATGGCGGTCTATATAACGTTATTTAAATAAACGGGCAAAGGTACCTGATTAGCACGAATATCGGTTTTATTTGCATAATTTTGGTTGTGCGACAAACGTTGAAATAAACATTGAAACATAGACTGCAGTGCATTTATGCGGTGACTTGCGGAAGTATTTTGCAAAGAGCAGGGTTAGGAAAGCTGTCCAACTTGACGTCACAATGCTTTTTATTTGCGCACTTTTGCAGTGCGTATGCAATAACCAATCAACAGGGCCATTCTCATTACAAAAAAACGCGAAGTTAAATATCGAAAAGTTTGACACTCGTGTTCTCATCACACCAAAAAATCACGAAGTTTCGGTGCGAAGTTAGAAAAATCGCGCTCTGAGTTGCGAAGTTTCATGCGAAGTTTCGGACGGCTGTTGGTGCGGTTGCTAGGCAACTTTCACCCTAACTTCGCGATTTTTTAAGTCCAATGAGAATGGCCCTAACGTTACAAATAATCCATGAGTAATGCACACTTCGCTTGAGTTCTGCTCTGGAGAAATCTTGCTTCATCATTCATCATGATTTTGTTAGGTATATAAAACCAACAGAAACTGCTCTGATATTCAGAATACACATGTATATATACACACACACACACATATATATATATATATATATGTAGATAGATAGATAGATATACATGTGTGTATGTGTATGTGTGTGTGTGTGTGTGTGTGTAGAGACAAAGTACAATGCACTGATCACGCCGAAGAACCCTATTACCGACCGGTACCTATTACCTATAATCGATGTGCTGCCATGACCTGGTAAATATAAACACAACCAAAAAAAAGTAAGTCCCCCCTAAACAAAATAGCATACCTTTTTATTGAAGAGATTTGGGGCAAATTGATTTGGCAGGATTGTTTCTTTATTTATTGACTAACTTAAAATTAGTCATGCATGAGTGAGCACACAATAAATGCAAAATTGTCACTTTTCAAAAGTCGCAAGGGTAAGTTTTGTGGGTCTGTAAAACGAGATTTGGATTAATTCTGTTTCTGGTGTTCGTTAAAATGCTGCTGTTGTTTGATCATTCATTATTTAACTCTTTCGCACCTATTTTGACACTTTTCACACTTTTACACGGTTGACTGAGCAAAATATTAGGAGGGAAATTGCTATGTCAAACCCTTTAATATTGCACTATCCGTTCGTTTTGTGACATGAATTGATATGAGAAATAGTTAACAACCAGTATCATCACAAGCTGTGTGAATATAAGAGAATATCGTCATGTCATGGTCGAGTAAGCACACTTTAAAGGGCATATACTGTACTGGGAAGGCAAAAAAGCCTTCAAAAGGTAATCGTTAGCAATATTCTTGCCAATGGTCTTAAATTCATGTATTGACCATTTTAGAAGCTTGCTGAAAGTTATTTTCCCTAAAATGATCCACATATGGAGTAATTAATAATAAATGATTAAATCTTCAAAATGTTCGGCCCGAACATTTAGAGGATATGTGATTTAATCACTCATTACTCCAAATGTAGATCATTTGAGGGCAAATAACTTTCAGCAAGCTTCTCAAATAGACAATACATGAATTTAAGACCATTGGCAAGAAGATTGCTAACAATTACATTTTGATGGCTTTTTGCCTTCCCAGTACAGTATATGCCCTTTAAAGATGAAGCAAAAAACGTAAAATTTAATGTTTATATGGCAGAAATGCATCCCATTATTTACCAATAATTTGTAAATTTTAGCATTGCATGTATAACATCATATCGTGTATCACATTTATCAAATCTGATGTGTTTTTGTGATTGATGTTGCATGGTTGAATGAACACAATATTAAAAGCATAATGAGGTTATTCAATTGCATGGTTATCATTGCATATTTGTAGGTTAAATGAAAGGTGAATGTCACCTTTCTTTCTGAATTTCTTGTATTCTGTTTCATAGATATTTTGCATCATGTCACGCTTGAGAAGTTTCACAGTTGATACTCAAAAAATCAAATTTAAATCATAGAATAACTATCGAATGTGCTGCGAAGAAGACTTATTTAGGATTTTAGGATTTAATGTTCAACTCTATGCCTACAATGACCTGTTCACGTGTTTTCTAATAAGGGATGACGTATTATGTTGAAATTTCCCTCGCAAGCGAATACATAAAAAGGAATTTGATGATACACACACTATGCACATAAATAAACAAATTATTACAAAAAATAAACATGTGAATTTATGCTACACGAGCATTAAAGGGTTACTAAATTAGAAAAATATGTTCCACTAATCTGTGTAAAGTTATCCACTAAAAGAAATTTCACATTCGTTTGCCGCAATAAAGTCTCATTTTGACGAAAATTTGAAAAAAAAACGCACGCCTCCAGTGACGTATGAGAAGTCAAAATTCTATAGTACGGAAGTCAACAATAGACCATTTTCGTAATGTATTCACAACTTTCCCCTTTACTGCGTAGCAACGCGTTATTGCATTCACCTGTATCTTGTCATGCAGATTCAATGGATGGAATGAACTTTGAATATATTAGTTGTTGCTACTGAGACAAACCTCGGAGAAGCTTCGGGGTTCTCATTGGTAACGTATTGTTTGAATGGCATGACTAAAACATTTTATTTACGCCGTTGGCATTTATGGCATTTTGACTTCCGATACGTCACTGGAGGCGTGCGTTTTTTTTTTCAAAATTTTCGTCCAAATGAGACTTTATTGCGGCAAACGAATGTGACATTCATTTTTAGTGGACAATTTTACATAGATTAGTAGGAACTTATTTTTCTTATTTAGTAACCCTTTGAATTTCAGGATTTTTTGTTCACTCAACCATGACACGGTGTCTTACTTTTCTGTTCACACTGCATGTGATAATACATAATTTAACCATATCTGATGTCAATTCATTCAATAAAGTGAATGGATGATGTGATATAAGTAAGGTTTAATAAAGCATTTCCCCCCCTAGAATTGTGCTCACCCTACCGTGAAAAAAGATCAAAATTGTTACAATAGGTGTGAAAGGGTCAAACAATGGATGATCAAACAACAAAAACACTTAAACATACACCAGAAACAGAATTCATCAAAATCTTGTTCCACCGACCCCCAAAACTAATTTTTGTGACTTTTGAAAAGTTACAATTTTGCCTTTGATGTGAGCTCACTCATGCATGACTGATTGGATTAATCTGATTCCCACACAAAAGTTAGTTGATGAAATAAGGAACAATCCTGCTGTTTTTTTTTTGCACAAAACCTCTTCGAGAAAAAGTTCTGCTTTTTTCCTAGGGGAGGGGGGGGGGGACTTACTTTTTTGTTGTGTTTTTAAACGAGGTGTGGCTAAAGGACCAGTACCCGAGGCTTTAGCCAAAGTAATGGCCATTTTGACCCCCCGGAGTTAATAGATTTACAAGTTCATACCAGCACATTGGTTAGTTGTTTTATATCACTCATTGACAATGACAAAATGAAAAAAATGAAAAATACTTTATATAAAATTATGCGAAAGAAATTATGTTCTTAATGCTTCATTATGTCTACAGAACGTATAAACGTTTCGTTGACATCGATACTAGTGCTTGCGCATACGCGTGCGCGCGCAGCGCGGCCAGCAGCGCGTAGAACTGTACAGTGGGTACGTCTTGGCGGTGCGGTATTTACATGGTTGCCTACCAACAATGGCTAATGACGCGACACTTAGACATTTGCGCACACGTAACACACACAGCCATGAGCTAGTTGGTTTGGATATATCTCTGCCGTGATATAGTACTTTTCCCTACCATCACAAAATACATTGCACGAGTTATATAATAGCGATTAGTCGATGTTTGTACTCCGTGAAGTAAATTGGGGCATATTTCAGAGCTGCAAAGTTTGTAGAAATCTATTTATATTTTTAAAATATTGGAAATAACGTAGTGCCAAAAAGATTTGATGGTATTTCTAGTCAAAATTCTTGGGTCTCAAAGTGACTTTGACAACAAATTAAACACAGAAATTAAAGAAAATCCGCAATATCTAATACTTTCCTGAAGCAAGAAAATACGGAGCTCAATAAACGGGAATAAACCTTGATCAAGTTTGTCGATTGGCATCAATTTCGCCTACAGGCAATAAAAATGCGCGATATGCATGACAATAATGACATCATTTGAGGTACATTAAATGTGAATGTCATTTCTCTTGCTAGACGTGTGTTATTGTGTTTAAAAGAATTTTCCACGATGTTTCGCTCGAGAAGGTTCACAATCAAGATTTGAAGTCTAATTTTCATGCTGAAATGAATATCAAATGTGCTGCGGGGAAGACTATTCAAGGATTTTAGGATTTGATGTGAAAGTATGTGCCTGCAATAACCTCCTAACACATTGTCTCGTAGTGTGTGATATATTAAGATTAAATATCTTTGGCAAGACAGAGCATAACATTATGCTTGTCCAAAGCTTGCCAAATTGTTTGACAAGTGAAGGCTGGCTGGTAACACAAAACGTATTCCTTTATAAATGTGATTACATCACAAATTTCACAAAGAAATTGGATTTTTACCACCAATTACTCCAAATGTGTAAAATTTCAGGGCAAAACAACTTTCAGCAAGTTTCTAAAAGGGCAATACATGAACTAGATTGCACAAGATCACCTATTTGAAAGATGTTTGTCTTCCCAATAAAGTATATTCTCTTAACATTCAGAGTGGATCGAAAAGCGTGAAGATAACGCTTAAACTGTATGAATTAAAGAACCTGGTATTTACATGTAATATCTTATACCGTTTTGACTTGACAACACATATTTCCCTACGAAATTTATATTGCCTATAGTACCTTCCATCATTGTATATCAACACACTAAACATGGACATTTACTTCAAGAGTGTTATACACAAATGATGCAATTTGTGAGGTTACATGATAAAATCCTAAATAAATATTCCTTCCAGCACATTTGATATGTATCTAATACTTCAAATTAGATGTTAACAATATTAGTGAACCTACTCAATGGAAACGGTATGGATACGATATATTTTCCAGAACAACACGCTCAGCAAAAAGAGTACCATTCACTTTTCACTTTCTTGAAATAATGCCATAATTGTAATATATTTGAACACTCATTTTGCCTTTAATGCTGTTTTTACTTAACCATGCACCATCGATCATAATATCAGAATATTTTGAGAAAAGTAATAATTGATGATGATACACATAAAATGCTAAAATCAAACATTTTTGATGAATGGGATTACGCATTAAAACCATAATAAAGTAAAATTATATCATTTTTGTTTCCCCTTTGAAGTGTGCTCACTCAAACATGACACACCGACATTGTTTTGCGTTTTCACAACGTGTGATGATACAGGTTGGGAACAATATCTAATGTCAATAAATTCAATGAACAAAACATATTTCGCAATTTTAGGAGGGTGACCAAAGCAATAATTGCCAACAGTGATAAATATAGTATTTCATATCCTGCAATATACACCACAAACAAAATTTTCCCAAATCTCACTTTTGAAAAGCGACCGTGATTTTTGTCCTATAATGCGTGCTCGTCAATGCATAATAATAATAATAAAAAGATCAATGGCGTGTTCTCACCAAAGTTAGTAAATGAGTGAACGAAAAATCCTACAAAGTTACTTTGCTCGAAACTGTTTTGACAAGGGGAACTTACTTCTTTTGTTGTGTTTAATATAAGAAGTAAGAATTATGAGAAGTAATATGAGAGACATGTATTTATCTCTCTCTTTCTCCATATATATATATATATATATCACAAATTTTTCCAAAGGGGAGATAGCTCTGGGGTACCTTGATTTAAGCAACGCCTACCATTGTTCTCTTCATCCATTTCTTTCACAAAATATTTAAATAAAAGAGTTGCAAAAGCTGTTGTATATGTATAATCTCACACATTTAGATACACATATATACATATATATATATATATAAATGTGAGAAATTATACATATACAACAGCATATATATATATATATATGTATATATATAAACACAACAAAAAAGTAAGTCCCCCTTAAGCAAAGTAGCATTTGTTTTATCGAAGAGATTTTGGGCAAAAATATTTGGCAGGATTGTTTCTTCTGTGTGATGATTACATTAATCCAATTAGTCATGCATGAGTGAGAACATTTTAAAAGCAAAAATGTCACTTTTCAAAAGTCACAAGGGTCATTGTTTATGCCGATTTAACAATACATTTTGGCATTTGTTGTGCAATTTTTAAAGTGTTTTCATTCAACCTTGACTCAAATAGGACTTCTCATGTCTACATAACAGGTCATGTTTAATTTTTGTCAAAATATCCAGTTTAATTTTTTTCACCAAAGTAAACGTTTTTTTTAAAGTTTCAAACTCAAGAGGGATGAGTATTTGTAAAACTGTGCTCACTCAACCAGAACAATAGGTTAAGTGTTGGGATAGGTGTTAGTTCATCACGAGTTGGATGACAAGCATTGAAAGGACATAAATTATGCACCAGAAATGGAATTCATCAACAAAATCATATGAAAGAATCCCCAAATTACCCTTGTGACTTTTGAAAAGTGACATTTTTGCTTTTAAAATTTGTCCACTCATGCACAACTGATAAGATTAATGTGATTTTCACACATAAGTTAGTCAATAAGTTAGCGAACAATCCTGCCAAATTATTTTGCCTAAAACTTTTTTGATAAAAAGTTATGCTATTTTGCTTAGGGGGGTTATATGTATATATATATATATATATAAATGTGAGAAATTATACATATACAACAGCTTTGGCAACTCTTTTATTTAAATATTTTGTGAAAGAAATAGATGAAGAGAACAATGGTAGGCGTAGCTTAAATCAAGGCTCCCCAGAGCTATCTACCCTTTTGGAAAAATTGGTTATGCCGAAAAAATGTCTCTGCCGGGAATCGAACCCGGGCCCCCAGCTTTGAACGCCGGTGCCTTAACCACTAGACCACAGAGACGGGTTAGTGGCTAAGGCGACCCCGATCCGACTGACCGTCAGATTGACAAATTCTCGACACTATACCAATTATAATTTCCTTTGTTGGGTGTAGGTGGGTTTTGAACAATGACAAGCCGCCATGCCTCAGCTGGATCAAAGCTATTTCTTTGATGCAGTACACGTATGGGAGAAAGTATATAAATGTGAGAAATTATACATATACAACAGCTTTGGCAACTCTTTTATTTAAATATTTTGTGAAAGAAATAGATGAAGAGAACAATGGTAGGCGTAGCTTAAATCAAGGCTCCCCAGAGCTATCTACCCTTTTGGAAAAATTGGTTATGCCGAAAAAATGTCTCTGCCGGGAATCGAACCCGGGCCCCCAGCTTTGAACGCCGGTGCCTTAACCACTAGACCACAGAGACGGGTTAGTGGCTAAGGCGACCCCGATCCGACTGACCGTCAGATTGACAAATTCTCGACACTATACCAATTATAATTTCCTTTGTTGGGTGTAGGTGGGTTTTGAACAATGACAAGCCGCCATGCCTCAGCTGGATCAAAGCTATTTCTTTGATGCAGTACACGTATGGGAGAAAGTATATAAATGTGAGAAATTGTTCTCTTCATCTATTTCTTTCACAAAATATTTAAATAAAAGAGTTGCCAAAGCTGTTGTATATGTATAATTTCTCACATTTATATACTTTCTCCCATACGTGTACTGCATCAAAGAAATAGCTTTGATCCAGCTGAGGCATGGCGGCTTGTCATTGTTCAAAACCCACCTACACCCAACAAAGGAAATTATAATTGGTATAGTGTCGAGAATTTGTCAATCTGACGGTCAGTCGGATCGGGGTCGCCTTAGCCACTAACCCGTCTCTGTGGTCTAGTGGTTAAGGCACCGGCGTTCAAAGCTGGGGCCCGGGTTCGATTCCCGGCAGAGACATTTTTTCGGCATAACCAATTTTTCCAAAAGGGTAGATAGCTCTGGGGAGCCTTGATTTAAGCTACGCCTACCATTGTTCTCTTCATCTATTTCTTTCACAAAATATTTAAATAAAAGAGTTGCCAAAGCTGTTGTATATGTATAATTTCTCACATTTATATACTTTCTCCCATACGTGTACTGCATCAAAGAAATAGCTTTGATCCAGCTGAGGCATGGCGGCTTGTCATTGTTCAAAACCCACCTACACCCAACAAAGGAAATTATAATTGGTATAGTGTCGAGAATTTGTCAATCTGACGGTCAGTCGGATCGGGGTCGCCTTAGCCACTAACCCGTCTCTGTGGTCTAGTGGTTAAGGCACCGGCGTTCAAAGCTGGGGGCCCGGGTTCGATTCCCGGCAGAGACATTTTTTCGGCATAACCAATTTTTCCAAAAGGGTAGATAGCTCTGGGGAGCCTTGATTTAAGCTACGCCTACCATTGTTCTCTTCATCTATTTCTTTCACAATATATATATATATATATATACCTACCCAAACAAATAAATGAAGCCACCAGAGAAGAAAAGTTTATGAATATTTTCGGTCTTTCTTGATCTTTTAAGGTCTAAGACTAAACTATTGGTAGATTTTCTGTTCCGTCGTATTCGGTTTATATATATATATTAATATATTTTGTGAAAGAAATTGATGAAGAGAACAATGGCAGGCGTTGTATATGTATGATTTCTTACATTTATATATATATATATATATATATATATATATATATACATATATATGAATGTAAGAAATTATACATATACAACAGCTTTAGCAATTCTTTTATTTAAATATTTTGTGAAAGAAATGGATGAAGAGAACAATGGTAGGCGTTGTATATGTATGATTTCCTACATTTATATATATATTTATCTATATATATGAATGTAAGAAATTATACATATACAACAGCTTTGGCAATTCTTTTATTTAAATATTTTGTGAAAGAAATGGATGAAGAGAGCAATGGTAGGCGTTGTATATGTATGAGTTCTTACATATATATATATATATATATATATGAATGTAAGAAATTATACATATACAACAGCTTTGGCAATTCTTTTATTTAAATATTTTGTGAAAGAAATGGATGAAGAGAACAATGGTAGGTTCCCCAGAGCTATCTACCCTTTGGAAAAATTGGTGATGCCGAAAAAATGTCTCTGCCGGGATATTGTTCCCTTCATCCATTTCTTTCACAATATATATATATATATATATATATATATATATATGTATATATGTATGCATATATATATATATATATATATGCATATATATTAACCCCATACGCCGGAACAGAAAATCTACCAATATTTTAGTCTTAGACCTTAAAAGATAAAAAAAAGTCCGAAAATATTCATAAACTTTTTTTCTCTGGTGGCTTCATTTATTTGTTTGTGTCTATACTCATATTTTCAGCGCCATCGGAAACTCATATCATCTATAGATATATGTATATATATATATATATATATAATATACATTATAATAATAATACAGTTGATTCATTCTCAGCATTGTCTTTATTGTCATATCGCCATTTTCGTCTCACCCTGTTCTTAACAGATCCTTCACATACGCATACACATACGCGCAGGGATATTCACAGTCGTATACGTATTATACAAGATGCTGGGGCTTTTTTACCTGCTCAAAAACGGGACACAGGTGAGTACATGCAGTCTGCACGTAGTAGGAGGGGGAGGGGGAATCCCCCTAAATATTTTGATAGGGGAGGATGGAGAGTACAAGCACCCCTCCCACGCACACGTTTTCCAGTGTATAAGTATAAGGAAAATAAAAAAATGGTAATGATTAACAACACAACTAATGATCCAAATATTAATTCAGGTCGCTTATTACTCATGGTAGTTTTACTCCTAAACATTGCTTCAACTCATACGTCTTGTTCTACTTTGAACGATGACTGCGTAGATGATGCAGAACAACTTGAATAAGTAAATTAGGTGGATGTTTATATAAGAACACATTGTCCATGCTTACTCTAGGCATGCATTTAATGGGGGGGAAGGGGGGGGGGGCATTTCCAGTTTAAATGTGAAAGGAGACCAAACATGTATATACAACCGTTCATTCAACATGTGTCACAATTTTCCAGAGAGAAATATAAAGGTCCCTTTTTATTTCGTCAATTTTATTTGGAGTGTTGAAAAAATGCCATTTTATTATGCAAGGGTTTATGTGAGTTAAATCTGTCGATTTCTTACTGTCATTGCATATTGGCGAAATAAGACACTGCCAAACTGCTCTCATCATTATTTTCAAAGGAGCAAGAAAATTATTATCAACGGAAGTAATTCGTTGAAATGCTTTATTGAGGTAAAAGCTTTTGGGATATATTATTTCGTAATAGACATCATAGAAGTCTGATAATTCCAGTTATATAATCAGAATGGTGTAATGCACATCATCCAAGGGATAGTAGTCCATCATATCATGGTCTACAAAATCCTTAAAGTGTCCTTGCATCCATTTATTTCATCCATCTGTTCCCCAGCATAATCATCTTTTCAAAATCACTAAAATATTCAATCAATATAGTCGCTTTGTCGGGTCTGGGGTATGACAGCATCCGGTAAACGAGTGGGCGTTAATGAATTGAATGACAAGATATGGCTGTATAGCGATTTGAATTTGCTTTATGTACTTCACAGAACGGCCTACCGAACCGCTACAGGATATCAAACTGAATGTTGCGATGGATACAGCGGATCTAGCTGTACAGGTGAGTAACTATGCTATATATCATTTTGCAGTAAAGGTTGTTTGATTTCGACGAAAATGGCGTGTTCCTAAATTGGTACCAATGACGTTTTGACTTGAACAACGCCGTGTTTCGATTGAAAATCAATAACCCATAATATATTTACAATATTGATATGTGACATATACTTTACCAAGTATGTCACGTACAAGTAAATGGAAGTATATTTTATTACGTGTAGCTGTTATCAAGAAATGACATGAAATGCACATTTCAATTTTTCAAACAATAACTGTGCTGATATGTGCGTGCGAAACGATTGTGTGCATCATAATATGAATTCATTCATTGCTCAGAAAAGTGTATTACCATGATTACAGTAGTCCGTGTAGTATGATGTCATTGGTCCAATAATACCCGGTGAAAATGTAATCCAGTTACAAATGCCTGATTTTGCGGAAATGCCACTCAATTTGCTATTGCACATTGAAGACCCCTAGAGGTAGAGAAGAATATTTCGTGCCAAGAAGATATCAATATCTGTACAGTTATATTGCAATCTCTATTTTCTTACAACCGCTAACTATATAGTTAGTATATATATATATATATTTTATGAAAGCCTTTATACACCGGCAAGTTCACTTCAGCATAGGTTTCCTTGCATTTCCGCTCACTGTCTCACTGTCGTAAGTACCCCGTTCATATGTACTGATTGACGGTATTGTAAACTTTGAAAACGCGGATACCTGAATGGTGGTGGAGTATAATAATACTGCTGCGAAGATGAGCTTGACGGTAGATATGGTAGCCATGGCCGAAAGTGGCTGAGATTCACGATGAATACCAGTACAAGTTTGGTGCGACACAGCAGAAACGATGTGTCACGAATATCATGTATGCACCCAGAACACACAAATCGATGATAAAATGGTCACTAGTTCGCTACTGGAGCAAACATAAGTCAGAAACTCGGAGTATGATGGAGAAAAACGTGCATCTTACGTAATCGGAGTAGTGTTCAATCAAGGTGATGGATGTCTACGGACGGGACTAATGTAGCTCTTGTACAGGAGACGGCGTCGCGTAGGCAGAACTAGAAGTTGCAAGTTTGTACTCCAAAAATCGTTAAAAGTTTCACAGTAACACAGAGACAGTACTCACACAGATGTTGACGATGACGAATGGTAATCCAAGTCGAAAGGCAGGATTCAGAACAAGAAAATGCAGATTTGCAGTAGTGAGTTTATTCTTGCCTGACCTTGCCTTGTCGAAGTGGACAAGTATAATAGTACGTTTTCTTCAGCGTTTTCTCCAGATGGTCAATGAGCTGACGTTGCACCTCCCTGTTGTGCTTATGAGACAGGAATGTCATCTGAACTCTTTGATAAACGGGTCCATAAATGATTAAGAGGTCTTTTGACAACTATCCAAGATGGCTGCAGTGCCGCCATCGGTGCTTATTAGAGCAAAATATGGTAACTGATAACATCCATCCATATGCCATAATGACAAACCGCGTAAAATCCCCATATAATAGTCCCAATATGTATTTCTAAACACCTTGCCATTATAACACGGACAATCATATGAAAACAATCTCTACTTTAAATCCACAGATACGCAGGTCCCAGTTATTACATCGTGCCCTCAGAACCAAAACAAAAACACTACCCATGGTATAGCCACAGCAACCGCCACCTGGATACCACCCAGTGCATCGGATAACTCTGGCTCTCAAACTCTTACATGGACTCATAGCCCCGGAGAATCTTTCGGTATCGGATCAACCCCGGTGACTTACACGTCAAGAGATGCTAGAGGGAATACAGCTATTTGTATTTTCATTATCTACGTGTATGGTAGGTTCCCGTCTAAAAGAAAATACAACTAGAATGCTATGGACACATCGGTTTATCGGTTTCTGCCACAAAATGCAGACATAACGTGAAACGTAGATAAATTATCTTTAAGTCCAAAACCATTTGCTGAATGCTAAATGTATTGCGCTAAGATGCTAGACAAATGATTATGGTAATAAATTCCGCCCCATCCAGAGTTATTTAGGGTACGCTCGTTCCCTCCCTTTCAAAGCTACCCCCTATCTCAGATCTGCCAAAATTTGTGAATCCCCCTTTCGCGGGCTTTTCGCCGCCTTTTCCTGTCTTGGAGACCCTCCTAATTCCTGAACACAGCTCAATGTACTATATCCCCTATCTCAGGTGAGCTCTCATTCCAGTCCCCCTATCTCACGACAGGCAACCTCCCCACCCCTTCATCTCAAGTAAGCTGTCATTACAATAAAATTCCCAGGAGTCCAAAGAGAGAGAGAGAAAAAAAAACACACCCCTTTTAAAGAAATCTCCGGGTGAAAATTTAAAAACTCCTCTCCTTGTCCCGCGTTAAAGTACCCTTTTACCGCACATTTTTGGAACACGCATGCGGTCCCTCCGGACCCCGGGTTGGGGGGGGGGGGGGGGCGGGTAGTCAATAATTGCATATATGAGAGACAACGTACTGGTGTCAATAATTACGGTGGCATAATCATATATATCTCATCGAATTATGTGTGGAATTGTTTGTTGTTGTCTTCCGTCTAAGATCGTGAGGATCCAGTGATTACTGCCTGCCCTGGGAATCAAACCGTCCAGACGATCAGTGGTTTAGCTACTGCAACGGTGAGCTGGATACCACCACATGCCCTGGACAATTCTGGCTCACGTTACGTCACGTCAAGTCACAACCCTGGCGACTCTTTCAATATTGGAACAACTTCTGTGTTGTACGAAGCAACAGATGGTGCAGGAAACAGGGATACTTGTACATTCAATGTGGTGGTATTAGGTAAGTGAGGAGCCTTTTTGTCGTGTGTGAATCCTTCTCTTCAAGGGTCTCTTCTTTTGAATTTATAAATATTACAGACGTAAATACGCAATGGCAGATAGATAGGAGAGACTTTCCCAAAATTTTAATAACGATACAAAAACAAATGGAATGGAATGGAATGAAAATATCCGAGGGAATACATTCGTACAATGTTACAACTGTAATTAATTTTCCCTCTGGGTTCGCCTGGCGAAAGGTACTACAGATTCGACATGCCTCACTAACTGACAACCATGAAGCACACACATGATACAGTGCAATTCAGTTCATTATTGCAAAGCAAAAGGAATAACGAGTCTTACCTTAATGTGTTTCTAGGTCCAGAACTGCAGAAGGGATACCTCCAGTCGTTTGCAGGAATATAAATAACAATTGTTCAGGCACATGCAGTTCTCGCTGCAAATTCGGTCACGTAGTCTTACGGCTCACTGGAGTACTGCCTGACTCGCTGGCGTAGTAAATGACAGATTGGCGTGCTATCTGTAACCTCCGACAGTTGACAGTTGACTGTTGGCAAAATAAAAGCTGTATTTTCAAACAAAGACACTAACTAATTCTCACCACTACCTGGCGCTAGACACACACACACAAATATGTTAATGAATGAATCGCTAGCTTTTTTTTACACAACCATCATGAACCCTACGTCTAACTGGACAAAGCAATGTTGAGTTCTTTAGAATATTGTACCCAAATATCCATATACCGTCCTGATTACTTTGGACGCATATAATCCTCGAATTGTTGCGGATGGGTTTACAAGACACAATGTATATGAAACATGAAAACTACCATACCAGCAATATATTGTATTAGACGTTTAAGCTACCCACTGGTTTCCAAGTGATCTCCCTCTTCCTCAGATCGAGAAAATCCGGAAATCACGGGCTGCCCAAATAACCAATTTACAAACACGAGTAGTGGTGTTGCCACAGCAGTGGTGAGCTGGGAACCACCGACTGCATCGGATAACTCTGGCTACCAAACTCTGACATCAACTCACAGTCCTGGTGACTCTTTCGGCGTCGGATCTACTACAGTGATTTACACCTCAACCGATGCAGCTGGAAATACCGATAGTTGTACATTCACCATCCACATATCTGGTAGGTTCCCTTTAACCATCAATGTGCCATGGGTGATTTTTGGCTCTGTTAATACACATAAATCCCATGGAGCATTTTATCTGGCCCACAAAGGGATATTTAAAATGAAATTACATTGAATGACAGATGCGTTATCCGAAATCCATGCTTCTGTAGCTTACAGCAGACATGATGTTTATGAACACAGATGGCTTAGCTAGATGTCATCAATAACAATATACTATTTGTTGTATCTACGTTCCTGTGTGTAGACGCTATGCAAAGGATTATTACACATTACTACTCTTTACACTAAGATTAACGAGAGTCCCAGATGAACATTAATGCGCACATGTCATTCTGTATTCAATCCCGCATCGAAGTAATTATTGCTGTTCTTCATGTAAGATCGTGAGGGTCCAGCGATTACTGATTGTCCTGGGGATCTAGACGTCCAGACGAGTAGTGGTCTGGCTACTGCCATAGTGAGTTGGATACCACCACGTGTCATGGATAATTCTGAGTCACATAACCTCACGTCGAGTCATTCCCCTGGCGAGTCTTTTGATCTTGGAACAACTCATGTGATATACGAAGCAACAGATGCTGCAGGCAACACCGAGACCTGTATATTCAGGGTGAAAGTCGAGGGTAAGTAATTTCTCTTTAAATTTGAAACTCTTTCCCTTCATAAGTCATATGTGTAACGAGATACAACTATTTTGTGATATCTTACGGTATTGGTCTAACCCTTTGAGCACAGCAAAATCCCGACATGTTACTTATCGGTTGTACCTTCAAACTTCCCATTGCGATCATGATGGAAGTGATATATTCTTTCCCTCAGATCGAGAAAATCCCGTAATCACTGGTTGTCCTGATGACCAAGCTACGAGCACGAATAGTGGCATTTCCATAGGGACAGTGAGCTGGGAACCACCGACTGCATCGGATAACTCTGGCTACCAGTATCTAACATGGACTCATAGCCCTGGTGAGTCTTTTGGGCTTGGATCTACCACGGTAACTTACACATCAACAGATGCTGCTGGGAATACTGATGATTGTAGTTTCATCGTGTTCGTCTTTGGTAAGTTATAGCGTTATGTTTGATAAATTAATTTAGTCGATTATATCTTTGATAGTTTTAACAATTTATTCAATAAGGTTTTTAAATTTATGTTGTATGCTAAGATATACTGGCTGTTAACAAGAAACTGTTTAATTGGTAAAATGTGAAGAAAAAAAATCGGATAATATCAACCCACACGATAGCTCAGTTATCTGCACTTTGAAGGTCTAAGTATTGTTGATACTTGGTATTTACATTACCTCCTGGTACGACTGAACATCTGGGTTAATTTTAGCACTATCGATCCTTTATTCTTCGAACAACATCAAAGTAACAATTTGATACTCCTGCTTGGAGGGCGGATTATCCATTATAAGTCGATACCCTAGCTACCACATTATGACCCACTCCTATCGATTTGAACAGTTCCAAAATATTTTAAGCGAAAAAAAGCACCCGATGTCTAAGATACCAAAACATGACATATATTCCAAAGGATTCATTTTGTACTTCCTTTGCCATTATGTAGATGTACTGAGTCAATTTTGCTTCCATTTTGGTTGTTTGTTTCATCTTTTGCTTCCTCTTTTTACTGGTCTGCTTTAGATTCTGAGAAGCCAGTGATATCTGATTGTCCTAGAGATGTATACTCTGACACTAGACCAGGTTTAGCCACAGCCGTGGTTTACTGGACGGCACCTACTGCAGCAGATAACTCTGGCTACCAGCTCCTGATTGCAACTCATAATCCAGGTGACACCTTCATGATTGGATCTACACCAGTAAGCTACTCAGCAACTGATGCTGCAGGGAACGTTATGTTCTGCAATTTTACCATTATTGTCAGAGGTACGTGTATTATTTAGTGTGTGTGTGTGCTTTGTGTAACCACACTAATTCTTTATAGTGCACCTGAAAATAAACAGTAAATTCGTATCAGTGACTTTCACTTATTAGTATAAGTATAGGGAGAATATAAGTCATGAAGTAAATGCATTAAGAAAGGTGTGTGTAATGTATAGCGTTTGCTTTCCTCAAGCATTCTTTGTAGTAAGTCTGAAGAGCTATATGGACCATTTTCATGATTCAGTATAAATAAAAGAAGAACATTAGTCACGAGGTAAATGCATTATATGTATGGATGTACCGCACGAAATGAACTAATGAAGCAACTAGATTTTTCATTCTTTTCCCCCGGATTTTTCCAATATATCTGAAACATGCCTTTGCTCCTTATTTGATTAAGTGAAAAACACACATCTCTTTATTTTTTCAAAACACACTAATCAACCTGCTGTGCAGATTCTGAGAGCCCTGTGATCTTTGGCTGCCCTGCTGACCAATCTGCCACGACGAGTGATGGCATGATTACGGCTGTAGTGAGCTGGGTACCACCTAACGCCACAGACAACTCTGGCTCTGTCACGTTTACACATACTCACAATAGCGGAGATTCTTTCGGTATCGGAACTACTATTGTAACGTACACATCACGAGATGCTTCAGGCAACATGAAAACTTGCTCCTTTGATATTACAGTCACGGGTAAGTCACGCCGATTTCTTTTCCCATTTTTAATCACAGTAATGACGGAATTCAGATTTTCAAATATGAAATTTGAATTTATTCGTATTTCTAACTAATGTCCCCCATACCATTAGCACCACAGTTAAGAGTACGTTCATAGTAGTCGCCATGTTCATCGCTTAATAATTGATGGCATTTTTGTTTATCGAAAACAAAGATAGATTGTATTTTCCCCCAAACAAGTGTACAATATGTTCATTTTCTGTTGTCTAACTCCAGTCAGAACAAGACATGATCGTAGTTGTAATTTACGTTAAAAACATTGTTTGAATTGAATGTGGTACAATCTTTCGTTTGTTTGCACAGACGTTAACGAGTGCTCCACGAACCCTTGTCTTAATGGAGGGACGTGCATCAATACGATAGGCTCTTTTTCATGCGACTGTGTCCTTGGATGGTCTGGAACGTTGTGCGAAATGGGTAAGTATGCTTTTTAAAATGGTCTGTTTCAAACTCTTTTCTGGTTCAAGTTAAATACATAATGGACTACATTATCTATGTCCACATGGAAACACCAGGGCCTATCTTCAAGTTATCTTCGGAGAATGAATATACGATAGTAAAATCGATTATATTGCCCGTGCAGACGGCTTTGCAGATAAACTTACTTTAAGATAAACTCAAAGTTTAACACCTAAGAATTATTACTGGTAGTGCGCTATCCATTAGCTGTGGACATAATCATTGGTTGGTATTTTGAACTGTTATTAGATTCCATGTGCAGTGTTAAACTTCGTAAATCATCTTTTCATTTGGAATTTGTGTAGTGATAGAAAGCACTCTGTTGTCATGGTTGTCGTGATCGATCCGTGGATAAATGCATTGATATAGTGAAGAATCGCTCCTCATATTACGCGTATTCTAATAGTCAGATGACCGTTTAAAATGCCTCTCCCCTCTTACCTTAAAAGTGCATAACATAGTTATAAAGCACAGTGAAGCCAAATAGTACAGCGAAAGACTCAACACAATACAAAATCTTACTTGCGACGCAAGAGGCAAACACGTTTCTTGTCCTTTTTTGTGTTGCATTATATACACGCGTAGGGTTCTGTGCATCGAATCCCTGTCCCATCATCGCTACATGTGTTCCAGCAGACGACGACTGCCTCTGTCCGACCACTTTGACCGGGGTAAATTGCGACATTCCTGTGATGCAAAACGGTAAGTCCTCCTGTTTTATATCTTCTTCCTCGTATACAGTGCCTCGGATTGGGCCTATGTATTGGTAGAATAGCCATACATACCTACATTATATTTTTAAAGATGCATTTATAACCCGGCAATTAACCATCGTATGGACAAGTTCGTAAGTAAAACAATCTGTTCAATCAGTTTCAGCAAATCACATTTCTCTCTCAAACACACACATTACAGACATGCATGTGTATGATAAACAACAATTTCATACATATATGTGTGAATGCGTGTGTGTATGTGTGTATCTAATGAGTAACTGTAGCAAGTACTTGTACTTTTATCTACATTGCCAGCTCCATCGCAGCCCCCTTATTAAAAAATAACATATTTGTGTCGATGTTTATTCATGATAATGTAATGCACAGATATTCCAGCCGTGATTTTCAGCCCGCGCAGCAAGGACGTCTCCCTTAACGACGACGTTATTCTAAGCTGTCGCGTGCAGAACGTTCAACAGTTTTATTGGTTGAAAGACGGCGCAAAGATATCCAACAGCATGAATCTCCCAGATTACGTCATCCGCACAGCTGCTCCACTCGATGAGGGTTACTACAGTTGTGTTGGTATAGCTGATAGCGGAGAGCAAATCGAAAGCAGCCGAGCTTTAATCAAGATCATCGGTAAGTACAAGAAAAAAGTACAGCCCCAAACTGTACATGATTTGTTAGACCTATCAACCCTTTGTTTTCCATACGAATTTGGTGCATTACTGGTCAATAAAATAATGTACAAGTGCACTTACAGAGGTAAATTAATGATGCACTTTATTTATATTAGGTCCAGAAAAGTTATTATATTTTATATTATAATATATTTTATATTACTGTACATGTACAATGAGGGTACGTAGAATAGGCGCACATTTTACTGATTATTCTCACGGAGCTTGTATTTCGTGTTTTTTCATTCACTGCAGGATTGTCTCTATTCCCTATATCTATAAGAATTATGGAACAATACTCGGCAGCCCTTTTGGATTCGACATCGACTGAATATCAGACACTGGCTTCCGAAATCACAGCAGAAGTAAGGATTATTCTTTGGAATCATCTATCTGTATGATTGACAAAATAAGTATCCTTGAAGCAAAAAGTCTGATTAATCTATATTTGAATGGTTGATATCATTTATATGTGTACGTTATGTAGAAGTAGATTAACACATGTTTGTTCATATGCGGGTTTTCTTTTAATTTTGCTTTATATTTCTTTTTATTTTAACTACATAGATAGTAAATGTTGATCATTTTATTACTGCAAAACGCCACTGGAAAGCAGTCCTCGCGTTTATTTTTGTTTATACCCTGTATTTCGAAGAAAAAAAAACAGATACATGAAATATCATATATACAATGATATTTGTGCATGGATAAGGGCCCTTTATGGTAGCTGGCTAAAGTGTTTTATTTAATTGAAATAGTTAGTGTACGCCCCGTTTGTGATCAATTGATCGAATATTGTGGTGTATAAATGCTTTGGATCCACTAACACTGTACTTGATCGTGGTTTTTTTTGCAACAGCTCCTGCCAATTTTAGGTAATACCAGCCCTTCCTCCCAGCAGCACTACCTGCACATTACTGGGTTTGAACAAGGCAGTGTCATAGTCAACGTGAATGCGTATATCGCCAACAGTAGTCTGACAGTAGCGGACAACACAGATTTTCTGCGTACCGCAATAGCTTATTTCGCAAATGAGACGACATTTGAAGTTGATCTTTCCTCGGTGACAGTTGAAAGTGCAGGTGAGATTAACATTCAATCCAATCGCCACGGGCACGGCTGAACTTTCGGGTGATATTTGATAAGATTTCACGTCAAGTCAACAGGATATTTTCATAACTTACTTTGCATCAGAGAATACGTTGACTGAATACTCAATTTGTTCTCACACGCTCTCCGAGCAAATCTGTTCAGAGCTGAATTTTCCCTAAATAATCCAGTTTCACACTCTCTACTACATCTGTTTTCTCTTTTTTTTCTAACTTGCTCCTAGGCAGTTCTATTGAGAGGTATTCCGAGAGGAAAAAACAACAGTCCTTTTAAAGACTATCACATGGTATACAGTGAAATTGTCAGAATACTTCATAACATGCAAGAACATTCCTTCGGTGAACATATCAATCAGATGGGATAGGAATGGCAGAAGAAAGAGTACAGTATGAATGAGAACTTCACCTACGGTCAATGTTGAACTGGCCGCTCAGTTTCACAACTGAAATACCTTACACAAAACGTCTGGGAAAAGTACAATGATTTGGATTATGTGTTTAGATGTCTTTGTAACGTTTCTTAAATTTAAGACATAGGTTGTGTGGGTGGTGATGCCTAAACTAGCATGACTGTCCTTATTCGATGAGAGTCATGCTTTGTGCAGCATGAAGTCCCGATACACTAATTCCTGTGCAATTGATATATCATCAGTAACCCGTTTTTACACACATACCTCTATGAAAAATATTTATTTCGTTGTCAAACACACAAAAATGGCCATTTACATGATTTATGGAATCATGCAGCACACAACATATGGGCGAGCACCTCGCACGTGACCTCACAGAATTTGAATCATAACTTTCTTATTCCTTTAGGATTTTCGTCAAAACCTTCACTAATATGTTTCTTTCAGGGTGAACTATCCCTATAACATACCAATGAAAATGAGACGTTCCCCTAAAGAATATTGCAAATGAGATAATGCTTACCAAACGGGCTACTTAATGCGATTTCGTTAATACAGATGAATGCTCCCCAGTATCTTGGCTGTCTTTATACGGCGTCGTACGTTTTGAGGCTGGTCCTCTCGATTCGTGGTTGGATTCAAGTGGCATCTGTCCTTGGTATACCTCGAAATGTATGTATTGTATTAATGTGTTATATCGCTATATCATACTCATCGGTTCTATCTGTGGATATCCGTAAATGGAAGATCAGGTTAAAAATGAAATACGTTATACATTTATATCTTAATTATGAAAAAAATAAGGGAAAAAAAGGAAAAACATGACAGACAATAAAAATACACAAAGATCTCTCAAAGATCATTTAGTAAAACTCTTGTCAAGATATTTTGGCAACCTTATCCATGTTCAACACGTCCACTGTTAAAGTTATGTTAATCTCCCAGTAATATTGGTTTATTAAAAAAACACTTTCGATTAATTCTCATTTCAATCAAAAGAGTACAAATGGGCCATTGTTAACTGAAATATAAGTCCAATTTCTAGCTACAAAAAGCATAATATAATTGATATAATTATAATATAATTGATAAATCACCGTGAAAGCATTTCGAACTTATACTTTTTTATTTTCGAAATAGACACCCTGCGATAGAACTTATTATTATATCATTCATCATTATCATATAATAATAAGTATGAACATGCTAAAGAATAGATTGTAACAGGTTTCAATAAGTTCGGTATCTTCGGAATATGAAGTTTCTATCGTAAATAATATAATGATATATTACTTTTTTTCTGAGCTCCAATACAATTTGGATTCATATCTGAAAAAATCATAGAAGGAATATTTGTAAGAAATTAACAATCTCGTATCATGACGTTGAAGTAAACTGTAGGTTTAAATATTTATGTAATAAATTGTGTTAAATGAATCTAAAGAGAACGAAGGGCAGTCTATAGAAGTGGACGATATAGAAAAAAGGAGAATTCGCCTGAATCCTTTTTTTTTAAGATATCGTTTAGGTTTTACCTTTCCCAGAACGAAACCAGCCAAGGTCATTCACTTTGTATTTACCTGTTGGACAACGGTAATGCCAGGATGAATTGACATCTTATATACTTTACAGTTGGCGCACCAGTGGCACGTGCCTTTTGTTTGGGTGATCGCATCTCAGCGGCTTATTGGTTACCTGAAGATAACTGTGGCGGAAACATTACTCTTGACGAGCAATTACTGTACGTGGAAGAGGTAAGTCTTCACAAATACTTGTTTCAAATGCGCTGCTTCTATAAAGTATGCAAAAGCATCCTTTACAATATTACGGACATTGATAATCTCCCATTCTACAATCGATCTCTACAAGCACAAGTGGTTATGTAGTTAAATGTTATATTTTTAATCATTTGATCGTACTTTTATATGCTATGGTCTTTCTTGCTGCATAGCGTACTGAATATTCATAATAACGATTCCAAACAAACAAAATGTCCTCATGTACTTAAGGTTGGAAATGTGGTCGAGCCAGTGTATTAAGTCGCACTAAGGATGTAGCGGTAGGTAAAGTATATGATGACAAATAACTTATAAACTTCCTTCACCAAGTTCATTGTGATACTAATATCACGATAGTCACGGGTCTATAGATTTGTAACAGCATTTCAGGTCATTTGGTGTCAAATAATGTCACATGAAATTGGTTGGTCTCAGTTGTTGTGTAGAGCATTTTAATGTTTCTATGAAAACACATTTTTAAACGTACACGTACTTTCATTAGAGTGAATACATGGAATTATAAAGAGGAGTCCCTCAATATCATTATTAGGCAAGTTTGCAAGGAGCTTGTAAATCCAGATAGTGATTCATAAACGTGATAATGTAAATAGTGTTGTTGCCCGACAAGCAGTGGATGCAGGTCCAAATGCCAGCATGCTCTTCTTGTTCTGCTTATTTATAACAAATTTATCAAACCAATCTTATTTACTATGGATAATAACGAAATAAAGATGATATCATAATGATTTCTGTTTTTTTTTTAAACCCTATTTCCGTTTTCAAGTTTGGTGATCTCGATGACGTACCGGAGGCGGTGTTGAACCTGGTGGTCTCCATCACTCAAGAATCTGCTCAGCTGACATCTAGCGGGGTGGAGGCGACAGTAGGCATACTAGAGGAGATCGACAACATTCAGGAGACTACTCAAGAGGTATCGAATCGCCATACTACATATACGGGAAGGTCGTACCAAGATGCACCGTGCAGTCTATTCTTTGCAGCCACATTAGCTGCCGGTCTAGCAGGTCGACCCTAGTCTTAATAAAATAGTCAAAAAATAGTTTTAAAAATAGTTAAAAAATAGACCAAAAATAGTAAAGAAAATAGCAATAAAATATATTTTTTCTCTATTTTCTTTCCCTAAAAATAGTCAAAAAATAGTAAAAAAATATATAGGAAATAGGATAAAAATAGAAAAAAAGACTATTTTTTCCTATATGTTTTGGAACGAGTAAAAAATAGCGAAAAAATAGAGAAGTCTCGCAAAATATATAATAAATATATTTCAAGAAATATATTTTTCCCCTATTTTTTTAGTTACAAGCCTATTTTTCTCCTATTTTTTTCAGAGAAGGTATTTTTTGACATGTTAATCTATTTTTCTTCTATTTTTGTTACTGAGTGATGTATATTGTTGTATTTGTTGTTCATGGATTGATACACACTGTAATATTGATCCATTCAAAGATACTTCTCAAACCACTCTCCCAGATCCAGTGCACCACTTCAGAGTCAACCATTCTCTCATTGTCATAGTCATTGTGCAAATGGATTGTGTTAAATAAGCCCTCAGTGGTTACACCATATAAACTTATACTCTCAGAATCGATCACCCAGCCTCTTGATCACTGAAGTCCATAAACGTCTTGACGGACTGAATGAGAAACAAAATTATATAGTAAAAAAAAATTTAATAACAAAACAATTATTGTACAATGTTAGGATATATCACAATCTCCAATGTTTCCAATATTTCCATTACGAGTTGTCAGCTTCATTCACGTAAAAATTAAATGCAGTTATATGGTTTAATTTTATAGTAAGCAGTCACATGAAAGAGGTAGAATATGAAATACATAGCAGCTACATGTATGAGTATACATGTACTTACAATGCCATAATGGCATAATAGCTGACCTGATTTATGATGACAACATGATGATCCTACATTGAATAAATTAAGAATCACATTAAACTCTTTTTTAAACTAAAGAAATAACAATTTGAAACAGAACACACTGAAGCAAACTGGTAGAGGCCAGTTGATGGTCTCGATCTGCACCATTATGTAGTTGCACTCGTTCCATGTTAATGATGAGGAAGTCAGCACGTCAATGACGAGAAGCTTGTTGCCCAAGTCTCTTGACTACGACCACCTAATCCTTGGTGAGAATCACCCTCTCCTGAGGACGTTTGGAGCTGAAAAAGCACACACACAATAAAAAAACATGATTAATAGATGTATCTTGATTTCCACAGCAATATTAATTTGTGTGCTGTACTAAATTGCGTGAGTATATGTCATTTTCTTGAAAAATATGGCATTCCACAACCTGCAATAGTATAAAACGGTTGCTAATTAGCTTAATATTCATAGTCCTGCAGGTCAATTTCTTATATTTTGTATTTTTTTTAACATGTGTACAGTTCACAACAAAACAAAAATTGGGACGTCATGGTTATCATCACTCAATAAAATGTCAGATCAATGGAAATGAATTCATGGTGGATTGATGCACCATGTAATATCTTGGCTCAAGATTTGAAGTTAACATGCCAAAATTTATGCAAAAATATTGCATTGCAATACATGTATTGAAATATTACCACAAACAACAATCAACAACATCTATGACACTTACTTATCTCTCTTGATGTGTCGTTTGTTGCCGATGGCAGCATGGAGGAACACAAACAGGCAGAGACAGTACCAGATCGCCTTCCCTCATTTGGACAAGAAGATTATGTAGCCCTGAGAACATAAAGAGAAAACAAATTATTAAAAATATGTTGAAAGTCATAAGAAGTAACTTTTTAATCAAGATAGTGCAAAATTACTACGTACATAGTTGGGTTTTTTAAAACTAAAAGCATGTGCCCCGTAAAAGAACAAAGATATAGAATGTATGTGTATAATTAAACATTTTACTGGCATGCAAATGCTAGAAATACCATTTATTTTTGAGCATGAAAAACAAAATTGATAACATTTAATACATGTATCAGATAGTCTAGTTAATTGTGGTGAAAGAAGGGCTTGTTTCACATTTCATTGTACTAAGTTAGTCATGCCACATCACGTACATGTCGTTTTATTTGACTAATTGTTCCAGCATTCTTCAATTCATGACTGGGACTAAAATTAATAATCATCCGGCCAAGTGTCCATGCATGCTTACTGCTTTGGTAATTTTCAGTCAGATTTCCTTCTCTATAACATTTGAATTGCCCTCAATATGTTGCAACATAATTATAATTCACCAAAGTTTTAAAGATATCATCACCTTAAATCGATTGCCTAAGAGCACTTTAATTTAGTACCTTTAAATTATGATTGATGTTTTACACAGCATTAACTATGGAAAGTGAGTTATATACGTGTACTAATTACAAACCTGTGTTCCTCCAGGGCATGGGATATTCCACAATCCCCACTGCTGTAGACATTCCAGGGGGTGATAGTACATGTGTGTTGTACCAGCATGCTCTATTTATCTTTGTAGTGGCTACCCTCCCTCCATGTACAAATCTGAAGAAATTAAAAAGGGAATAAAATCACATCAGTATTTTAGACAGCATAATTTAACATATCAGCAATGAGCTATTTAAATGAACACATCACATATGTGATGGCTTTCCATTTTGAAGAAAGAAGGTCAGGGTAAATCTTAGTTCTTGCCTATCATCCGTAACGAGGTAAATCATAGATTCCACCACCATCAGTTAGCAGCCGTTTTTCACAGCGTACTCCTTACTCCTAGCTAGCCCTATGAGGATATCCACGCTGTATAGCGTGGGGTATGCTCCGTCGAGCATTTTAAAATCACATCATTTTGGTTTGCAAAGCCGTTTGGGAAAATGGCTGCATAATAGAAATCACAAAAATCTTCTGCCTTACCAAGTTAGTATAATCCTTAAGCCAGCTGGCATTTCTGTGTCAAAATCAGCAATTTAGATAGGTAGGTATATTTTTGCATACTTTTGCTGGCTTCAAAAAATTTGCTTCCGTTATCGATATGCAGGCGCTCGTACATTTTGAATGAGGCTTGATATTGATACCAACAAGGCTTAGTATCGACACATACTGTTTTGAAACCAGCAAAAGTTAGAATGTGAAAATTACATACCCGTCTATAATCACTGTGGCACAGAAAGCAATTAACCTTTCAGGTACCTGTTACGCTGGCTAAAAAAGATACTTGGTAAGACTAAGAGTATTTTTGTGATTTTTACCAAGCCATTTTCCAAATGTTTACCAAACCAAAATGTGTGCAATAGATTCGAGTTTCGAGTTACGTACAGAATTGCCAAAATCAACAACTAATCAAATCACTGCTAATCTCGACTCTCTTGCTCCAAAGCCAGCTCATGTTTGAGCGGGCTGGTCGCAGTTAAACCTAGCTAATTACTCCATGCATACCTATGACCAACAATCATGCTCACTAACAAAGTAGACGTAGAATATATCTAGATCTACATGTAATTGTTTGGCACAAACAAGACTTGACAAGACTATGGTCAGCACCCCGTCCCCAAAACTTGAGTCAAGATAATGATTTTTATCCTACACAGTAGGATCTAGAGTAACTAACTTGACTACAATAGCACTTGAGAATATCACGGAAGACAGGAATAATTAAAACGGTCGACAGGATAACTCTTGTACACGTACAATACTAACACCATTGTTAGTACATGGGAATAGCTATATGGGCTAGCTTGCAGAGCTGTTTGTCAGCTAGTGTGACTCTACTCTAGTGACAATGATTATGTAAGAAACATGTACTATATTCAACTTCACAATAATCCTATCCTAGTAAATACCATAAGGCCTTACCTGATGTTGCTTGACTTTGTAGGATATTACAGAGATGAAGATGGTATATTTTGCCCCTCCAACCGCCAGACACATTCTGATGTTTTCAAAATTTGTAACCTGCCAGCCGGCCAGCTAGGGCTCCTATTGGTTGCCAAAAATAGCCCAATCCTAGACCCAGCTAGCTGCACTCTGCATGCAAGGTACATTATACACACCACACACACACACACACACAGACACACACACACACACACACACACACACACACACACACACAAACACACACAGCCCGCCCTTTGGTACCTGTCAACTAGTCTTTTGTGCAGACCTGGATGGGTTTCATGACATAACCATGCAGTGAAAATCATTCTTTACATTATAACACATGCCAGGTAGCATAGTATTTCCCAAAGGGTCTAAATGATTTTGTTTAATCTCAATTCTGTGCACCTCACAGCCTATAGTACTGAGGCTAAATTGCTGCCAACTTGAGGATCAAACAGTCTATTCGAAATTATGTCTGGTAACAGAGACTATGCCCCAATCCCATCCTTGCCACAGAGCTAGAAAGCCTATGTTTTAGTTCGTTGATCCTCGCTCCTCAGTCAGAGGAACTATGATGTCATAGTCTAGGGCATAGTCTGTGTTACCAGACCTAGTTGTTAATAGACTGGGTAGCGCTGTCACCTCAGACCCTTTGTAGCTAAGCTACAATGTACCTGTAGCAACAATTATGCGTACCACGAAACATAACATTTACATGACACTTTCTAAAATTCTCTTATGGTGAAAAATATTGCTTTTGTTTTGTTAAATAAGATTGAAATCTTCGAACTTAATCTTAAACTTAAACTTAAGCAGTAACTTAATCTTCTGTTTTAAAAGATAGCCTGGCAATATGAAGGAGGAAAAAAAGTTTTAATAACATATATACAAAAAATAGCCTGGCAATGTGAGAGGAAGTAGGAAAAATAGTATAAAAATAAATAAAAACTTTTGAAGTTTCTGAAAAATAGTTAAAAAATAGCCTGGCAATGTCAGACAAAGTAGGAAAAATAGTATAAAAATACATAGAAACTTTTGAAGTTTCTTGAAAATAGTTAAAAAATAGTCTGGCAATGTCAGACGAAGTAGGAAAAATAGTATAAAAATACATAGAAACTTTTGAAGTTTCTAAAAAATAGTTAGAAAATAGCCTAGCAATGTCAGATGAAGTAGGAAAAATAGTATAAAAATATATAGAAACTTTTGAAGTTTCTGAAAAATAGTTTAAAAATAGCCTCGCACGGAAGGAAAGTTTAAAAAATAGAAAAAAAATAGCCCACTATTTGAAAATAGTATAAAAATAGTCTATTTTTATCCTATTTTTTTTAAAGAAATAGTTTTAAAATAGTCAACTTTTGGCAAAAATAGTAAAAAAATAGTCAAAAAATAGGCGAAAAATATATTTTCTCACTCAAAAAAACTACTAGGATCTATACTGAAAACCTAAACTGGTCCGTCCGACTAACTTAAAGCTAGTCCAGATGTTTCTTGGAGGACTAGCTTTAAGTTAGTAACTGTTGCTAGACTAACAAGGACGACTAGCTTTATCCTATTCGAGCATGCTGGACTATAGCCTTAGTGTAAATGCCCGATTAGCTTAAAGTTAGTCCGCTGACCAGCTTGACGTCATGCAACCCTCACTGCAGTCCGACATGACTTGCACTTGTGCGTGAACGTACTGCACCAAAGCTTCGGGCTAGCGCAGTACGCAACAATAGCGTTGTCGCTTCGCGAAGAGACAGCGCCGAGTGTATCAACGTGATCAACAAATAGACGTAGAACAATCTATATTTAAAAAGCTAATCTGCAACATTAAGTCTGATAATTAATACAAAAGATTATTTACATTGTAGTACATGACATTTTCGAGACTCCTTAAAAAAATCGTGATGAATTTCAGAATACGTGGCAGGAACTTCGAGTTTAACAGAACAAAGCTGCACACTTCAAAGTTAAGGTCGCAAAAGCCAATTTACACTGTATATCAATCGATAAACAAGACAAAATAAAATATATATATGTAGTCCTATGTAAATAAGTAAATATAGGTAGAACTTACTACATAAAGTTTTACAGAACTGTTTCGTGAGGACCCAGTTTACAGGTCTTCACTCCTCAGAAACTGTATGTAGACTGAGTCAATCTCGGTTATTCATTAAAGTGATCGTTTGTTGGGGAAGTTGCATAGTAGGTGCTTTCTTTTGTGACGGCATGTGCTGGCGAGCTCGTTTCTTTTGTCGAGTGTGGACAAAAGTGGCTTGTGGATTATGAGGAACTTTTCTTCCAGACAAAGTTCGCATCTTGTACTCGTCGGTGTGTAAGCTCTGGCATTTGCGATAATCTTCCATTTGAGGGTGTGCTGAACATTGTTGTCTTTTAGCCTCCAAATATACTCGCTGAGTGTTGTGGCGTTCCGTTTTGTTTCATTTTTGAAGCTGGAGATGTGGGCATTGTAGCGCGTTTTAATCCTATGTAGGTATATTAAAATCTAAATAAATATAGATTAATAGGCTTGTAGTAGGAATACGTTAAATCCGCGAATGAATAAAGTAATTTATGTTATGACACATTAATGACTGAACATTCAGGAGCGTGTACGTGATATCAACGTTCTCCAGCTCTCCAGTCTCTAGCGCTCGTCTAAGACAAAGCTGGTCCGCCATTATTGACCAGTCTATCCAGCCTTACTAACCACACGCTAGTCCATCACTAAGCTAGCCCAGCAGGCTAGTCACACTAGTTAGGCCAGCTGGACTTATCAAAATCTAGTCCAGCCAGCAAAGAACCAGTCCAGCAGGTTTGACGACCTTCAAATGCACTGTTAAGCTAGTCGAGCAGGATTGACTAACCAGCTTGACTAGCTTAAGTTTTCATTGTAGTGTAGTATTGTATGAAGACCGGAAGCCGACATGATTGCAAAAGTTCGGAGTATCATGGGACGGATTCCTCTATATGTCTGTTGATTATATCATTTTCAATGTAAGAAGCTCGTTCACTAATGTATTATATAATGTCGAAGTACTTCGAACCAATGAATTGTATTCTTATGTTGTTTTACTTTTGCTACACCTAGGAGATACTTTAAAGTCGTAATATGAATCACATTTTTTACCTTTCCACTTTTGGTACAACTGCTTAGAATGCTGATGCGATCGTAGCGGTCATCGGCAACCTTGCTACTGTGGATGAATCACAACTCGAGACAGCCCAAGAGGAGACTCGGGCCGTTAGTCGTGCCACGGAGACGCTAGAGAACATCCTGCTCAATCTCGACGTGACAGCGAGTGAGACGTTTCGCAAAGTGGAAGAGAATATTGCTGCGCAGGTACCGTGCTCTGATTAACTCAACTGCATTTCTTCCCAAGAAATGAACACAAATCCAAAAAGCAATAGTTTGTATACACAGAGGGTTATTGTTCATGTGTATGCATACTGGTTATTCACATTTTAATTTTATGATGATTGTTCGAAACAGACGACCACCTGAACGTAAATGGGCATCTGCATTATTATCGATACTTTTAAGAATGTGTACATAGACAAAACTCCTGTTTTCAGTTTTGACATGTGTTTTAGTGCTGTCATTTCAAGTATATGCTTCAACTGCACAAATCGGCGTACTACATGTAGTGCGTTTAGAAACACTCATTTAAGCGCTAAACAAATGTTAATATATACGAATCATGGTATACTGAACATTCAGATTTAAACCTGCCCGTTTAGGTTATCAACATTGCGTCCGATGCGGCGTCGAACGGCTTCGCTTTTGTTTCAGTTGGGGATGTCAACCAGGCTTTCGATGACAGCAGCATCACCCAGCTATCTATCAACGACTACCAAGATAGCATTGACGATGACGACCAGCGGCGGGAACAGACAGCTGTCATCGTCATTCCGCCAACTACTGTTGATGGCGCCTCGGGAAACAACATTGTCCTGACCATTTACCGGGACGACGCCCTCTTCGTGCAAAGTGGCGTTAACAGTGGCGATATTAATGCCAATATCATTAATACCAACGTGATTGCTGCTAGTATCGGCGATCGTGCGCGAACGTCTACCAAGCTAACTGTTCCTGTCAATATAACTTTGGCACACAAACAGGTACATTTCTTCTTTACCCTAAACCTTTTCTGGGAGCGAGTTGATGTACGCTAAATAATAGAGTATCTATTTCACAAACCAAGTTACTTAAATAGCTTAGAATGTGAAGAAAGCTAGAACGACTTATTTAAATTTTCTGACATTCTTATCCATTCACGTGAAAGAAACATGAATTTAGTTTTAAAAAATGTGATTGCGCTTACCATGAAGAAGATAACACTACCTATGTCTCAAATTGTTCTAGCGACCAAAACCTTTTGGGATATCAGAGTAATTGACGAATTCAACAAAATAGCGCATTATCAATTCTTTCAGATAGAGCTTCGTCAAATGAAATGCATCGTAGTATCTATTGACGAATGATCAATGCTAATTTATATATATTCCTGGGGGATGTTTCACCAAGTTATTCGTAAGCTACGAACGACTTTACGAACGACTGGTGATCCCTTCTGAAAGGGCTAAATCACATTTTCAATTATTTTGATTCCCATCAGCTTGAGTTCAAATCTGATGTTTATAAATGAAAATTCTTGTAGTTAACAAGTGTCTGAATACAAACCTTATGATTTGTCAAATTTGATTGCGATTGTTGGACATTAACTTCCAATATGTTAAAACAGAAACAAAGTGTGGGATCGCCAGTCGTTCGTAAAGTCGTTCGTAGCTTACGAACAGCTTGGTGACCCCCCCCCCCCCTGCATTAATTTCCACAGCTTACATACGAATGAGCAAATTTAACTGTAAAATGTCTCAACAGCTTTGAAAGACATATTATGTTGGCATTTGAAATATTAACAGACAAATTCTTTAATTTATGTGATAGGTTATTAGATCGTGTTTTTAACAATACTTTTCAAATGAGTTGATCCTGATTAACCAAAATTTCACTGCATGGAATGGTGATAAGTACTGTTATTTGTATTTCTTTTATTAGCTATCCGTTTGTAGGCTTTGTGATCTTCTATTAAATACAGCGAGGAACTTTGAGTAAGAATGCAGTCGATGTTTACCAATCCATCCTTTCAAGTATATTGGTATTTGCGAAAAAAAAAGTGAAGTTCTGTTTATGTCCCTCCCCAGTTATTGGTTAGTTTACTTTTTATTCTGACAGACAAACGCCTCCAACCCACGATGCGTGTTCTGGGACTATTATTCAAGTGCTTGGTCCACAGAGGGATGTTGGCTTGTTAACAGCGATCAATATGGAACAGGGTGTTCGTGTGATCATCTGACCAACTTTGCTGTTCTTATGGTAATTTATGGACACATTGAATAACCGTTGAAAGGCAGCGGGCTGGCTGTGAAAAAGGCGGATCCTTAAGTACATGTATTATTTGTGTGAAATAAATAATATACAAATATTTTATGATCATGAGAAATCTTGAGTAATCTATAAACTCCCGACGTGAAGCTCGAGAGCATGGCGTACTAGCTCAATGGGACCACAAACACTCAGTTTATCGAAGCGCCCAAAAGATTCCACAGAGATCTCGAATAAAGCTAAACAAATAGTTGTTTCATATCCTTCGTGAATATATTCTTGGTTCATTACCTGCACCCTTATCATGAATCTTGTGATAGCGTTTAACCTCTACAACGTTAGATATGAATACGGAGGAGCTTCCATACATTTGTTGTATATTTGCTTACTTTGCTTGAGCAAACAAACGAAAATTCAAGTTGCGCCTCGGCCGCAACACCGAGGGACTTCCTTGAGAGCGTCCCGTGGCTTTCCACCAAAACGCAAAAGTGTTGCTGGAAATTGATGTATCGCGTATATTTGCGTGTTGCGCATTTACAAGTGATGAATTAATATCGCGACAATTTTTCTAATGACGAATTGGTCTTTTCCTTCCCTTTGCGCTTCTTTTACTCTCTCTGTCGCAAATAATTACATTATTTGTAGTAATGTGACATACTTTTGACCAATCGAGGAACTGGAATACATTAATGAAGGATAAAACGAATAATGCTTTATGAAAGGCGAAGTGTTACTGACTTCAAGCAAAACGTATTGTCGACTTTTGGATTTCCACGTGGAATCTGCATGCCTTACTGGAACTGTCCGGTGGCACTGACGCAATAACGTATGCATCGTATTGATTGTTAAGATCAGCATCCAGTCGCAGTTACAGTTCTAGCAATCTAAACTCGTTAGGAGCATTTCTAATACCTGTTTGTGTGCACGTGTCTCTTTCCCCCCAAAGTATACTCACTCATTCCATTAAGCAGCCGCTTATCTGACACAAAATAGCTTAAACACCGTTGCCCCTAGACTTTACCCTGATAGTGTTTAATTTCCTCACGAATCTATTGCAGGATCGCCTTGCGGCGACGCAGCAGGATGCACCCGTGGACAAGGTCTACACAGTGTACATCTACATCGGGTGCTCTTTGTCATTGGTGGGTCTTCTGGCAACCATGGCTGTCTATCTATCTGACAGGTACCTATCTCTTCCTCAATCAATCTCTTCCCTCTCGTCAATTATCTTTCCCATGTTCATGACGTTTCGACACTTCCCCTTGATATCATCGTGTGTATCGTTAATATGTCTTTCCAGCGCTAAATCGTCCTTTAACGCTTTACTCCCAATCGTCATATGCCATTTGTTCACATGAAGCCCCGCAACTACTATTTGGATGCCATCATGCACAATATAATGAAATTTTGGTGTTCTTTGTTTGACTGTTTTTCAAGTAAAAAAAGAATCACGAATATTATATATGTAGACTGTATCATGGATGCCGCCTTCATGAGATTCAAATACATTGATTTAACTCTTTGAGTGCCACATATGACATTCTTCACAATACCTTTATAACTTATCAAGAACTTATCATACACACACACATGAATATAAAAATATATCGTATCCTGCAGAACGCTTCGACGCACTCAGCCTAACCAGATCCTGATGTGCCTGTGCGGCAGCCTGCTGGGTCTTTACGTCTCATTCCTCGTCATGGTGGTTGCCGATCGTCGGCGTGGTGAAGCAGAGTTGTCTCGCGGAGCGTGCGGTTTTGTAGCCAGTCTCTTGCATTTCTGCAGCCTCTCCACCTTCTTCTGGATAGGCGTAGAGGGCGCCAACTTGCACCTGGTGGTCGTGAAAGCATTGAACGCCTACATTCCTCGTTTCATGCCAAAGGCGGCTGCCATCGCATGGGGTAAATTACCATCAATACTCCATATCGCACATAGGGAATAATCGTCCCATAATTCTCGCTCAGCGACTTCAGGATTTTGGGGGCAGTCCTGTCCGCTTCCGGTCTTATTGAGTAGCACACGAAACCGGAAGCGGACATTCCTGCAAACAATCCAAACGTGCATTGTGAGATAAATTTCCCCGTATATGGTGTGTGGAGCAAAATTCTGCCGTCTTTCAAATCAATTATATCATTCTGTCGTTGTTTATCAATTACTGTATTTTAGAATCATGGGACAAATTTTTCTAATGTGGAGCCCGTGCACCTCTTAAGTAAATGAAATAATGTTGAATACTTGTGGTGAATTCTTACACAATATCAATACATTTTTTGTGCTAGGTGTGCCTGCAGTTATTGTCATCGTGACTGGCGCATCGGCTAATCACCACTACGCGTACACGGACTAGTAAGTTCAATTGATTATGCTCATCACAAGTTCATTCGGCGTATGATATTCTTGGTGTTTGACGTTTTGTCATTACGGTACATGCCCCAAAAAGGTACAATGTGGTTGTGATTACGAAGGATAGATATCTTGACTAAAAATAACATGGTGTCTGCATTAGTGTAGCATAGGTACTAAATAAATTGCTTTTTTTTTTCTTATTTCTTTTCCACAATCTATATGATCTACTTTTAGCAAACTTCAATGCAAATCTGTCTACTACAAATGTGAAAAAATACGCGGTGGAAAGATTCTTTGTCTTTTCATAAACGTTGACATTCATGATGTTTGACAATAACTTCAACATATTGGATCTCTGGGCTGTCGTATCTAGCGCAGCATCTAATCAATGAGTTGTCCCACCATAAATTTTTAACCAAGTTTAATACAAACTATATTTAATAAAACTAGTCATATGACATCCTTAACCGATCCGGATGGTTGGACTACCCAGAAAATCCTCTGTTCGGAAGAACAAGCAGGACTGGAACATAATTTTATTATGTAAACCAACCAACCACCTCACTCCTCCTATTTCCTTTCTCCCCTGCTCTCTAACCAACCCTTGTCAGAGCTATTGTGATAAAAATAGACCCAAAATCAAAAGGACACTGAAACACATCGTTTATAGTTTTTTCTCTTTACGTATGCATGATTTTTTTTTCAAATTTACACTCGCATCGCCATTTCCTCACAATGCCTGCATATCCCTGGGGCCATATTCATGAAAACTTACGAGCCTAGCTACTTATTAAAAATACATATAGCTGAATGCATCTTAGCAACAAACTACGATTAGTTCGGTTTCATGAATTTGGCCTATGTTCTATTACTATTCTCCAACACTTCACTAATTGTTGCTTCTCGTACGCTTCCACACCCTCTTTCCCTTCCAGCTGTTTCATCCGCAAGTGGCCGTTAGTTGGCGGGCTCCTGGTAGAGCTGGCACTGATTCTTGCAGCCAATGTTGTCATCTTTGGGCTTGTCATGTACCGACTCACTCGCGTTACCTCGGCGTCTGCTGACCAGGAGCGCCAGAAAGACGGCGGCTCGTCGCGTGGAACGGCCATGAGGCGGCTCCAGAACGCGGTCATTATCCTCTTTCTGCTCGGGTTTACCTGGATCGTGGGCTACTTGACCATCATCGATAACGTCAACATTGCAGCCCACATCACATTCATGATTCTAACCTCCCTCCAGGGCTTCCTCATGTTTGTCCTGTACGTGCTTCGGCTGCCGAAAGTCCGTGCCTGGTTGGCTGGGAAATGCCTGGGCAATGACCATACCGTCCCGGGCAATTATCCGGAGCCAGCTGGGACTGTACTCTGCAACTCACCAGTCTCGAAGTCAAACGCCGATGAATCGAAGGATGATTCCAACATCTATGAAAGCTCACCGATTTAAGTTAGATTCAGAGGCGAGCATTGACACAACAAGCAGTTAATTCGTTAAGGCATATTCTATGACTGGCACTCATCATAGTATTCCAGTTGCTCATAAGGCGGTTTTTTGATAAACACTTTCTCACTCATTCAACTTATGTCATAATTGTGGAGTATGTGAATACATTACCACTTTCACCAATGACCATTTAGACATCATTTTTAATAGTGATGACATTTTCCGATATGAATGTAGATAGGATATTCCCACGTTCTTTCATGTTTATATGTTCACAACGGCCCAAATATTTGCTCTTAAAAAGTACAGAAGGTATCACTCGCCATAGGTCGTATGCATAATTCCCTAGCTTTCAGATCTGTGCTTCGCGGCATCATCTTATCACCCTCACATTACTTAAATGCATAATTTGCCTTTGACGGTATACCTCCCCTCCATTTTGAATCCAGATGATGAGGCAGAAATTAGATTTGACACATTATTATAATTAAATCCGTGACACCTAAAGAGAACAGTATACAAGCCAAAAGTAAAACTCGAAAAAAAAAACGTGTTTTCGTTACTCTGTTCATGGTTATCCTTTCATTTACTGTTCAGGGCGACGAGATGGAGATATTTGTTGACTAGATCAATCCCGAATTTGTTGTGGACTGATAACACTCGTATGAATAAATGTGATCATGGAATTATTAGTTATAAAGTTACTGATTTCCTAGTCAACGTAAGTCACGTTCTCCTGTCTTTACGGAATCCTATGAAATCGCAAATTGATAAGAATGATAAGCGTTATATTTGAAAGGATGACACAATACCATGTTGTTGAACTATACGGGGTATGTTCGTAAAAAAATGTGGTTGTACTATCTATCGTATTACGGGCATGAGATATAGAGGTAAGCGAATTGCATAAATTGTGATGTTCTAGTGTTAAGAATTGTGTATACCGATTTCGATTACGATATACTCGACTCCTTTAATATAAAATATACTATTATGTAGATGTGGGCTGTAATTCAAATTATCTTCCTTGTATTGACTTCTTTTCATATTCAGATTGATTTATCGACACTATCGATAACATTTATTATGGAAGTAATTGTAAACATATTGGAATAGGTTATTGTCGCTAGAAACATCACACACTGAATTAGGAAAATGTGTAAATGGAGACTTTTTGACAGATTATACAAGGAAATATATGTGCACCTCGTGCACATATATTTGTTTTCCGCCTATTGAGGCGCTATATATTTGTATATTATTTGTTAAATGTTTAGATATCATTTTTTCATTATTTACAACGTAACAAACATCTACACAGAATAAGGAATGAGTCACACGGTTAAATTTGCTATTATTTGATTTGTTTCTTACATCCCATGTTAATTGTTTTTCATTATTTGTGAAGACATACGTTTTGTTATACACATGTATTACATGTTTCAATTGTACACTAGTTAGAAAAAAGAAGATACAGGAAAACAATTCCTCTGGAACAGTGTAACATAAACAATCTTTATTTGGGTATATTTTTCAGAATATTTGACTCACTTCATCCTTTCATTTTACAGATAAATTAACACATTCGAATTCCATTGATATATCAGTACTTATCCGTAATTGCTGTCTGCTACCATTAGCATGCAATCATGAGACAGTTAAAGGGCATATACTGTACTGGGAAGGCAAAAAAGCCTTCAAAATGTAATTGTTAGCAATCTTCTTGCCAATGGTCTTAAATTCATGTATTGTCTATTTTAGAAGCTTGCTGAAAGTTATTTGCCCTCAAATGATCTACATTTGAAGTAATGAGTGATTAAATCACAAATTTGTGATTTAATCACTAATCATTAATCATTAATTACTCCATATGTGGATCATTTGAGGGCAAATAACATTCAGCAAGCTTCTAAAATGGACAATACATGAATTTAAGACCATTGACAAGAAGATTGCTAACAATTACATTTTGAAGGCTTTTTTGCCTTTCCAGTACAGTATATGCCCTTTAATAGAATATATTTCATGTATGTTGGTGCGTTGCCACCTACGTTATTAGCTAGGCCGAGTTCACCTCAACAACCATGCAAAAAAGAGGGCAGAATAAAACATAATTGTGACTATGATAATTATCATTGATTTCAAAAGTAAGATGGATTTACTACTTACATGTGTGATATTTACTTATATCTTGTATCAATATATATTTTTCATATGCATTAAGAGGTCCACGTATTGCATAAATTGTTTGATTTCATTATTGATGTTTCATTATTTGGAATCGCGTATATCATGTATACCGTTTTTGATGACAATAGACACAGACTTTATTATTATGTGGATGTAGGTTCTAATTCAAGATCTAATTCAATCTTCTATATATTGACTTCTTTTCATATTCGTTTCATATTCAGATTGATATATCGACAGGATCGATTACATTTATTAAGGGCATGAAGGGAGTAATGGTAAACAAAAATATATGCATGTATACTCGGTGTCGTCGGAACCGTCTGTTTGATTTAAAGCGGCTACGAAATAGATTATATATATCATTTTTTCCAGAAAAGGTACAAACCGAAAGAGGAAAATGTGTAAAAAAAAAGGGTTATCGGTGGACAGATTGCACATGGAAACTTGTCAACGTACCGTACTGGCTTATGATATTGGTTGTATACATTTACCCAGATGCTTTGTACATGTTAAAGTACACTGCAGACTAAGATACGATTTTTTTTTATTACATTTGATTAGTCTTGTATATGGGAAAGATATTTGGTTGAGATATAGACAGTGGAAGTGTGATAGGGTAGATGGATGGATACATCCTCTAGAGGGTTTTAGATGGAGGTAGCGTCTACTATTGCACCGCCCCATGTGAAAGCCATACATTGATTGTATTTGCATTTGTGATATAATCGAGACTGGAATTAAGTCAACAAGATATGGCATAAAGTACGATGTCTTTTATAGTGTTTGGTGGCGGGTGTCGAGGTAAAGTTATTATACAAATATACACAGCATCGATATGAGTCAGTGAAACATATGCGCACAAGGTGACTTCGATTGTACTATATCCTGACGGGCGCAAAACCAAACGAAAGAGTGAAAATCGAAGGCACCGAATGCACATTTGGTTTCACTGGTGCCTCGAGCTGAAGGCGTTATAAAATGATTAATCATCGTATCTCCCTCATCAAGACTCTGTGGTGAACCAAACAGGAAGTATAATGTCGCAATTCCCAAAGATTCCTCTAATGTTAGGTACAAATGCGGAGAAGCCCCTCATTTGTTAATCGTATAGTTGAGCACAGATCCAGAAGAGAAAAAACGCGGTAGCCTCAGAACATTGAGAGACAGTAGATGCCTTCGATGAGTTCGTAAATCGTATAAACGAAGTTCATGACAAACAAACATGACAACCATAGATTATCATAGCACGGTGTTTCTTTTTTCATGAAGCTTTCACAATGGTTACATCAACTACAATACAGTATGAAGAAAATATTACTTTTAATATAAGTATATTAGTACTAAAAGTTTTTATGCGTAATATGTACTTTGCTGGAAACAAAATGCTGGAAACGAAATTGTGACATCTTGCTCCCTGCTGGCCCATCATCAATCCTCGATGAAGGATACAAAACAAATATATACCGCCTTTAGCTCAAGACACTAGTGAAACATACGTGCATTCGGTGCCTTAGAATTTCATTGTTTCCTGCGAGTTTGCGTCTCTCAGGAAAAAGTACAATCGAAGGTACCTCATGCGCATGGGTTTCACTATTTCCTCTCGAGGCGCTATATATTTTTGTATATTATTTGTTAAATATGCGGATATCATTTGTATCATAAACAATATATCAAATATATACACAGCATAAGTGATGATTCACGTGATTACATTTGTTAATCCTTAAGTTTTTTCTTACATCCAATATCCAATATAGCGTATTATTGTATGTTAAAGGGCATATATTGTACTCGGAAGACAAAAAGCCTTCAAATGCTGATCATGAGCAATCTTCTTGCAAATGGTCTTAAATTCATTTATTGCCCATTTTAGAAACTTGCTGAAAGTTATTTGCCCTCGAATGATCCACATGTTGAGTAATTAGTGATTAAATCACAAATCCTGAAATTGTCTCCCCAGTACAGTATATGCCCTTGAAAGACAGGATAGCCTATATGAAAAAGTCCTGAAATTTGGCATGAATCCCCAGTATACCCTACCAAAAGCGTGTATGAAATATAACAGTCATAGATTCACGTGCTTATTGCGAAAAGTTTGAAAATATCCTTGTCTACGTTTGAAATGCTCCATTCATATAGCGACCATTAAGACGAAAGTGTACATTATCATAACATTTTGCACCGCACAGTGTATCGCTAGGCAGTGAGCCCCTCGCTCCAACGTATCACCGCAGAGCGAAGATCTGCGATGTGCGCTGTTACGGTCTCCGGTGTCAAGGCTACAGTAAACACTAGCTTTTGGACAACCCACCCAAATCATACTCGCAATGTAGTAATCAATATACTTCTATTCAAATTTAGTTTCCTGTTCTATTATTGGGAAATATATTTTTTAACGACAAAAGGGTTACCCTCTCTATAAGACCAAGGAATCATGCTATTCACAAAAATTGCATTCTTGAATAATATACTTATAAGACGAAAGAGATACAAAAGAGGAATTCCTCTGGCACAGCGTTTTATGGTATTTGACCATTTTATTTACAGATAGATTAACAAATTATTCAAATTTTATTGACATTTCTGCACTTATTGGTACTTGCTTTCTGCGACTATTATCATGCAATCATTACTCAGTTCATACACCATACGTCATGTTTGTTGGTGTGTTGCCTTATTCGTTACTAGCTGGGCTGAACTTACTTATACAACTATGCCAAGACCATGAAGACAGCGGGCAGAATAACCAGTAATAACAGTACGGTTTTATATACAGCAATAAATTACAGTGTCCATGGGCGGTATAATTACAGGTAAGATAAGGTATTATGATCAAGTGGTTATGATTAAAAGCCGTAATCATGAGAACCCTGTACTGTTGTCATCACCCCGATCAGAATTTCTTTTAATGTCAACGATGTTCTCATTTTGGGATGATTCCTTTCCTTTCGGTATCCTAAAATCAAACAAGAAGACCCATTGTTATGGCGAAACGGCAATTCATTGAATACGCTTTGTGTGGTCTGTAACCATGGTAACCATTACTCCTCCTTACGTTTAACCCCTCCACTAAATATTCACTGGGGTTGTCGACTGCTGAAGAATCTCCATAATCCTGACATAATTGCCCGAGTCGACTGCGCTGCATTTTGGGTTCGGTTTGCCTTGTTGCAGGTACAATGTTGTCAGGGGAGAGTCCAGCACCACGTAGGCTTGTTCGATTTTATCCAGATGGTTCTATGTGAGACGTCGATAAAAAAGCCCGTTCAGTATACGATAAAAGTGATCGATTGAACTTTAAGAAAAATTAAATTATTACGAGACTTTCTTCCCTCTCAGCGAGTGTAACGGTTTTTTTTAAACAACAAACTGCAAATCATATACCCTACAATAAACGTATTTAGCCCTTCTATTATGCTGTAGTAGTTTTTCTGTGTTTTTGTTTGTCACGAATTATCGCCGGCGACAACTTGTGACGATTTGTGAAAAACCTGGTGTCACGATGTGTCTGTTTGTGTGTTTGTGCCTGTGTATTTGTTTGTGTGTATGTGTGCGGCTTTTTGTGTCTCTTTATCTGTCTGTGTCTGTATGTATATATGTCCTTGTGTTAGTCTCGATGTGTGTCTATGTATTTGTCTGAGTGTCTGTACATGTTTGTGTCTCTGTTAGTGTCAGTGTATTCGTATGTGTATCTGTGTGTGATACATACATAGACACACGCAAACGCTTTGCACACACACAAATTCATACATACAGGCGCACAAACAAAAAGACACAGACACAAAGACTAATATGGATACAATACAGAGACACAGACACATACATACGCACAAACATACACAGACACGAACATAGAGACACTCACAGCCCGTATACTAGCTAGTACATGTAACCCGCTGTACCCACACACATTACGAACACGCAGACACACACAAACACACACTCGCACACACACACACACACACACACTCGCACACACACACACCCCGTATACATGTAAACATATTTTTTTTCGCACGCACTACCAATACAGACACACAAACAGACACATACCGGCAAACACAGACAAATATAGGCACACGTATAGACAAACACATAGACACAAAAAGACATGCAGACACCACACACACACACACACACACTTAAACACACAAACACACACAGACTCACAAACAACACACAAACATACACACACAGACATACAGACACGAAGATACGCACACAAACACACACAGATAGACACCCGTCTTACATACACAACCAAACACACACACACATACACACACAGATACACACAGAAAGATACACACAGACACATGGCATACACTGACACACATATTCAGTACACACGAGCAGACATACACACAAGACACACACGTTCACATACCGACACATTTCACTCACACACTGACACTTGGCACACACACACAGTCGTATTTAGTGAGTAGCAACAATTTATGACGGTGGAGACAATTTGTGCCGTTAGGTTCTGTTGTCATGTCACAAATTGTCGTCAGGGAGGCAACAAAATGGAATCACCAAGAGCGTCACAATTTGGCACCGGCAACAATTTGTGCCGCAACAGACGTGATCTTTATAAGATTTTTTTTTTTTAAACTTTTCCGTGGTTTTATATTTTGAATGTCTTGTGGTTGTATATGTTTTAAATTACACCATATTTACTTGAGACCAAGTTGAGAAAACAGCCATTAGTTGGACCTAGTGTCACCCTCCCCCCATATGCTTTTGGAAATTACTAAATGAAACAATTACTCTAAGTAGTTGCAGTCATGATCTTTGTCATGAATTTTTCGGGTGAATAAGCAAAAGACAAATTGGGGCAAAAATTAGATTTGTGTAATACATACAATTCTGTCTGATTTTAATTGAAGCTTCTCATGCCTAGCTGTGTCTTTTCAAAACAAACACACAGTTTTAAGGGCACAATAATATAATACAATTACGCAACACGCATGCACTCGGCTGCGCATCGGTGATGTCGCTTCAATTTATACCCGAACTCTGCGCTGCATCGCCGCAGCGCTCTCATATTTATGATAAAAAAGAAACAAGTACTAAACTATCATTTTTTTTGTTTTGTTGTAGAATCTCCTTCAAATCTTAATATTTAGTTGATAGTTTGAAAATGTGTATCCCATATTCAAGCAATTTACCGGCGTACGCGTGGAGGCTTAAAATGCATTAAATATACACTGTATGTCAAATATTTTACCGTTCGCACTGCTATATTCCGGGAAGCAATGAAGTGATCCGTCGGCACATCGGCTTCTTGCAGGCTCTTCACGGCCCGGGCGATGTCCCGGGCGATCACAGACTGCTCCACTTTGGTGAGGGCACGGCTGGTCGACCTCAGCCAGTCGTCCAGATGGATAGGGGTGGGATGAGGGACTGGGGTGAAGGGGCTGATGATAGTGGCTTCGTCGCCGCCAAAAAAGATGCTCTCTGTATGGATATAATGATAAAGAATCAACCCTATTCATATTTTTTAAAAGTCGTACATGTACAATAATACTCGTATATTGACAGATAAAATGAGTGGATGTCTCCCATCTGACCACGTCTAGTATGGCTTATAGCCTACCACCAACCAAAATACAATACGTACAGATCTTGTCATCAGACAGGCACATTACATATTTTGACATACTATTGATGACAGGGTTTGTCAGAATTTATGATTGCGTACCACCCCCTAATCTTAAAACTCGACCACCCATGTAAAGAGTTTCTTATTTTATCATGAAATAAAAGCATGACGTCATGGTGTTGCTAGGATTTGTGCGTAAAAAGTTATATCTTTCCCTACCTTTCGTCATGGAAGAAGTTGTTTGATCTCTTGGCCTGTCCTTCTTTTCCAATAAAGTCGAGAACGTGTAGATGTATGGGTTGAGTGAGGAGTTAATAGGCAGCACAAAGACGGCAATCCAAGCGTATACCTGTCGGTAGAACATTGTAGTTGGTTAGGAAATGATTAGCATTAAATAAACCAGACGTAGATTGATACAAAGATACAAAATCTGCCTCTACAAAGAGAGACTGCTCTTAAAGACAGTAACATCATTACTGGATTTTTTTTTACACAACTGACATATTTGATGTGTGCTTAGTTTGAGTTCGTCGTGTACTATATTTACATTTACATTGTGGGACGTGAACGGCGGGTAGATAGAAAGAAAGGAAAGTGTTTACTTACCTGCGCGGGAACGTTCAGTGTTAGGGTTGTGGACATAAGCCCCATGATGATGATAGGTAGCCAGCAGATGACATCAGTGCCGACAATTAGGGCCATCTTGGCTGCAAGTTTGATGTCGTTGTTTCGCCTCGTGTCCGTTTCGTTGCCATGCCGACCCATTTTCCGCGCGGATAACTTGGCCGCGATGTAGATGACAATGTAGCACAGCAGAGTCACCATGAAGCAGGCCAGATTGACTCCAATAAACACCGAGACGGAGAAATGCCAGCCGACCGGACGAGGAACGGTCAGAGGGAGAGCCAGACAGACGCTGGACTGTCCGTAGAAATTCCGTTCTCTGTACGACGGGATTAGAAGCGGTAGGATGCTCACGAGAACAGCAACGCCCCAGATGATCATTTCAGCTACAAAGGCTGCCCTAGCCGACAGGTGAAGGCCTCGCTTGAAGGGCGCCACGATATGGATACAGCGGTCCACGCTGATTAGCATTATCATCAGCACGGACGCCTCACTGGACACTACGGATAGCACACCCGCCATGGAGCATACAAAGCTAGACTGCCACTTGTCTGCATAAATTGCATAGCGCCCTCTGTAATACGCGTCCGCCGACGCAATTGTTATCATGTATACCCCCATCAAGAGGTCTGATATGGCGAGGTTGGTGATGAAGCTCGTTTGAATGGTCCTCTTGCTCCGCGTTGCCGTGATCGTCCTGTAGAAGATGACGAAGGCGTTACCAACGAAGGCGCTTGCGCCGAGGATCCAGATAAAGGTTCGCAGTACCCCATTTGCCATGAGGTCATCGCATGACGAGAACTGATCACGTGGGGCGTTGCATCCAGTAGAATCTGCCAGTCCAGTCAGGCAGCAGAAGACGTACTTGTCGGCATGCCTGTTTGATAATAAAATGGTAAGCCCTCCAGGAGGTACTGACTCCTGTTTCCCCTTTTTGTTGACTTCGATAAATCATTATTTTATTAAAAAAACACATCAAAATACCAATATAAATGGTACATTCAAATACAAGAACATTGTTAATGCATTCTACGTTGATGTGGAAGTATAACCATGATAATACGAACACAAAGTAACGTGATATAAAGAAAACTATATCACGCCTAACCAACATTGAACACTCTGCACTAAAATCTACTTAAAAGTGCATTCTTACATTACTATGATATTTTCACGAACAAGTTTGCACTTACAAGATCTGGAGGCTTTGGAGTCCATGGAAAAGGTTGAGATTAGAATTCGCTGCTACATCAATTTGTGTTACACGTAAATCCCTGTAAGTGTGGTAAGCAAGCAAGACATTAGCTGGCGTTATTCAAGAAATATGAGACTTGCACTAGACTGTATTAAAATGTCAGCATATTACGATATCATGAATAATCATGCTTCGTGTGATATTTCTGGTTCTGTATTCTGTTGCTACCTCTAGCCATTACCATGAGTTGATGCATGTGAAGTTAAATGATTCGAATCAACTAATCGGTATGATGATCTCATTGCTATTGTTTACACGTTTTTCGATATAGTTGTAGCTCTCAAAAAATGCTAATGTGACATTTTATGCTTTGTGCAATATATAATATGAAGAAGGAATAAAAACAAATTAGTAAATCGAAATGACACATTCGGCGAAAATATTCCCTCAGTAAATGTCTTCGCGGTTCAGTTTAATCACGAAAGAGAGAACGACGTATTGGAATGAACATACAACTCACTAGATCGACTTGATGATATACTTACAACTCTTCCAAAGCAAGTAGTTCAGTGAAAACTCCATCAGCGATTGACACAATTGGGTTTCCGGCGAGAATTCTAAACAAAACAGATCAGATAAATTATAATGCTTTTTACAGGCATGACATATGTGCCATAACGCTGCCTAATCAGAACAAAGGGACAATGTGATATTAATGATAGAACAAAATAATTAATCTTTAGCATGTTTAGTTTGTATGCATGGTTTGAGTTTCTTAAACATTAAACATGGTAAATAATCGTGAACTACGACACCATTTGCTTCTTAAGGTGTGTTCAAAGGGGGGAGGGGGGGGGGGGGGCGGGGGTGTCCGGGGGTGGAGGTTTATTTTGTCGCTATTGGGCCAATAGAAATCCGTCTGCACTTCAGCGACCTCTGCATTTAAATACCCGGACATGTAAAGATTATAAAACGTAACCGTGCCGGGAGCACTTGAGCGTCAAAGTACACAGAGCAGTGCAATCGTACAGGAACTGGGGTATGTGATTCTCCGTATTTTTTTAAAAAATAATCTTGTGTGCAAAGCAACCCGCCCATCTCCCTACAAGATTTCCGTAAAATATATTAATTTCACAAGTGATGTAAATGATGACAAATATCGCTTACAATAGTTTTAAATTGCGAAGACCTGCAAACAAGCTCTGGCTCAAATGAGAGAGTTGGTTCCACCCAAGATTCCTGGAAACAAAGGAAACGAATGATAATGGAAATGAATATGGAACAAATAAGCACACGTGGATATTAGCCTTCAATGCTAATAATGCCAAACCCATTTGTAGAAGATGATGACCTAGTGTGTGTGATTTGAGAGAGAGATGTGGTGTGGCAGTTAAGCAAAAGCTATGAAAAACCTATATTGACTGCTGATTGTTTTCACATTTAATGTCATATAATAATGACGTGGTTCCAAATGTGATTTCATTTTGTAATAACATTTATGTCTTTATCACATATTGACATCATATGATTCATATGATTTGAAGTTATTTGATAATAAGGAAACAAAATAGTAAACTTAAAAAATATGCTACTTGAATATAACCTTGATATATATACGAATATATATCGTAAGTTGGCCTCATCACTCACAGAGATAATATATTCTGATTCCACATGAATGAATGCGCCTCGACGTATCGGATACCAGCTGCTTCTAAACTCCTGTAGAACGAATTTTATAAAGATAAGAACAATCATAACGATGGCGAAGCCGCATATTCGTATTTCCCCTTCTTTATCATGTTCACTAGAAAAAGAGCAAATTATTTCGGATGGAGAAATAATGAAACATGGCGGATCTTGTTATGATAAAGTCGAAAGATACTTCTTTTCGGAGAAAAGCAGAAGGGACTTTCATGTGACTTTGCTCTTCACTTCATATTCTCACGCATTTCTTAAATAACTCTTCGAGCAGCTCTCTCTCTCTCTCTCTCTCTCTCTCTCTCGTTCTCTCTCTTTTTTTTTTTAGCTTTTCCTAAAATTTACATCCAACAGTTACATTCAAAACGTATGTATCAATTGGAAGTTAATACCAGATAGAACTTTTAAAGCTAAGCACTCATTACAAAGTAGATTTTAACTCTTTGCAGATAAGATTAGCTCCTAGTAGAAACTCACACCCCCGACATGCACATGTGTTTCAACCTCTATTTACAAATTGCAACATAAACAAAATAGTCGGAATGATCACACGCAGAATAATCAGCGATACAATCATTGCCAGACCAAACATGTCGATCAGACTAATCATCTATGATATATAAATATGATAAAGTTCACTATGAATTCAGAGGGACTGTAGAAAATACTTACAAAAGCACCATATATTTGTAGCGGGATAGAAGAATGATCCAATCGTCGGTTCTATCATCTGTTGATGTGCCGTTTCTTACTGACGTCACACATGTATCGGAATCTTTGCATGTTAAGGATCTGTATGAGTAGTTACAGTAACATGCACAGTATCTAGCAGATGTTAATGGCTCACAATCCCCCTCATACACACTCCAATTCATATGGAATTGACAAAATATCCTATTTCATTTTATTTAACATCGCCACCTGTTTATATCTCTCATGACTGTATTGCCTATCTTGTGTATCCTCAACATAGTTCTTTTTGAAGTCTATCAGCTTGCGTTGATTTCAAAATATCTTTAATATGAATTCTAGGCGGATGTTTGATTTTTCATGAAAGAAGTTAAAATATGTCCCTGACATTGATCAATGAATCAGTTTTTGTATTCATTTTTTTTTCGCTTGTACTTATTTTCATAGTGTTGTTGTGTAATAAAATGCATTATATTTTTTTTTATTGTATGCAGGGCCTCTTGATAGATAATTTGTTTAATTGAAAGGGCAACCCTATTGCAAAAAAAATCGTTGATAAATAAAGTGTGACATTCGAACATATCTACTTTATATATATATACATAATCATAACGTTTATCATATATGTTTCTTAGATATGTAGAGATGTAAGTGTCCTGTTAGTGGGTACAATGAAAGAAATATAGATTTTTTTATTACAAACAAATTGTATTCTCCATTCATAAGCATGGCAGATATTTTGGTACGCTTGTAGGTTTACATGAACATTCCCTTTCTTGAAATTATATAGTATTTGCAATACATGAACAAAAATGCATTTGAGTATAACTGAACGTTAACATGGTTAATTGTCTGCAGGATTAATTCTGATTGTTTTGTTCCTGTTGCTTTGATTAAAGGGTTTATATAATTTTTGTACAGATTTAGAATCTCTGAAATAGAAAGGGGAAGGGGAGGAAATCTCACAACTTGCGAAGAATTCTCGGGAGTACATCCAAGCGAGATACTGTTATGTCACATTCGTACGACAGACCAAGACAGGTACACTCCTTCGGGCACGTTTCTATATACGTGTAAATTGAGAAAAAGAGATATATAGATATATAGTTTAGTAAAGAAGGAGGGATATGATGTACTGGTTATATGTTTAGATGTAGACGGAGAAAGATAGATACATGAATAGATTAACTCTTTAAATGTTCTAAATGTTAGGTTTTTTGGGGGTAATATATATATATATATATCGCTTGTTGAGGTGTGGTATTATTAGAAAGCTTGATTATTCCTCTTTATATTGGTGTGCCATTTGCTATGAGTATGCAATAATGGAATGTGCCGTGCTCTGGGATATAGGGTCAAGTAAAACATCAAATTTTGCCAAATGCTTTGTTTTTCTATACCATGGGCTCTACCTTTTTGAGTAGTGCCGAGGTCACAGTGCATTTCCTACATGAATCTCAATGGTATTTCAATGGCATAATGTTAGTTTCACCATGATAAAGATGATAGGTGGCGTGTATTTGAGTGATCGGGTGGTCATTGATGAGGTAAAAAGTTATTGGAGGGTGATGATATCCCCTTTTGTTTTAAAAATGAAATTTGATTATAAAACACAGGCCGATGAGTAGGTGAAAGAAAAGACAACAACGCGAGAGGATTGGTGTCCCACATCAAGCTGAAACCATCAACTCTGGCTTTTTAACATGTTAACAATATTATCACTACAAACTGTTTCACTTCACATTCACATCATTTGAAGTCAATTAATGTGAAAGATAAGAGGAAAACACCAAATTACAATGGTCTGGCCTTTCAGCGTAATGAGGGAAAATGTGCATTCCGCAATTGTGTATGCATTACAATCGAGACAAATAGAGAGACGAGAAATCAAGTTTTTTTATGATGATGTGGCAGCAAAATATGCACTACGCCTGAAACCTGACCTATATACAATTTCTGAGGGGCTTACAAACATGATATATTAATCAAATACAATAATATTCATAGGCTTATCTTAACATTTCATTTATTGATTGATTACTTAGCTTGTACTTGACAAATTTCAGCTTCACAGCGTGAATATTTCAAATAAGGCTTTGCGGTTATTACCATTCTAGGGCGTCATTGCTTAAACACCTAGTACATGTAAGCATAAAGATCAAATGGTAAGCATTTTTATTCCTCTCAAAGTACCATTTTCAAACTGTTTTTAAATATCACGAGTTCCCTGAGCATATCGCGTGATTAGTATTATTATTAGCATTATAATAATCGTAATCCCTTTTCATTTTTATCATTATTATCAACATTATTGTTATTATCATTGCTATCATTATTGTAATTAGCATTAAGGGTGCAACGCTGAGGGCGTACCACAAAACATTTCGTCGTCTCTCTCAGGACAGTCCCCTTTGCCGTCACACACGTAGGTGGGGTTGATGCAGAAATCGCCCCCATGGCAACGATACGATCCGGCAGGGCACTCAAATGAATCTAACATAGAGTTGAGAAAGAAAGCAAAATACTACAGAAGTTGTTTTTATCTTGCAAATGGTATTTAGAACATTTGTTCCATCATAAACACCTTTTCACCCTAAAATCTTTTTCTAAAGAACAGCTGTAAAAAAAGAAATCATGTAGGTCTTGTTTGCCGAAGAGTCTCATTGGCATTCGACTCATATTTGGGACAGCAAATACATGAATAAATACCTTACCATTTCAGCTGCATGGACAACTCATTAATTTGAAGAAAAAAAATAGACCATCTCAGGATTTATGATTTGCATGTATCTAATTTATATTACTTCTATTGATACTGCTGCTGCTGGTACTCCTACTACTTCTACTTTTACAAATTCTACTTCTACTACTACTACTACTGCTACTACTACTACTTCTACTACTACTACTACTACTACTACTACTACTACTACTACTGCTCATATTACTACTACTACTACTACTACTACTGCTCATATTACTACTTCTACTACTACTACTACTGCTACTACTACTACTACTACTACTACTACTACTACTTCTACTACTACTACTGCTACTACTACTACTACTACTACTGCTCATATTACTACTTCTACTACTACTACTACTACCACTACTACTACTACTACTACTACTACTTCTACTACTACTACTACTACTACTACTACTACTACTACTGCTCATATTACTACTACTACTACTACTACTACTACTACTACCACTATTACTACTACTTCTCATATTAATACTACTACTACTACTACTACTACTACTACCACTACTACTGCTGCTCATATTACTACTACTACTACTACTTCTCATATTACTACCACTACTACTACAACTACTACTACTACTACTACTACTACTGCTCATATTACTACTACTACTACTACTACTACTACTACTACTACTACTACCACTACTACTACTACTACTCATATTACTACCACTACTACTACTACTACTTCTCACATTACTACCAATACTACTACTACTACTATTACTACTATTACCACTACTACTACTACTATTGCTGCTGCTACTACTACAGCTACTTCTACTTCACCTGCTGCTACTACTGCCACTATTACTTGTAGTACTATTACTGTGATTGATTATTATTTGCTTGATTGTTTATAACCTGTATTATGAGTCATTGTTGTAAATTATTGTCAATGGCAGCTTACTAGTACTCATCATTTTAGGGATAACCTTAAACTTTACAGTAAACATGCGCATAATGGCTGCCCGGTAAGAAACATTTAAAAGCAGTCTGTATGGACAGGTGGTCTTTATAGATATGTGCAATTACATGGAAAATTAAGGTATTCAGCATTAGCGGTCTTTACAGACCGTCGATCTGTATAGACAGTGGTCTTTGTAGACATCTTCGAGTGTAGTAATAATGATTCAATGTAGTTAATTATTTAAGTGCCATGCGTGTATTTTCTCCATGATAGGTGAATCCAGGGATATTTCTAAAAATGGATGCTACCATGTATAAACTGATCTCCCCAACCTTACTGCTCATCCCCCCCCCCCCTCTTTGCTCTCACACATCCAGGGCTATACTTATTTATACCTGCGATCTAGTAAAAGACAAAGGACATAGCGTAGGATGTCTGCGTTGATATGTGCTTGCATCCTGTTTTCTTTTCTTTTCTTTTCTTTTCCTTAAAGGAAACATATGTGTATATTATAAATGAACTTTTAAACTTTAAACTTCGTCCGGGAACTTGCTTTCTCAAATGGCGCCCATGTTGTACTACAGCGCAGCGCTATAAGGTCTTTGGTAATGAACCCAAGTCCCATCAAGTGGAGGTTGGTCTGGCATACTACGGGTTAATCATCGCCATGATCCTACACTCCTACCACACATGAGCTCGTCTGAGCCGTCCGGGCAGTGCTTGGTCCCATCACACACGTATCGCAGTGGGATGCAGTAGGAGTTGGGACACTTCAGCGTGTAGACGGGGCAGATGAAATCAGCTGTCAGAGAGTTGTGAAGAAATTGGATGGGTTTGGTGAATATGATAATAAAGGAATTAAGAAGGGGGGGGGGGCGAGAGAGATGTGGGAGAGTTTGAGTGAGAGAGAGAGAGAGAAAGGGGGAAAATAGATAAACATAATCAATCTGAGCAAGCTCAATGTATATACAGTACTTACAGATAAATAAAATAGACACAAGATATATATATATATATACATATAAATACGAAAAAAATATTTATACGTAGAAATGTATTCATATAAAGAAAGGAAAGAGACACAGAAAGGAAGAGGGATAGATATAAGGAAGGAAGAAACATCAGTTATGATTTTTCTAGATTTCCCCAAGCTCTTCATGAAAAAAAAGAATTGCCGAAACAATCAGATTTCTTTTTATGAGGACAGTTTACAAAAAGCTCACATTTGATTGACAGGCGACGTACAATAGTCTTACACGAGTGGAGGATTAACAGGTGGTCTTTAAAAACGTATGCATGATATCGGATTATTTGCCTAATTGAAAAGCAAAGTCTGTTTCATCTTTGCACATCTTTTAAACTGCACGTCGCAGAATACTCAGCCTGTATTTAATCACTTCCCATTAATTTAAAAACAAATCAAATATTAAAAAAACTAGAGCAATTCGACTGCCACGCAGTCGATAAATATGCCTCCGCCTCTTTGCTATTCTCAGAAAATGAGTATGTGTGGTGGGCAATGCACCATTGTTCCTATGTGATATCAAAATATCACATTCTGTTTTTCAAGTTTAGCCAAGTTTGGCAATGTTCATTGACTTTTGACCTCTTACTTCTTTGGCTTCTAATCTAACCAGTCTGTCTAAATCCATCCTTGTATCAAGTTTGTTTAAAATTAGCCAATTTTGGTGGGTGAAGTTCATTGACCTTTGATCTTTCAGGAATTTTACCCAAACTTCACCAGTCTACCTCCATGAAGTGATAAATCTCTGTACTATGTTTGGTTTGAATTGAATGATTAGTATTGGATTCAATGTGAAAAAATGTATTTAGGGCTATTTTTAGCCAATTTTGGCAAAGTTCATTGACCTTTGATCCCTGACCTTTGAGAAATTGCACCAAAAATGTCTAGTCTAGTAGTGATCCATCTTTGCACCATGTTTGGTTGGTATTGCTCCAGTGGATTTGTATATATTTTGAAAATTATCAATTTGGGGGCAATTTTTACCTAATTTTTGGCAAAGTTCATTGACATTTGACCTTTGAACTCTCAGGAGTTTTACCCAAACTTTCACCAGTCTACCTCCATGAAGTGATACATCTCTGTGCCATGTTTGGTTAGAATTGCGCCATTGGATTTAGATTTGGGTTTATTGTGAAACATAATGAAAACTTGCGCGCATTTGCTGTGCGAAGGTTTCACGGAGTTGTTTACACACGCTACAACACGGGAAAGCGATAAAATACAAGCACAATTTTATAATTAATCGCTCCTCTCTTTTTCGTAGGTGATCGCTCCTAAAAAGGGCAAGCAGTTTATAAAAGAAAATTTTCTTGCCTTTCAGATGATATCTAAATTATGAAATATAAATCAAAATCCAGTGATCATTTTTTCTCCAAAGTTGTCATAGTCAGGAAATTTGTCTATGGGGAACTGTCCGAAAACCTCTTTCTACGGCACATTTTGCCGACACTGCACTATTCTTTCTTGGACTACGGAGAAACGACAGGTCAATGCACTAAAGGGCAAACGGATTTAGAAAGCGTAATAAATTTCCTACAAGCTGATATAAAATGTTTTCTGATTAATGGAAAATCCAGTGATCATTTTTTCTTCAAAGTTTTTGCTCTAATCACGACGAAGATCCCAAAAATCTTGTAAATGACGTCATTTTCAGTCACGTGATCCCATTGTTAATACATGCGAGCTCGTGAACCCGCGCTATTTCTAACGTGAGATGTCGAACTCTATTGATGATTATGGCGTCGGATTCAATTGTTCAACTTTATCAAATGGATATTAGCCACTTATAACTATCGATGTTGCCTGTGAATAACATTTTATGGACAAACAGTTATGGATTAGAGCCATGAAGAGGTTTTTTTTTATTGAAATACACATCGCATGTTTCGTGTCGGTTGTGCAGCAGCAACGATTTGAGCGATTCCATTGTACTGCAGGCGAGTTCTGCTCTGCTGGTATGTATACGTGTACATGTACGTTCGTGTGTGTGTGTGTGTGTGTGTGTATATGTGTGTGTGTGAGAGAGAGAGGGGGGGGGGTACAAAGCAAAGAAAACAAGAGACTGACTTCCCTGTCGATCCCTCTGTGTCTGAAATCCCCATTTTGACATAATGGAATAGTCCGTGCAACTGGAGTGCGACTTGTGTGTGGCTGTGCGGTCAGCCGTATCATGATCCGCACACTCAGACACACGTCTGAGCTTTTGCTCGTTTTGGGCCAAAAGTTTTCATTATGAATATCAATTTTTGCAAAGTTCATTGACCTTTGACCTCTGACCTTCAAGCAATTTCACCAACAATGTCACCAGTCTACCCCCAAGTAGTGATCCATCGTTTCACTAAGTTTGGTTGGAATTGCACCATTGGATTTGGATTTATTGTGAAAAATTTAATTTCTAGCCAATTTTGGCAAAGTTCATTGACCTCTGACCTCTGAACTTTCAGGAATTTTACCAAAAATGTCACCAGTCTATCCCGAAGTAGTGATCTATCTTTGTACAATGTTTAATGAGAATTGCATCCTTGGATTTGGATTTATTGTGAAAAAGGTCAATTTTTGGCAAATTTTCACAAATTTCATTGACCTTTGACCTCTGACCTTTCAGGAATTTTACCAAAAATGTTACCAGTCTATCCCCAAGTAGTGATCTATCTTTCTACCATGGTTAATGAGAATTGCATCCTTGGATTTGGATTTATTGTGGAAAAGGTCATTTTTGGGCAATTTTTACAAAGTTCATTGACCTTTGACCTCAATCAGATTTGACCCCAATTTTACACAATTTATTAGTTTTATGCAATACATACATGTACTAAGTTTGAAGCAAATCTGCTTAACGGTTCTCAAGATATTGCCTAAACGGATTCGGGACGGACGAACGGACGGACGGACAACCCGAAAACATATTGCCTCCGGCCACTTCGTGGCGGAGGCATAAAAAGCCATACCACAATCCTCTAGATGCGATACGTCGCGACATCCGCCGTGCAGCCCCATTTCATCCAGGGAGTACATGCATTGTGACGTCACAGGTGCGCAGGCGCCGTTTTTGCAACTTATCTCCGTATTTGGATCGCAGGAATGACCGATATTCATGTAGGCTGTGTTGTAATAAACATTATGTTGAGTTGCACGTTGAAGAAAAATAGATGACTTAAATTTTGAGTATAAAAAAACTAAGTTCTTACTTTCTGCACATATTCAAGCACATGGTAAGTTTCTGGTTGACTTTCAGAAATAATTTTTTAAAAGCCACAACATATACTAAAATCATAAGTGCAAAATATTAATATTGTATTGTATTATGGACGTGCCTATTACATAGAAATCGTAAGGGATTAAGGCATTAAAAAATATAATTAGAGGTATAAACCTACTCAGGAATAAAGAAAGCAAAAAGGAAGGAAGAGAATAAACATTTAGTATTCCTGGCCGTGACAGTAGCCAAACCATTCCGAATAAAGATTGAATAATGAGTTTAGGCAGATCCATGTAGGCCCTATTGGTAACAGCATTGGACAAATGAATACAACTTAATTCACGCTTGACAAATATCTATAACATTATGTCCAGTAAGAAGCCACCTCAACTTTTCAGGTGGTATGACCTGATACTGTGAAATTACGATTTACCAATTCTAACATCGCAGCCAGCGATTGAAAAGGCCAAAGGCGCACTGCCGAAAACAATTTACAGGGCATCAGAATAATGACATTGCCCTTGATATGAAGAAAAGCCAACTGGAACAGAGCTAGCTTGACATTTCTTAACCAAACTATGCCATAAAGGCGTCTGGTTGTAGTAGCCATATATTCGTCTCAACTTCTTCCCGGGACGAACTGAGATTTAAAAAGAAACTAGAGCAATTCGACTGCCACACAGTCAATAAACATGCCTCCGCCTCTTTGCTAGCTCTATTTCGATTTATGTAAAATGAAAATATCATATTCTGTTTTTCCATGTTTGGCCAAGTTTGGCAATGTTCATTGACCTTTGATTTCCAATCTAATCTAGTCTGTCTAAAGCCATCCTTGTATCAAGTTTGTTTAAAAATTAGCAAATTTTGGGGTAAAGTTCATTGACCTTTGACTTTTCAGAAATTTTACCCACACTTTTACCTTTTTACCTGTACCATGTTTGGTTCAAATTGAAGTTTTGCATTCAATGTGAAAAATATTAAATTTGGCACAATTTTTAGCCAATTTTTGGCAAAGTTCATTGACATTTGACCTATGACCTTTAAGAATTTTCACCAAAAATATCATCAGTCTACCCCCAACTAGTGATCCATCTTAGTACCACGTTTCATGAGTATTGCATTTTTGGATTTGATTTTTTATGATGAAAAATATATAGCTTGGGGTAGTTTTTAGCCAATTTTGGCAAAGTTCATTGACCTTTGACCTCTGAACTTTCAGGAATGTTATCAAAAATGTCACCAGTCTATTCCTAAGTAGTGATCCATCTTTGTACCATGTTTCATGAGAATTTGATCCTTGGATTTGGCTTTATTGTGAAAAAGGTCAATTTTGGGCAATTTTTCACAAAAATCATTGACCTTTGACCTTTGACCTCCATCAGAATTGACCCCTATTTTACACACTTCTTTGGTGTTATGCAATACACATATGTACCAAGTTTGAAGCAAATCTGGTTAATGGTTCTCAAGATATTGCCTAAACGGATTCGGGACGGACGTACGGACGGACGGACGTACAGACGGACGGACGGACGGACAGACGGACGGACGGACAACCCGAAAACATAATGCCTCCGGCCATAAAAAAAAAGACAACGGCAAAGTGACAAGTTTTATGAGTACGAGCCTTATGTTTCAGTTTCGATCAGATATGCCCAACTATGCCTGGAAGTTAGACAAGGATAGAGTATGTTACAATATATAAAAAACTACCACACGTCTGTTCGTCTTCCTGAGAGTTTCCGATACAGTCTACCATGCCATTACATCGGGCTCTGAGGGGGAACAGCGATCCATCGTAGCACTGAAAGGCGTGCTCAGTAACATCTGACATGTGCAAAGAACAATGATCGACGGTGTATGATCGCAATCGTCATTCCAGGAAGGAAGTGAGTTTGTTGGGCTTGGGGAGGGGGGGGGGGGGGGGACTTTTTGCGATGTGTATTTTTATGGCCTTATTGTGTGTGGAAGAAACAAAGTCCTATATCTTTTGAAGATATATATGCAAGTACACCACTTGTAGCAAGAGAGAAGTTAACATTTTGAAGGTACTGTGACACGAATGTATTACGACCGCTCAATGGAGAAACAAAAAAACGTTGTTATAAGTAGGTCAATTACATACCGGTCTTAATGAGAAGAACTGTTTAACAAGAAAAACGTACGATGACACTTTTATATACAGAAAGTGCTCTTTCGAAATCAGAATTCAGACATATTAAATTGTTTCATGTCACATTAATGTATAAAAACAAAGTAGCACTTGGCGCCATGGACATACGATTGATTGCGCTATTGCATTAAACTTTATTGATGAATGAATAACGATACAAACATCTTTTTTGCAGAAAAGATGTATAGAAAAGCATGGAGTAGCATTATTCTTTATATCAAGTCATGTGTGTATATAAAACAACTTAAGGACCACGTCATGTCTTTAGAGGCAGGTGGTCTTAGTGATCTAGTACAATTGATTAGTTCCAATAAGGAATAAAAATGTGCTCTTTACAGAGTGGTAGTGTGTCTATTGTTAGGGTGGTCGCTGAACCGAGTTTAGGTTTGCTGTCACTGTGTCCCCAAAATGCATATTCGAAATAACGTTGATGTTGTATTTTTTCAATCTGTGCTACATTTTCTTGTCCTGTGCTCACTTGTATAAGTCCTACTTGTATCACCAAGTAAAGTATGCCCTGGTATGGGGATTATTGTTTTGTACAGTGACTTAATCATCCCTTGTTCTGTTATCGTTATGATCGCATATTTTTCAGGTTTTTCAAAGGTGTGTTTTTATCATTACAACCTATAGGACTCACCACACATTTCTTCGTCAGACATGTCAGCACACTGGTGGATGAAATCGCATCGTCCCGTAGCGTTGATACACTGACCGCTACTGCAAGAAAACTCGCCATCTTCACATGCTAGATGTACTGCGAGATACGGAATGTATGGCATTGCATTACAGGAAATGTATGTACTGTATTGTATGCACAAATGTAAGAACATAGGCTTGTACGTAGGCATATGTGGGGCCTACGCAATCATGGTTATTTTGGTCCTGTAAGATGTTAAGTTTACAATAAATATATGTAGTAGCATATTTCATCCATACGTTAAATTTTCTGGAAAAGGCCCTGAAAATTCGGTAATTTAGTACAAAAGCCTCCTAGAATTCGTGGTATATTTAACCAACTGGTCAAATCAGTATATTGTATCTATCTATCGCCATCTTGCCATCTGGAATAAATAGCCAATTAGCAGCCACGTATACCCTCTTTGGGCCCGCCGCCGGAGATCTACTATATGTCGATCTGCTGTACGAAGAGGTATCATGGTGAGATCTTTATCGGGACAATTTGGGGAAGTTGTGTGTCCTACAATATCAAGTTAAGAAATTTTACTTTCTACCATAATGCTTGCAGGAAAAACTATTGCCTACTTTTTTAAACTCTTGTAGTTTTCGAATTGTACCCATGAGTTTATATTTGCTATCGTGCACATCGTTTTTTTTGTTGGGGAATAATACAGTGAGAGATACCTACCGCAATTCAGCTCGTCCGAGTGATCAGGGCAATGTGGTATGACGTCACAATAGAAGGACAGAGAAATACAAGACCCGTCCATGCACTGAAACTGTTCCGAGTGGCAATCTGCAATGTTAGATATGACACCAACTTTGTATTTGCGATTTAATCACTTTTGCACCCAGTAATATACACAGAAGCGATAGAATAATACTTTGTCGTCTCACATTTCTGCATTTGTCAATAATGTAGTTAAGGTACTCAATTATCATTTCTTTTGTGTTCCCAATGGAATCCTTTTTTTGTAACAGTCAAAATGACAGATTGCCAGCCGTTTTTTGTAACTTTAAATACCTTTTGTGCAGTCAAGTTCATCACTTCCGTCCTCACAGTCGCTTCTCCCATCACAACGAAAAATATTCTGTATGCAAGCACCAGACGAACAGTGATGCAGATGCGATGTACATGAAACCGTCCCAACTACAAGGAAACATCACATTTAATTGTTTAAAGAAAGAGAAGAAAGAGATATGTAACTTTATTCAAAGAGATGGCAACTCCCTCCTAAACACACACGTATACACACACACGCACACACATACACACACGTATACACACACATACACATAAACACAAACACACACACAAAACGATCAAGAGAAAGTGAGAGAGAGAGAACAAAGGAGAGAGAAACATCAATAGATATATGCAAAGAGAGGAAAGCATATCAACCACAGTTTGGACAAAATCTGACAGATAACAATACTCAATAGCCTCTTTAACCTGCTTTAAGCATTCTACCCATTCTACCCATGCATTCTACCCATTAAAAAAGGAAATATGTAACCAATATTAGAAAAAGAAAATATATAACCATATGTTATGATGACATAAAATAAGGCTTCATATGTGATGGTTGCATGTTTCCTTTTTAAAAGTGTTCAAAATAAAAAAAAATAGTGCATAGTTCATGCGTTTAGGTAATTTGGTCGATAACTTAGAACGGAATACTACGCTACGGAAGACTATTTCAAAATGAAGAAGAGCTGTGTAATCACATGACAATCAAGTCCATATCCATTGCAAGATTAAGTTCGTATTGGAAGTAACGTTAATTTTCAGGACCAAAATATTTTCCACTTTTGTGGCTCTGAATGTAAAATGGAAACGCTACGATATTTAATACGTGAATATGTTTTGCATAGCATGTCCCCAAAACAACAGTAATGTCAAGTAATAAACTCACCTGTCATTAAGTAAGTGGTGGGATCCGCAGGAGGTTTATCTGTTGGAAAATAAATAAGAAGTGATAAGCTTTAAATGTACATGGGTGAATGCTTTATGAGGATAAATAACAAACCATTAAGTATGGGTCTGTGGTAAAATGTATACAATAATCAATGTCGTTTTTAGTTTCACATTCACACACGCACACACATATCCATGCACGCACACGCACACGTTAGCTTGCACATACACATAAACAAATATCGCGTGGCGCTGCGAACGAGTGGTCGGCAATATGTGGACAATGCTCACTGCCCAAAAATAAAGAGGAGAAAGCGGCCCAAACGCTTTTACGTACATGCACCTCCATAATGTCTTTTTGTAATTATGTTTTGTTTTGACACCGAAATTAATATGACACGGAAGAAAAAGCCCTCTTCATGTGAAAGAAAATAAAAAAAAACAGTAAAAATCTAGTTCGAATCGAGTGCGGGAGAAAGATTCTAATACATAGTATGTGTAAAAAACCCCAAACAAACACACATACACGATCATGCATACATATCGAAATAGATAGACAAGTATCGTAAAAAGAGTAGACGAAACAGGCATCGTAACAGATAAAATGTAAATATACATAGAAGTTTAATCGCACATGAGTATTTTCTATTATATATTGTTATTTCTTTTCATTTACCTTTTTTTTTTATTCTATTCACTTTCATGTTTCACATGAACCCTTTTCCAAATGCCCCCCTTAAATGTATTTGTGTTTGTTTGATTGAACAATGTATTTGCAAAGATTATTCTTTGTGTTCGAGCGCAACCGCCACAGGAGCAAGCTTTCACGAATCGTCGCCTTTTTTTAAACTGTAGGAAACCATAATATATTGTTATATTAATCATTTTTTTTTTACAATTTGTAATGTTGAGATAAATGGATGATGATTTATGTACACAATGTATGATTCAATGTTAGTTTGAACTTTGAAGCAAAATGATTTTTTTTCAAAACAACATTACTTTGAGGGAAAGCAAAATAAAACGTTCATGTACCCGATGGGCGTGTTGATCTCATCTCACAGACAAACTGTCTCGTCTCAGGTGAGGCGCAAGGCACATCGTGCCAAAGTGCGATCGAGCGGTCGACATCATTGTCTTCATCGAGCACCATCAGCGCGCACGCTTCCAGCTGACCACCGTCTGGCTGTCCTGCTCTCCCTGAAGTCCTAAGTGATGGAAAAGAGATTGCCATAACTATGACTGTGACCGGGAGCTGCTCATCACAGTACAAAGCATGAACAATTGCCTCAAGTCCGCCTGCATGTTAAAGCTCAGTGTTACAGTTGCAGTCATAGTTACAGTGTGGCTAAACAGTTGTGTCTAATAATGACGTCACGTCAGTAGTTGGGCATTTACATGGAGACGTACACTGTATTCTGACTCTGTATGCCTTTATTTACATGTATAATCCCCATTCCACAATAAACAGGTTCTGCTGCATGGGAATTCACTTGGTCGACTTTCTATATTTATCATGTTAGGCAAATCAAAAGAAGGGGAAGGGGCGGCTGGACAAAGCAAAATTGCTCTGAGAAATATTTATTGTAGTCCTCAGGCGACTCCTGATACTTTGAGAATTTAAGTAGAAGAGTATAACAAAAATATAAAGTGTTCTTCTCCATCCAAACCTCATCTTGAGCAAAAAAAATGCATATATCACTGTATCAGCTCAATTTTCAAAGTATATACTTTTGTAAAGCAAACAACGGCATGGATTTTTACAGTCGATCTACCATTATCCATTTTGCTCTTGCTTTCATTTCCTTCCCAAATTGAATTTGATTCTTACGCTGACGTTGACCACGCGGTGTATGACAACGGCAAGCCATCACTCCAATGAAATATACCGTAGTGGTTTCGGTAACCAAGACCTATGACGGTTAGTTGGTGAAGAAAGAAAGAGAGACAGGGATATAAGGGGTAAGGGTTAGGAATGGGAGTTGGGATTAGAAGAGGGGAAAGGAAGAGAGAGAGGACAAGAAAGATAATAATAATAATAATAATAACGATAATAATGATAATATACATATATATATATACTTTTACACATACACACACACACACACAAACACACAGAGGGAGAGAGACATACAGACAGACAGAGAGATAGAGAGAGAGAGAGAGAGAGAGAGAGAGAGAGAGAGACAAGCAAGAGATAAAAAGAAAGAGAGACGTAAGTTGACATACTGAGAGAAATGTTTAGCGGTAAACAAAGAAAGAATCCCAGAGGTAGAAGGGGCAGGGGGGCTGGCAAGATAGACATTGAGAAGATAGAAAGAGGTGTGAAACGGAGAAAGAGATGATGAGTGTGTTTGGGTAATTGTGATGTGAAGAAAAATAAGGAAAAACAAAATGGAAAACGAATAACATCTTCAGAACAGTCTGAACACATTACAGAATGTATCCCATGTCTGTCATATGTCTGTATTTAAATCTGAACAAATATCTTAGACTGTTGATATTGGCACTACTCCGCTGCAGTGTCCCAAAGGCATAAACAGGATATATTTTTCGCTTGAGTGTGCCCCCACTGCGCGCGGTGTGTGTAAAACAATACATTTTTTTTTAGAATTTCGCGCAGCGAATTTGATTAAATTTGACAGTATAATTTACATCTTATCCTAACCCTTACTATAAACGCAATTCTGGTTTTAAGCTTGATTAGTAAAAAAAAAATCGAAAAAAAGGCGTTGCAACGTACGCTGGTGGGTGCGATATGCATGCATATTTGCGGGGAGTGGTATCCCCGACACAATATTCTGACATTGCGGACACAACAGTGGTGCCAATATACACTCCTAACATGATAATACTCCATAACTAGATAATTGTGTACTGGAGTATTAATTGGTCGTCAACACTTATACACACACCTCCTTTCATTCATATGCCATCGCATTTTCAGAATGCCATGTAATCATAGCCTCGTGTGTTCATTTTTTCTCGTAGAATTGTACTTTTCACCCACACAATTCTTTAGAGCAACATCTTGCCTGGAACGTAACAGATGGCAACATTTCCTGGCATATGACAGCTTTGATAATGAATCAAGATAAAAATGCTTTCCTAGATATGTCTTGGACTCCAGCGCTGTCCATTGAGACGATACCATGTATTGCAAGAACATCATTTCATCCTGGCTTTGGATGCTGACAAGGTGCGACGATTCGCTGCTCCCGCATGCGGCTTCTGCCTCATTCCACGTCACAGCTTTATCAGCAGTGAAGAGCTTGTAGCAGAAGCCACGAAAAGAGTCCCACCCGATGTGACACCCGGCATCTATATACATTAAAAGGAGGAGAAAATTATTTCGTGAATAAAGCCAGTGTATGCTTTCTTACTAAACCAGAATTTATATAATTATTATCAAGGTACTTTTACATGAAGGGTTCTGCGACATCTACTTTCATAATTAGCAACGGTTATAAGCTGACCTGCTTATTTACGCCGGCATACAAGTTACCGTGGAGTTCATTGGGGTGTTGACATTTTTGTACAGTCGTATGTGCAGCAAATTACCTTCCTTTGCCTCGGCAGGAAAAATGGTCTAAGTGTTCGTTCCCACTGAGGCAATTTGCCGCTGCAGGTACCTTACCCTAACCATGATAACATGGATAACAGCTGGTAAGTCATTCACATGTTTTCTAACCTAGCGATGCGGGTGACCATGCAGCTTAGAATATATGACATGTATAAATCGCCACATTACAGCAACATTATTGCTTGCCGCAACGGGAAAATACTAGTTCGTAAGTACAGGTGGAGAGGTCGAGCGGCACAGCCGCTATCCTATGAACTGAGCATATACAGTGCATTCAGAACGAAGCGGGTTACCTCTCATGCTTGCCATAATGACAATCTTGTTATACATTTCAGTAGATATATGTCCTCCAGTGAAACGGCTGACCACCTTGGTATTCAAATATTGGTACTCGGAAGGATTTCTCTACTTTGCCACGATAGGGAAACCCAAGCAACAAACTACAAGCAGCAAGCAGTAACGAGAAAACCGCTTCTGTGTGAAAGTATTTTGTTATAAATAAAGTTTGCATTACCTTGTAACTGGGTATCGTTCAAGATGTAAGGAACCATGTCAACGGACTGGTACTCTCCCATGAATCCATTGCCGCTCTCGAAGCTGTCCGAATGAAACACTATCGTCATTCGGTTCCGAAAAGAGACTATTCGCTCATCGGGAAGGTTACTGTCGCAGTAGCATCCGAGACTGGTCATCAGAGCCGCGTCAAAGACGAGCAGGTAGTCGTTGCTGCAGCCACTTTCGTGTGAGATGACGTTCATTTCGCCGAACTCGAGGCTAATCCGACTCCAGGCGCTTGTGATGATTGACCACGTGACGTCTTGGTTTGCTGCATAGTCTGTCAAGTAATCTGGGGACATGACTAGTCCGGAAGGAAGCCAACATGCGCTATCATTATATCCAGCACTAGTATCACCATAGTTCTCCTGGGCCAGGGGCGGGCACAAGGATTTCTCTATCAGAAGGTTGTAAAAGGACATTGTAATGAATGGTAAAAGATAGTGGTTGTAAAGATGACAGGATTCGTAATTATGGCAGAACTGTTGTGTCGCTATCACGGGACATGGTTTAACGTGAAATAAACGACTTGATAAATTTAGATGATTTGTTCTTTTTATTATAAAATCAAACAACAATGGGACCTTTATTGAGGACAAAACATCTCCGCCGTGATTGTGGATCAATTAATATGTGATTACTTTTCCATTTGAAAACAATTTCATTTTACACTTTCGAATGATTATTATAAAGCATCAATATACATTTATTCATACCATCGAAATTAATTCATTAATGTGATAAAAAACGATGGAGATTGTAGTAAGGCGAGGATTATGCTTGGGGTTGATCCAACCAAAGAAACAATGCAGATACATTAAGTGAGTATAACAAAAGAGTCATAATGAGGGGAGGTTAAAAAGTACATGTAGACCACAAAGATGACTAAGATTAAACAAAAGCAATATACAAAATAACAATGATTTTTAAAAGGCTATTATATCAACCACGATAATCAAGTAAACATGGAAGAACAATGAGATGAGGCATGATTGTGATAAACAATCATATGTATCAGGGAAAGGGAATTCTAGATTAAGTGTTTGTGTTTCGGCAAACTGAAATTGTGTGCTGCTGTTGTGGGTCATGTGTGATTTTCATAGCTACGGTTAAACATATTGCACAAATGGGGTGGTAGATTGTTACTCATGAAGTTGTACAAGAACGAGCGTAGTTGAGTCAAATTAATGTCTTCCATTTTCAGTAATTTTAAGCGAAAATACAATTAGTCATTATCAGCTCGCAGGGTAGTCTCGGAACGATTTTACAAAGACTAGAACATGTAAAAATACTTTAACATGAATGTAAATATGTACCGGTGGAGCCAAACCCGACCGTGATGCTCGCGTTCCCAATTACCAAGCCAGACAAGATGCGAATCGAGAAGCGAGAAGATGTCGAAATGAAGAAAGGGGGGATGTCACCAAAGCGGTAGGTCGTTCTTCGGCCGGTGTCTCGATCGGTGAGGTGAACCATCCCACTCGGGTTGTATGTGATATCCTCAACGTCCTAAAGGTTAGAAGTGAATGTGATGCGCAGATGCTACAGTTAACCAACCAGAAAAAAGGTGTTGTCACTGCACATGCTCTTTTCAGCTTACTAGCATTCATTCATTTCTCATGCTAGGAAGGCCCCCCATGAATCCATTATTAGAGCTTCGTAAAAGATCGAAAGATATCTCAGTAAAGTATGTGAAAAAACAATCACCCTCCCTTTCTTTGGTCTCTTTAGAAATTACGCTCATTTAGCCATCCATACACATGATTAGGAAGGAAAAGGGAGTATTATGTTCAATAACCGATCAGAAAAAAAACACGTTGTAAGTGCACATGATTCATTTCTCAACCTAAGGAGAAATGAATTATTAGAGCTGTGTGCAAGATCGAAATATATCTCTGTAAAGTATGTGAAAGAAAGCAAGCCCCCCCCCCTCCCCTTCTCCTTTGGCCCCCAACCCCAGCAATTGCGCTCATTTTGCCATAATTCTACATAATTAGGAATAGAAAGGGGGTATTGTGTTCAATACTATGGTGGGCATTCGGAAACAAGGTTCTTTACAGGTTGCCCTTTCTTATACGGACGTGCCATTCTATGTTAGGCACACACACACTGGCGCACGCGCGCACACACACACACACACACACACACACACACTCACGGGCCTTATTCCTTAGTTTTAGGAGTTGACACTTGTTTTCTGTTTCCTTAATACAGTTTTTAAAGGTGGCTAGTTAAATGGCGGCGGTGGGGGGAGGGGGGGGGGGGAGTCGTGGCCACAACCATTTCGCCTGTGTACTTTTGTTCACAGTAAAGAGCTCACCATACATGCATGTAACCACCATTCTATAACTCATTTACCAACCATTGCTATAATCCAAACTAATTTGAATAAGATGAAACATCTTTTCACCTTAAATCCATCAAACATGAAGAAGGCACGCAAGTTGCTATCTACACTGATGTCACCCTCACATTGTGAGCGTGGGTGCAGGAACGTGCTTTGGCGGGCGGAGAAATTTAGTGCTACGTCAGAAGTAAAATGCGCAGATGTGCAATTATTCTTGCAGTACGCAGACACACATTCTGTAGAAGGAAAATTGAATGAATGATTAAACAAGAGCAACATTTTGATTCATCATAGGATAATTGGCTTTACCATAATTCTTGGTGCTATATGATCCGTGATAAAATGGCATAAACACAACATTTCATATAATGTATTTGTATTTGCTCCAGAACCTCAACCCAAGCAAATAAAATTGGAAAATCTAGTTACATATCTTAAAGCAACATCTCAATACATTCAGTATAAATATGAATTTGTGGGGGGTTTTTGGTGCTAATGACATTTTATTCCTACTTGGTAATACGAGAATTTTATGAATATATTGGGATAAAGGGTCGGAGCAAATATATCTTTTGCAAGGCTATCTCCACAAAATAATCCTTTCAGTTTATTTTCAGGATTTCACATTAAGTATCGTGACACCATTCTCATATCCTCACCATGCACGTAACTTCTCGAAGAAACATCCTATAAGGTCACTTTTACCATGGTTACTTACCTACACTCCTGCACCCAAGCAACTCAAGACGGAAAGACACTGTGTCATTCAGCCAGGAAGTAGGCTCCACCCGAAATGATGTACTTCTTAGAGTAGGGCTTATTGCCACCTTGCACATAGATGTCAAGCACTCTGAAATATCCTGCTCGAGAAAATGTAGAAAGAAACTGACAATGATAACATTTCTCGCATAATTACATTTATACTAAGTCCCACCCATTCACTATCATCCAAAACCTACAAACCAGAAAATTAGTAAACAGTCAAAAAATGGTGGAAAATTACGAATAAGGCTTGCGCTGATACTATACCTTGTACGTGTAAAAAGAGACAAACGACAAACGACGGATTAATCACAATGATCATAATGAATAAGCAATCAATCAATGGGAGCAACGGACATGTTACAATTGGTTAATTCTGTCTTCACACTTGATGAGGTATCGCACTGGGCTGGAGATGACCTCCACAAGTTAACCCCTTGTGTGCGACCTGTGTTTTTTAAACAAGTAATACATGCAAATCACATGGAGCAGCGAGTAATCTGGCCCACTAGACATGCTGGAGATTAAAGAATCCCCTGACTCCGGTAACGCATATTGTTCCCATACAACCTATACGATCGTAAATCATTACATTATTACAGTAATACCTTGAACACTTTGACAGGGTCTTGTATAGTGCTGACGGAGAACTGATACAAACGACTGCCCTCACATTGCTGAATGATGACGTCATTCAGGATCGTCACCGTATCAAAAGCAATCTCAATCCACGGCGTCTCCCCGAGTCTGTCAGCTGTCCAGCCAGTGCTTGGAAGACGAGAAAACGGCAGCAGCCTCAGCTCATCTTCAGAAGAAGAATCGGCCATCTCGGGGTTTTGGTCGGCAGAAGACCTGATCTGACTCGACGGCAAATGTCCTGATGCTAGCCCGAGGTCGAAGCGGCAATCTGAATTGAGATGATTTCGAAAATGCTTCATGTCAAATGAGACGGCCCTCTCTCTCGATTTCTTATTAAAAGTAAGTTTAAACGGATCGGTTTTCCGCTACGGCTAGCCATAATATATAGGCCTCACATTGAACCATTTCAACGTCAGTGCCCCTCCTATCCGACAAAGTGGCAGCCTGTCGTGGCTCGTTTGAATTGATAATCATGTGAACCATGTGAACGTACAGTAAAAGAACGTTCACACAGAGCGATGTACAATCTTCCTATGGCATGTTCACATGTTGATTTCATTCAGGAAAAGCAATGGGTCACATAGATTCTACTACCGTTGCGTGTTACAATCTTCTCGACATACTGATTCGTGATGTCGTCACAGTGCAAGTAGTGGCCGGAAATGGAAAACTGTAATCGCACGAGTGTGCCTCACTGTCACCCTTTTTAAAATAGAAGAACCACACTCTATCTATTTCTACTTCAAAATTGTGATGGTTTGGACCACATATGTCTATATTCTGTGTAGGTATGATAGGATATTGAATCATGATTCAAAAGAGATGTCTAATTTCCTACTTATAATCATAAAATGTAAAAGAAACCGGTAATGTTTCTGTGTTTGTAAGTGAAAGGGAGATATAGGAGACAGAAAAGCAGATAGATGAGAATAAAAGAGCGAAAGATAAGTACATATAATGTACATCTAGATGTGTATAAAAAAAAGACGAATAAAGGAGAATGTGGTCCGTAGGAAGAATGAGCGAGATGGGGATACAATATACAAGAACACCTGTGGAGAGGGAGGAAGCTTTGCGGCAATGTCATTTAAAGAATTTGATTTAAAAACACTTACCTAGAGGACATCCGAGTATTTCGAAACGCAGGGATAACAACTCAGCATTGAGCTTAGTTCTGGGTGTCACGTGGATATAATCCGTCAGACGAGGATATCTGAATCTGATCAGGGTCACCTTCTCTGGAGACCAGGTACCGTTACGTAACTGAAGTAATGAATTGATTTTAATTGAATTGCCTCTTTAAAACAGCAACATAAACATCTAATAGAAATCAATGTTTTCCGTTCGTTTGCAACAAATTCCAAGAAAAAAATAGCCATGCTGGTTATCAAATGATGATGACGACACGAACTGTGAATTACTGATTCATTGCAGTTGATGATTAGCTGAAATCTTAGTTTTAATATGTTTTTTGCCAATTGCCAATTGTGCAATCTTTCTTGTTTGAAATCTGTTATTATATTATTATAAACATATCATAAGGATAGAATAAATGGGAATGCGAGAGTCAGAGACTTAATGTTCACATTTTTAAATTGATTTATTTTGATAAGTGGTATATTGTATGGTATTCTAAGGATGAACGTTTATATATCTATTCATTAGTGGTATAATTCTGGTTTGCATCAGTTTATTGCACATATATTGTGAAGACTGAGAAATACAACGCTATCATCGATAAACCGATCGTTGTGTTATGAGATCAGATTAATGAATAAATGTACTTCAAACTGTTATACTTTGAATCCCGCAACTATTCAAAGTTCATAACAATGATCCCGAAGCACAACCACACTGCACAGAAATTGCATTGTTTTGAATAAGATTTTCATTTGTAATGAATGGATCAAAGTACAATGTTTTGATCCGAACTCTAAAAAAATTAAATCTCTTCCTCTTCTCCGACTCTTCCGAGCATGTGAGACAGACATGCCAGTACTAGGACCTACTGTACAGCTTACTTGTAATGGTTTGGAAAAGAAATTTCAAATAGACTAAATGCCAGGCTAACACTCTCTACTCTGGGTCGGGTTGGGATATTGACGCTTAACACGCCTTGCTATGTAACAGTGGATTTACATTTAGTCGGAAGTCACAGTGAGAAATAGTGCCTGTGCATGTAAACGTGCCTTTAAGGAGCTTTTTGTGAAAATACCTACTATTTGAAAGCCGTCACTAAAGGCGATATGGATTGACTCCAGCCAGATACCCCTGAATCCCGGACCGCCTTGGATGAGAAGCCCAGTGACGAAGGTGTCAATATCAAACGTGACCTGTAGAGGTATGGTCAATCAATACTCAAATTACTTTCTCACCAAACTCTTTATACGGTAGGCCGCACACCCCCTCTGTGGTGCATTAATTTGGAGGGTGCCGTTTTATCTGGTCTGAACACAATTTGTGGCATATCAAAGGCTATGTCTGATTGTTTTTTTCTTTCAGAAAATGTTATGCAGAAAAGTTACAAAATAAAAAATGCTCTCTCTGATTATATAACTGTGTTTCAAATTTTGGAATGATTGACAAGCTAATATTAAACGTTACATTTACATTGCACAATGCCACGGTGGCGAAGCGCTTATATAATCTTTACCGTGTAATGTAGGACCAGAAACCTGCAAAGCAGTGGATGTGACGACGCCAATACGGTAGTTATTATATATTTTAAAGAGAGCGCCACTATGTCACCTTAATGATCGATATCGCGTCGGTCTTGTGGGGTCTCCACGAGGACGGCCCATGTAACCTGGCCATGTTGGGGGCGTGGCCTGCATCTCTCTGACTGGATGCAGTGATGCTAGCATCTGGTATCCATCCCGTCTCCATACCAAGTGGAACAAGACAATGGCCTGCAGTAAGATATATGTATGCACACACATATAAATGATGTTATTTTAAAATTAAATATTTTTTTAGCAAATGATGGGAACAAACAACATATGGTTTAGTGCTAAAAGCTTTGATATCAAGTATTAACTATTATTAAAGATGCGTCGAATGAAAGGACTTGATCTTCTACACCATGTTCTTTCCGTGCAGTGATATGTATATTATAACTTTTTGTTACAAGCGGCATAAATGGGAAATGATCGCTTATTTATAAGCTTAAAGACACGCCGACAATATTTATGTAAAACCTATGATGATCAAATCAACCCTATTACAACAATTGCTGAAGGTTCTGTATGTTCTTTTCTTAGAGAGTATTAAGTTATTTGTTAAAAGACAGGGCAACCTTTTTGCATATCAAAGCATTAAACAAAATGGGAAATGGAAAAAAATCCTGTCTAAGAACTCTCCTTAAAATCATGACAATATGAAAACTGGAAGTTGAGTAAGGGTAACGTGCCGCTGTTGTAAATTTGCGACCAAACTGTAGGAGAGAAAACTGAAAGAGAGAAAAACTCCGGCACAGAGGGGTTTTACCCCCGGCAAGTTAACAGTTAAAACTGAAGCAGCACTCAAAGCTCAAAGGGGAGTTCTCATTTGATTTTGATACGCTCTTAACTGACCAATTAACGTTTTTTCCCTCGATATTAACAAATCTATAGTGAAGAACGAGAGAGTAAGACTACAAAATAAATGAACCCGACTGCAGGCTGTTAAGAAATATGCATCCATGTTTTGATTAATATCATCACTGATAATACAATTATTTAATGTGTGGATTCTTGAGATAATCTGTATTAGATGGAATAAAGACATGCACTGAAATCTCGTTATATCATCTTGTGCCACTTAAATCTCATGTAACGATCAATCTTTCTACTATCCTTTGTGAAAATGAGTAAACGGGGTGTCATGCACATTTCAACTCTAAGAACATTGACCTTACATTTCACTAGTCGCTCTCCATGTGTGTGGACCAATTTGAATGATATCATATCTCCGATTTTTGCTGTTGTAAGAATATAAATTTGGGCCAAACACATTTTCCTGGTCAATCCGTGGCGAAACGTTGCACATACATGAAGAGAGAGATAGATATCGCATGAGTCGGATACCGCAGATACCCCGTGACATTTTACACGCATTCAACTGTTAGATCTATAATGTTCTACATTATGATGGAAACATCAAATAAACACCAACATTGAACTCACCGTCACCAAAAGCGGGTCGGTATTGGAGTTCAAATCCGGACCCGACCCCGATGGAATCTGTTTGGAATATTACCCACGCCTTTTCTTTCCACATGACAACATCTGATGGCGCTTCGCGACCCGTAAAATTAGCCCACGTGATGACGTCATCCACTGAGTTGGCTCTCGAGCCGCAAGCAATGACATCACCGTCGTCGACGAGATCGAAGACGAGGAAACTAAGGAGGATGCCGAAATTCTTCGGCGACGTGATGGTCCACTGAATGAACAGGTTGTTACTATAGGCCAATGGATAGTCCGGCGATCTCAAAGTTCTATATTGGTTCTTCTTCAAAGTGAGCTCTTCTGTGATTTGAAGTAATAGCAGCAACAATGGCAGCATCGATTAGAACAGTTAAGTAATAATAATACATTGATTAGTCGTAATACGTTCTAAAGTATTAAGTAATTATATTGCATAAGTAGGTCTATAATGTAAGCATGCGTATGTAGGCTGTCAAAATAATCTACAACTCATTCAGTATAGCTAGAAAATAAAAAGACCTTTCCTATCATATAATCTCCTTTCATGAGAGAGGCGATTCCATTCTCTGTCAGACCAACAAAAGTGCCTCTCTTGTGGAATTGAATCCTTCAGTTGAAATCTTTCCCAAGAGCACGAGGCTCGCCTTCATTTTATGTAGTATAAAGGTAGGTGTCTCTCTCACAGGTTTGAAATAATGAATGATATTAAGGCTTTTTTAATAATCAAATATACAGATATGATTTTGTAACATTACTTTTATGAACTGCTCTCTTTTGACATGTTTGATTTTCTTTACAGCATTCCTTTATTTGAACCCTTTTTACCATTAAATATGAGACATGCTAATTTCTTTACCACTTCTTGAGGTACACTCTACTACTTTATTGTAAGATGTGGATTATCATTAAGCACAGAGTGGTATAAGCCCTCAATCTGGCTTCATTCTGTGGAACTCCTATCTATCGTTATATTGATGTGAAAGATTCTCCTCAAAATTATGAGTTATTAGTTTTATCCCAATCAAAAGAATATGATCACGAAATATATCCCTGAAGTAAGAGCCGTTCATATTCAAAAACGAAAGATCGTGGCGCAGCTGTACGTTATGCATGATGTAAAACAAAGTAGGTACGTTTACAAACAGCCGGCCGCGATCAACGAGGCTGTTTTACAATCGGTTTATGGTAGTTTAGTCTTTTCCCAGGTAAAAAAAGTGCAATTATAAACTTTTCACGGACATTGGAGCAAAATACGTCAGAGCAGAGTGAGTGAAACGGGATATTCCCTCTTTTTAAACTTGTCTTTTCGAAAGTATCAAGAACTAACTACGGATTCATTATATATCTTGATGAAGTTATCCTCACAGCATATTATGGGTACACTTTTCAGTTGGATCTCTGCATGCACGACTGAACAAGGGACATTCTTTAGAACTTGAGACTGCAAAATCTCACTTGCGCCAAGTGCCTGGAGAAGAATACAACAAACTGAAAAAAATCCATTACTTATGTGCATACAGAAACACACACACACACACACACACACACTTATTCTCTCCCACATACGTACACACACTCACACCCTCTTTACCTTTTTTATGCTGAACTTACTTGTAAATGACGAACATCTAATTTTGAAGCCCCTGCTGACCGCAACAGGGTCCGAGTAGAGCGTAATTGCGGCGATGTTCTGTGTTGTTTCAACCAGTGGGAACGCGGTCGTCAGGTTTGTGGCATTACGGACACTTTGCGTTTGGGAGAATTTCATAAGAATGGGACGATCTGATTGACGGGAAAAGAAAGAGCGAGAGATTTTGATTAAATACATGTTGCACACATTTTTTAAATGCGTGTTAAGGAGAACAAGTCCCGTCATGTGATGAAGAGAAATCCGAAGCGCGACGAGGAATGAATGCCACCACTTAGCCTTTCGTCAATATTCTCGGATTAAAAGAATACCAGCAGCAGGGCAGGTGTTGTTTTTCGGCTAAGCAAACGCCGAATTGCGAAACAAGATGACTTATTAAGATTTGTACAGTCAATCATTCATGGCCTGACCCGTACTACGTAAATGAGTAACTCGTTCACGATATCCTTGACCAATAAATCTTTGCGGGGCGTTCTGTACTTGATGAAGTTCATGACATCAACCTTTAAAACCGGAGCTCTGAGCGTACGTGGTAGCATTCGACATGCCCATTTTTCCAAAGCAATTTTTGGGCAAAAAGCAAAGCTACAATAAAACCCAAGAAAAACACTTTGTCAAGTTTTAAAACGTCGTTCTCCCCATTTGAGCTTATATCTAACATGTCTAAGCGTGAGAGCATGGACAGAAGGCTAATCTTGGGTTGAGAGTTGTTGCTCTTGCTTTAGTTGTTATTGTTGGTAGTGATGTTGTTGTTGTTGTTGTCGTTGTTGTTGTCCGGGGGGGTGGAGGAAGAGTTTAGATATATGGCATAGCTAGATCCCAGGTAAAAAGCCATAAAAATATATTTAAAAAAAAGAATAGAACATAGAAACATGTGAACATGTGAACATAGAACATGTGAAAGAAGGCACTAATCAAAACTATTATTTTTTTCATGTAAGGAAATGAGCATCACGGGAGCTTCTATGTACTATGTACACTTCCTTTATACTGAAATAATTTCAAGGAGTTAAGAACTGTTTCCGCCGGGAATCAATCACAGGAACGGCGTGGAGGAGTTTATAATTGTGTTACGTTTCAATTTCCACCTGGCTGATTAAACTCACCTCAAACATAGCCAGGGTTCATTACCCCATCAATATTTCAGTCTGCAACTGGGTTTAGTACAATACATGCTTTGTTTGAACACGTTCAAAGAAACGAAATTGAATTGTGTTGAAAATACCTTTAGCGTGTCTGTCGCCATCTGAAATAGACATGTAATCTCCATCAAGTTGCATGTCAAAATCCAAAACTTCAACCCGAATCAAATATCCTCTAGGTGTTGTGATGGACCATGTTGAAACTATGTTTTCGGGATAGGCATTGGGATAATTAGGTGACGTCACAATGATCGACTCGCCATGGCCGATATGGGTAGGTGTAAAACTTCCTGAGAAAAAAAATAAGTGTACGATTATCAAATAGTAGAAAAGAAGGAAACAGAGCTAAAGGAGGAGGAGGAGGAGGAGAGGTTAGAAAGATGATGGGAAGTTTTATTACTGCTACTGTTATTACTGATTCTATAACTGCGTCCTCTCTTACTGCTACCATAAATTGTACTATTGACTTGTTCTACGACTACTACCACTTATACTACTGCTGCTGCTGCTACTCTTAAATGCTCATATTACTGTTACTTTTAATTCTGCTGCTGCTTCTACAACATGTATTGGTATTATTGATAATTGTACTGTTAATCATTCTCCTAACCATGCTGCTACTATTCCCTCTTTTCTAATACAAGTACATTTCATACTAGTGCAAGAATTAGTGAATAAGTGGATTACCAGTGTTATTGATCGCTGTGATTTCTAGATCAAACGTTCCATTTATATTATCGATGTACTGTCCGTAAAGCAAACGAAGCCTGTTCGTGCGACACAAAACGTCCATAGGTGAGGTATTCCAGCCGAACATGAACCTTTTGCCTTCGGCGTTATATAAAAAACTCGTCAGAGAGCATACACCGGATAGTTCCTCGTTAAAGTTCAGTTGCAACCGCTTGCATCGGACTAGAATGAAAGAACCAACTGGGCCTTCAAATGCCAACACCATAAACCGCGTGCCATCTCTGACGATAGTGGAGAAGAACGTGTCGTTCGAAGAAATCAGTAAGGGAGCCCCAACCGTTAGACGATATCCGGCTACAGAAAAAAAAAACATAAGGGCTTACAAGTGTATGTGAAGATGATGGGATATTGTTTCACGGCACTTCAAATTAGATCCCCGAAGTTAAACGTATGTAAACACACACACACACACCTATCTTTTTTTTTCTTTTATTTTCTATTCACTTTTTGACTTCGTCACGCACACATTTACATTTCACGAACGCACATTAATTATACACCGACAAAAAACATATACACGGGAGAATACACTTACGTTTAACAATGGTCACATGTATAACAAACCCTAGAGCTGACGTCTTGTGGTCCGATACGAAGAGTATCCAGAGCCAGCGAGACGAAGACACCCCGCCTGGATGTTTGTACTCGACGCTTTCAGTAAATGTCGCGATCAACGTATCTTTTTTCCCTATTTCCTTCCCGTCTCCAAGGTACACGTTGTCATAACTGTGAGATCAAAACGACGCCAGAATACGGACAGAAAGGAGTATGGTTATTGCACCCGCGGATAGAAAGATTTTTCACTTTAAATATGATAAAAGTTGCCTACTGCACATAGTTTTGAAGCGAGGAGTTATGCTGCTCAAAATTTCCCATTTAACTGGATGTGTGTAGTTCTGTTTACCGTGCGAAGCTTCCGAATGAAACCATGTCAAATGGCGGAGTGTGGAGAATGCGGAGAATGTCCCCGGGGAATGTGGATGGTATGGGCATTGAGCTTGAAGTGTATCCAGTGTCCTGCGGGTAATGACCATGACCCAGTTTATAATTTGAAATTTTGATTGGAGAAGGGGCTTTACGGGCTATTTTTCAAAAGAGGGACCTCAACTTTAAGGAACATATTTCATTATTTGCTTATTATTGCTTTATTTCTTCCTTTCTTCACTTTGGATACGTTTCTCAAAGTCTGGTTCCTTACCCTGTCCCTTCTCGAGATATATGTCTAGCCCATTGCCCCTTTTACTAGGTGTTAACAAAATATTTGACACTTTGAAAAATGATTTTAAAAATGTTTCAAATCCAATCAATATCAAATGTAAACATCATAAAGTCATTATTTTTGAAGTATTTGTATCATTACGCGATGTTTGGCATAGTAGTATCTTTGTTTTTGTCCTTAAAAAACATCCGTAACAAATGCAATCTGTATCAACAAACGATATTATAAGGTATTATTTGTTTTCGTTTCTATATAACACGGACACATTTAAATACAAACACGTTACAATGCAATTGACTTTCTTTAAATGATAAACTTTTAAAGATATATCATGAGATTTTCACTGGGCATTAACATATCTGTGAATGAGATGAGTATTTAAGGACATTGCACTATGCGCTACATCTGTTTATCCACTGCCATCACAGTGTCATTAACCCTTTATGTGGCAGAATAAATGCTACTCTATTGGATTTCTGTGTATCAAAAAATGAAAAAATGCACAAGTGGCGCATAAACGGTTAATGATCATTGGTACTTCTGGAAGAAAAGATCTTCAGGAATGACATGTGTGACGCACAATAAGTATTATTGCGTTTTGTGATGGCAGTATGTGATGTGTGTTAAATGTCATGATACACACGATGTTGTTTTTTCTGATTTGCCAAAGATTATTACAATAATGGTGACATATTACAAAGCCTGCTTCTACAAACTTTATGATTACGCTACATTTCAATCAAGTTGAAATCTAGATGTAACTTTTTTGTAGGTTTTTTTTTTAAAGTGTTCAGTACTTTATTTGTCAGGCCTAGTACTACTCTGAACTCCTTGTCAATTCTTTTACTGAATGTCCAGGGGGGTGTTTCACCAAGATGTTTGTAAGTTACGAACGACTTTACGAACGACTGGTGATCCCTACTTGTGCTAAAAGCGATACCACCCTTTGTTCATTGAGAATCTGATTTAGCACAAGAAGGGATCACCAGTCGTTCGTAAAGTCGTTCGTAACTTACGAACAGCTTGGTGAAACACCCCACAGGTTTCTGCTTCATACATAGGCCTAACACTTTTTTCTTCTCTTTTTAAAGTAAGCCAATGTCCATTCCACTAATTTAATATGATGAAATTATAGATGGTTTGCTTACTTATGATATGTATTTCATCGCCGATCAATTCATAATATGTCCACACTGAAAATTAAACTTTGTTAAGTGCGATAAAGAGACTCGAGGTATCATTCATATCGTTCAGGTAGCTTATGCATGGCAATATCACATCATGAAACTAGAGCAATTCGACTGCCGCGCAGTCGATAAATATGCCTCCGCCTCTTTGCTAGCTCTATTTAGATTTATTCTCAGAAAACCTGTTTGGTGGGCAATGAACCATTTAATTCCTATGTGAAATGAAAATATATTCTGTTTTTCCATGTTTGGCCAAGTTTGGCAATGTTCATTGACCTTTGACTTCCATCTAATCAGTCCGTCTAAAGCCATCCTTGTATTAAGTTTGTTTAAAATTAGCCAATTTTGGGGTAAAGTTCATTGACCTTTGACCTTTCAGAAATTTTACCCACGCTTTCACTAGTCTATCTCCATGAAGTGATACATCTCTGTACCATGTTTGGTTCAAATTGAACCATTAGTTTTGCATTCAATGTGAAAAATGTTAAATTTGGCACAATTCTTAGCCAATTTTGGCAAAGTTAATTGACATTTGACTTCTGACCTTTGAGAATTTTCACCAAAAATATCATTAGTCTACCCCCAAGTAGTGAGATCCATCTTTGCCCCATGTTTGGTTGGTTTTGCACAATTAAATCTTGATTTACTTTGAAAAATATTACTTTGGGGGCAATTTTTAGCTAATTTTTGGCAAAGTTCATTGACCTTTGACCTTTCAGGAATTCAGGAATTTTACCCAAACTTCTATCAATCTACCTCTATGAAGGGTTACATCTCTGTATTATGTTTGGTTAGAATTGCACCATTTTTACACACTTCATTGGTTTCATGCAATACATACATGTACCAAGTTTGGAGCAAATCTGGTTAGCGGTTCTCAAGATATTGCCTAACCGGATTCGGGACGGACGGACGGACTTACGTACGGACGGACGGACGGACTTACGTACGGAGGGACGGAGGGACGGACGGACGGACGGACAACCCGAAAACATAATGCCTCCGGCCACTTGTGGCGGAGGCATAAAAACAACTGGCATAAGTTAAACACGAAATCAATTTACCCAGATTCCGTCTGAAGGATAACGAATTCAAAAGCGACATAATAATCCACCGGTGCCTGTACTATCACCCCCCAAAACACATTGTTGCGGTAACCGTTGGGGTCATAATTTTGTATCCAGGCATCATCGAATGTTTCTCCAGCCAAGAGGTCGGGTTTTTCTTCTGCATAATTCGAAAATCAAGGACAAACATTAGTATTCATTATCATACATGTTAATGGTGAAAAGATTACGAATTGTATTTCATGTCATTCATAATCATTGTGAATTAGGTAAACGAAGCAATATGATTACGATATATTTGACACCAACATATTTCATCATCTTACGCTGAAGAGAAATTAGACAAGACCATGAAGACAATAACAATTATAAAAATCACACTAAGAACGAATGATCCCAGAAATAAAACGATTGACTGTAATTATGATTCCCCCCCGCACTTTCACAGCACTTTTAGATTTAACAAATGTATACATCTGTAATTTCATGTATTGTAACGGGAGCCTATAACCCTACAAGCTTCGCTTTTTCACAGGCTTACCCAACATTGTAATATGTTATCAATTTTATGTTATTCACGTGTACAAGACGTCTTTCAATTTTATTTCTTCCTTTCTATATGCATTTTATATATATATATATATATATATATATATATATATATATATATATATAAAAGAAGAATAGAGGATGCGATGGCGCTGATTACTAGGTGAAGACAAACAAATTAAATGAAACGCCGGAGAAGAAAAATCATTCGAATTTTCGGTCATAGACCTTTATAAAGAATGAAAGACTGAACAATTTACACAAAAACATGATTGCGTACAACGAGCGTATTTTAAACTGAAAATAGGGGCGCTTATTACATATTGTTACGTGGTACAAGATAGGCGTAAAACTAGGTAAACCAGTTACGTAAAGTTGCATATACTACATTAGAGTAAACAAAATCCACTGGCCGACATTAGGTAAAATTCCTAGAGAAAAAAATGAGAGAAAATTCAAAATCAATAATAAGACAAAGAGTCGAAAGAGAGTGGATTTTGTTTACTCTAATGTAGTATATGCAACTTTACGTAACTACTTGTGATTGTTTTTTGCAGGATCCCTAATGAGTCTACCGCCTAATTTTGATTTATTATTTTCACTTTTTTGTGCAGGAACTTTACATCATGTCGATATGTGGTTTTTACTCTATAATTTGGTTTACCTAGTTTTACGCCTATCTTGTACTACGTAACAATATGTAATAAGCGCCCCTAGTTTCAGTTTAAAATACGCTCGTTGTACGCAATCATGTTTTTGTGTAAATTGTTCAGTCTTTCATTCTTGATAAAGGTCTATGACCGAAAATTCGAGTAATTTTTCTTCTCCGGCGTTTCATTTAATTTGTTTATATATATATATATATATATATATAAAAAACATGCATCTATATTCATTTATCTGAATATGCATGAAAACCCTTCATTTATGTTCTTGTATATTCCACGTTTATATGTGAAAAATAAATTCAAATTAATGGTGACTATTCAAGTCAATAAAATGTAAACAATTTTTATACTGTATATCAATAATTTACTTCAGGGATCTCTAAGTTACCTTTTGAATAAAGTTGTACTTGAAAGCCCTGCGCAGTTATGGCCGAATCTGTGATGAACTCCATCCATGCCGTCTGATGTCTGGGTTTTACATGTTTTGGTGAAGTGTTTCCGGTGAAGGCGACCAAACGTGTCTCCATCAGATTGGCCTCATCTCCGTATCCGATATTTAGGAAGTCATAGCCAGCTTCCAAGTCAAACAAACCGAAATACATGCACACGCTCTCGCCTTCTCGCGCCCTCATCAACCAAGTGATGTGTAAATTGTTTTCGTAATTGTTTGGAAACAACGGTGACATCTTCAATTGACTTTGGTTACTATATACCATGATGTGATACACACCATCTGTAATACAGAATATAACGTAGATGAATTCATTTTTTATTGAATTGAAAAACAGATGCCTGTAGATAAACACAAACAATATGATGTCCGATTAACTTGTCATAGCTCTTATGAACAATATGACGTGTATTCCGAAGTCGCACAATGCTATATCATGAAAGCATTCGTCTCTACTAAAAGAATATATAAAGGTTTCCTTAAAAGAATTTGCATTAAAGATAATCAAACCACTGCACTCGTGAAGAACTAATGGGAAATCACTCGTTGAAATATGGGCATCCGACCAAACTTTTGCCACTCCCTGTTTGTTTCTTTTGAACTCCTATTGTGCCACTGATGTATTTATGTACAAACACACAACTCCAATTCAGTTGTACTGGACATAAAAAGGGTTAAGCACTCTACCAATTCTAACGATTGTGTTTCGAATGGCACTATAGGCATGCTAAATGCCTATGTGATACCATTTGGAAGCTGAAAATAGCTTTCTTGGGTGAACCACGTTGGGTCGGCACTACTCATCCGTTTTCCAGTATCGGATTTTTGTCCACACCGCTTGGTTTCTTCCTCATTCTTAATCAAAAAATGAAGTGGGATCTTTAAACTGCATCTGGCGTGGCACTTGTACACACCGTACCTTAATTTAAATTGTCTTGGAGGGAGGACGGAGGGTTGGGTGTGTGTGTGTGGGGGGGGGGGGGGGGGGTTGCCGGTACTCCACAACGCTGCCTCTTTCACAAGGATTCGTGTGGGACTCGAACTTTCGGCCTTTCCATACATACACGAACATGTATACTTTCTACCAACAATTGAGTACTGCTGCTCTATATGCGATAATGAATATTGCATACATCATGATTGCTGTCGCTAAATGAATCAAATGAATTACGAAGTATGCATTAAGCGGAATCGCATAAACTCCTTATTTGACATTGAAGCAAGTTTCCATTAGTAATGCACACACGTCTCAAAGGGCTAAAGTTTGCTTGGCTCACTAAGTTTTAACGTTCTGTTTTTCAGAGAACAAAATGATAATTTGTAAAAGGCCAAAGAGAAATCTTTAGCAGACAAAAACATTGGAACATTCATTTTGAAAAAAGAGCGCAAAGAATATTTTTGCCAACAAAATGCAAAATAAAAATCACACGTAATTATATAGAAATTTAGAGGGGCTGAGGGCAGCGGGATCAGCTGCCGCCCCACCCGCCCCTCCCTCCCTCCTGCCAGCTCCCCCACAAAATAACGGCTTTGAAAGAAGTTTGCTTGCGTAACGACCATTTTTGTCGCACAACTGAAATGTTCTTATAACAATGTCTCTTCTGAAAAATAAACGAGTATTGTGCTAACAAGTATCTCTGGGACAGGCGAAATGTCCCTCGTGACGGCAAAGTGCGGAAAATGTGGTTTTCTTTGAAGTGTTTTTTTTCGGATCACTCAAGAGACATGCATCTACATCTTTCTTCAGACAGGAGTAAATTACCCATAACTTGTGTCACTGATCCACCCTAGTCTACATCGAGGTTCCTCTCCACTTCTAGTGCAGAGAACTTCTTCACTTTACTAACCTCATGGATCGCACTCAATTATCTGACTCTTCTCTGATAAATTATGATTTAATTATAATCCAAACATACGTACCAGGTGTTCAAAAACTTTTTGCAATTTCCAGCTTGATTCAGGTAGCTTTTTTTTCAAAACCAAACAAGATTTGAAAAAAGAGGGCGTATTTAAGCCGTTTTAGATGTGCCAATGAATAACAAAATCTACACCGCATGCCTTTCTCAAATGCAAATAATGATACGCCTACTTACCCGCAGTCGACACGCTGCATCCTGAGAGCACAATTTGGATGAAGAATAGGAGAGAAAGGGCCGAGTTATGTTGGTGTGGTTCCATCTCCTCAGCATCGGGTTACCATGACTGCCACAATGATGCCTGTAATTTGGCAAGATGTTCCGTGGAAGGGTCTTTATCTCCTCTTGATACAAAAACGTAAATTTATCAAATATGATTCATATGAAGCAGGTCCATTAAACCAAAAAGAACTATAGAGTTCTCGATGTCTTGGTCGTTGCCCAATATACAGATTTCTACTCACGCACGACAAGTGAAAAATTACTTAATATTTCTTTCTTAGAACTTCTCGTAGGATTACCGAATGACCTTAGGTTATTGCTTCGTAAGGAATAATCAATCTGGAAACTGCGAAGCTGGACAGAGCAAACGTATACTTAATACGAATAATGTGTCCCGATGTGATGGCAAAGTGCTTATGCCTTGTACAATCGCAGGCTGTTCATTGGTCAGATACTGCCAATCACGTGGGAAACAAAATGCGCCTGCGCAGATAATCGCTGGCGGTGCACATAGCCAAGTTAAACATACAATGTCGTCGCCTCCGCGGCAATGTCTTTAGTGCAATAGTAACAAGATATTTGAAGGGAAATACTCCACCATTATGTCAAGAATGACATTTAGTCAAAGGAATTACATAAATGACTTACTTTTTATTTTTACTATCAATTTACAGTTTCATGTGTTTCTATGTTTGCTGACCAAATCAAAATATTCAAAATATTGGCAGGTAAATGAAATATGGATCTTAATAGCGGCGTAAATTGCATTAATAGCATTGTACTATCTTGTTTACATCTTAGCTGCAGCCTTCTCCTTTGACATTACTATCCATTTTTAGAATATTCTGATAAAACAGATATGTATTGCTCGAATGCGGTCATAATACTTTGCAAATGTTTCAACCTGACATTTGTATTGGTAACAGTACTGCATCTTTTAGCACTACGAGACCTTGCTTTATGATGAAATGCAGCAGATACTTCAATTCCCCTTTTCTCATAGCTTGGCTTACAGGCTTTGGATCATTTCAAATCCAATTAGAAAATATACATTAGACTATCACTAGCCACATTATCATTGCCTTTTTTTCAGTTTGTTGCAGTCAAAGAAAACAAAATTGAGAATGATTAGTATGTGGCGGCCAGACTTCCGTATGGAATAATTTGGTTTAGAAAAATGCCCAGCAGCCTGGAATCCAGGCTACATCTCGCAAGATATGATACATACTTGACATGCTGTAAACAGTGCTAGAGTCGTGCTGCCTCTCCCAACATGTTTTGGCGTAAATTATTGCACCGTGTTGGATATGAAAGACATACAAACTAACCAACCACTTTCGCCTTTCATACATCAGTCAAATTGGTTGCTTTTAGCTCACGATTTTTTTTTTTTTTTTTTTTTACAGCGGATGCTATTTCCATTTATTGAAACGTGCCATTCCTGTCAAGTTCCCCCATCTCTCTCACTCTCCCTCTCCCTCGCTTGCTGTACTGTAATTCGTGTATTAGTCCCCTAGCTGAAGATCTTACAAAGAGCATGGCAGTACGCGCACTCATTACTTGTCTTTCGAGTGCACTTCTTAATGAATACAACCATCCCCCACCAGACGGAGCACATAAAAAAAAAGATGTTAACATCAACACACAATCACTAAAAGGTTTGGAAATATGATAAAAATACACGTCAACATAAATATATTTCATGAAAATCTATGCAATGAAGGAAGGAGAGGTTCCTACAAACAGAGACGTGTGAACAGCTATTCATCCCCAGGTGTGTGTGTGTGTGTGTGTGTGTGTGTGTGTGTGTGTGTGTGTGTATATATGTGAGTGTGTGTGTGTGAAGGGAGGAGGGGGGGGGGCAGAAATTATATGCAGATTAAACATTCACATGAAGGGAAATGTTACAAATAAACTGGTATGAATAAAAACATTTATCATAATCAAATATAAAGACGTAAATACCATATGAAAACTCGTACAAAGCTGCGCTCTTAAAAAAATAAAAAATGTGTGCAAATTTCGTGGCGGATTTCTTAATGGAGCATATTTGACCAGACATGATCGACATAATATTGAATCAACACCACAGCTTTCGAGCCATTTGTAGGTTGTATACAAATTTCGTGGCGGATTTCTTAATGGAGCATATTTGACCACTCACGATAGACATTATATTGAATCGACACCACAGCTTTCGAGCCATTTGTAGGTTGTATGCGTTATAATGATTGCACACAGGCCTCTCCATACTCCTCATGGAATACCACGAATGACAGAACCATTTTCAATCTGGTGCAGAATTATGAATGCGTCTGGTAACTAAACAAACGATTTTATTTGTGTAGTAAACTCTAAATAAAGGAGTACGATAAACTTATATGCATTGCTTGCTGTTAAGGTGTGCGTGTGGATATTTGTAGATGTGCGTGCTTGACTGATTTGTGTGTATTTTCATATCTGCAGGGGGGAAGAGTGATGCTTAAACAACTCATCTTCTCCATTAACCAAAAGTGATTAGAGCGCCCACGCTGTTCGAAATTTATATACAAAGTTCATGTATTATTAAGTAGGGAGAAGTAGTAGTACAAACTTTGGGCATCGTGATACCATACAGAAATCATCTCAAATTGATAAGGTCGTAAAATTTAAATGTCATCCATTGGTTGACATTGTACATGAATACTTCGAAGAAAGACGTGCTTAGTCGACATCCTTCTTCTTACTTTGAGATGGGCGAGATGGGTGTGACAACACGGTCGTCATGGTGATGGCACGAGCACTTTAATAGACACTTGACACAACAGCGAGAGATGTAGGATTTGACACCTCTACAATATAATATGGTTAGAGAACATCGTGCCAAATGCTTTCTTTAAAGTCACAGCCCCATCATTTATAGGCGTGTGTTAGAACAATGTCCATCTTGAAAAACCATGAAGTGTGGTTGCGAGTTTAATGCTTTATTTTCCTTTATTGAAGATACTGCACTGATGTTACAGTATGGCACGATTGAGTTTAACATGTCTCAGGTGAGTCGTCGCTTTAATAAAGACAGGGTGTCACATTTGCCAAAGTCATGGAACTCGGGGAATCAGTAGTATCCCTAAACAATAAAATGTATGAAATCTCAGTCATAGCTTCACGAACATTGTAAAAAAAAGTTAAAAACTATCCCTTATTACGTATGAAACTTACCGACCATGTCCCTGTAATACTCGCGATGCGGTTATTGCCCCCATTGAACGCGAGCACCGTGAAGGGGACCGATGCAGACCATAGCGCACAGCGGTGTCCGCTCTTTTAAGCTATAGGTTTCAGACGACACGCTCAAATTCTAAAGATCGCCATGATTTCGTTTGAGGTAAGTTTCCATTTTTATCATTTGAAGGAAAGTTCCGATGCAGTGTCTTCTTCAATTCTTTTGTTGTTTTTACCATTTTTGATCTGCAAAAAGGACACATTGTGTTTAATAACTTAATCAAGCTACTTGGTAAACATATTGAAGTGAGTGCAATCAAGTTAAAAGCCTGAGAGGGTAAAATGGCAGCCAACGTGCGGGCAGAGGCGAATCATTATACAAATATTGACTGCTATGAGGGGCACAGTTAAAATTATAAGCCCAAGATGATGTCAAAACCATGACTATGCCCGAAGCGAAGCTGAGGGCATAGTCATGGTTTTGACATCACCGAGGGCCTATGATTTTAACTGTGCCCCGAAAATTAAGCAGTCAATATTTGTTTTATAAACCGAATGTATAGATTCTTCTCATCGATTGGTTGAAAGATTTCCTGAACTGGCAAGGCCTACAAGATAGCATGTAATAGGCATGTAAATCAACACTCATTGCGCGTACAGGGATTGCGCACACACGAGCGATATCGCGCGGTGTTGAGGTTGTCTTATTATTTTCCGGGCACAGTCGATTGCCATGCCCCGGGCACAGTTAATTTTGACGTCATCTTGTTAAAAACGGGGGCACAGCTATTTCGATGACTCTACTTTTAACCAATCAGATGAGAGGAATCTATGTATGAGGTTTATAATATCCACTATGATTATAAACTCTTCCTTTAGTATAATGACTTCAGTAACATTGCAGCTCTATCATTGACAGTTTAATAGCAGTAACATAGCCCATGGTATTCTGCTCACTAGCTGGAGCGTCCAAACTGATGAGCGGGGGTGCCCCTCCGTAGGAGGTTAATGCGCCCCTGCCCTCGTGCCCATTTCTGAATGATAGAGCTTTTCCCTAAAGTAGTTTATTTGGTTTGTTGTGCATTATCTTTCTACTCCCAAATCCGTAGATGCAAAGTAGCTTACCCAGAAAGCAGGCCATACCACCCCTTCTATGTGTCAAGATCAATGTTCTCATTAAGCTTTGCACATCATATTAAAAAAATGTTTGGAAATTTTATTTAAAACAATGAATATGACAGAATTGGTGTAGCCATAAAAAAAATCAAATTTTAGGAATAAATGCAAAAAGATCACACTCTTTGCCCAAAACTATTCTGACATTACCTCAATGCAGAGAAAAACGTTGGACAATCTTGAAAGAAGTGTTATTCATTTTAATATGAAACCTCATATAGTGCTGGCAAATATTTAATTTCTGGCAAAAATGCTATTTGTTTTTACATTGTTCATGTTTTTTTAACATTCATGCACATAGATCTAATAGAGCAGCATTTTACCTGAGACAAGGATAGTTACTTAAATATAATAACAATGCTTGTCTTTTATAGCGCATAACACATGGCTAAATAACTTATCCCTATGCGCTCACGTGAAGTTAGAAAAGTATAGTAAGAATAACGTAACTAAGAAGCAAGGTTACACATAGGGTGTTGGACACTGAGTTCATTAGTACACGTGTGTATAGACAACCTATTGAATAAAAGCCCTTTTAAGATATTTTTTCTACATCATGCTGGTGTTTTTACGAATCGGACAGTGCATTTCAAAAAGTTGCTGAGGCATGTACAAAAGAAAGCTCACGTATGATTTACCTAAGATTCGGAAGAACAGTGAATAATGTCTTTGAACCTGAGTTAAGAGTTCTAGAAGGTCAATAGAAGGAACCCAAATTAGTTTACTAAAACAGGGAAATGTTGTAGGAACATCCATGTTCAAGAATCAAAAGTTTAAATATAAAACGGGAATGAACAGATAGCCACTGGAGATTTTGCAGCACAATATTTATCCTTACAGAATATCAACCAAAAGTAAATATGTGCTACTTAATCAGGCAAACGCAAAGCTAATGCAGAATTCGATTCGTAATACTCTTGTAATATAGGAAATATAGCACATTTCGACGTATTGATTTGAAATATAAATTGGTCCATTACTAAAATCAATAGGTGACGGACTTGATACATCCCTGATAGTAATACTAGGCGTACTAATACTATTAGTATTAGTAATAATGACATTACACCTTATTAATAGCAGTAACGCAAGTTCATGTGATTAAAATACATGTATCCACGCAAGGTTGATGTGTTAAACAAACACACTCCCTTCCAATGAAAACGCGTTAATCTCAGTGGCATCTAAGAACTGTCAAAGCATGTTACTAACTCCAAGTTGGACTGAAAAACAACGTTGTCGGTGGAGGGTGTGGGAGGCGCGAACATTTCTCTAAAGAGCAAATGGTCTTGTGTTAAAAATGAGTTTAAAAATGAGTTAGGATCCGTTTGTGCCATTGTTGGCGTTCTCTGCCATTCTATTCTGCCAGGCTTTTAAAATGATCATATAAACTTTGATAAACTTATCAAAGTGAGGGCTGACATGGAACACGTTTAAACTCAATTACATGATACTTTAATAGCAGAGGGGGATCTTCAAACATTTCAATAAAGGAAAAGAAAGCATCATATTGGCAACAACATTATATATATGGCTAGTCAAGAGGGTTATAGCTCCCACACAGGCCCATAAATAAAAAATGATGAGAGAAAGGCTTTTAACAAGACGTTGGGCATGGTGCTTTCTGTCCATATGATATTGTAGAGATGTTAAATCCAAAATCTCCGTGGAATCACGTGGTCCTGCGCGGCTGTGTCAATGGGCTATTAATGTGCTCGTGCCGTCACCATGACGGCCGTGTTGTGAAACCCATCTCGCCCATCTCCAAGTGCGAAAGAAAAATGTCGACTGAGCACGAACGTCTGTCTTCGAAGTACTGGTGTCCAATATCACATAATGGATGACGTTTAAATTGAACGATTTTATCCATTTGAGAATTATGATTTCTTTATGGTATCCTTTAAATCACTGCAATACGCTATATGACGATATTCTAATCTCAAGACTCCTGGGCATTTCACAACGGTGCTGTAACTTAGACCGTGCTTCAAAAGGAGACTAGCTTTATGTTGCACAAGATGAATCATATGATGCTGTCACAAAATCATTGATTTCCATCACAGAACCACAGCAGTGGGTGATTTAAATTTATCGCTATTGTTGTTTTACAGACAAACACGATTTACCTAGTGATTCTAAAGACAAGAGCAATTATGTACAATAATATTTCTTCTTTATAAGTCCTTTTAAATAGCTATTAATGCTGCTTTATGCTTCTAATTATATCCTTAAATTTGATAATCCCAACATCTATGTATGAGCGACAGTCCAGGTTATTTTTATAATGTGATTTTCGTGAATGAATATCTAACTTTGTCTCAAGGCAGAATAGCATCCATATAAAACATCATGAAAGGCACATAGAAAGGGAAGTACCACAACCACGTGCTTCCACGTTTTTAACGAGATCTTACTAATCAACAAATAACGGTACGGTGAGAGCAAGTCCTTCTAAGATACCCCTGATGCAGTACTATAACCAATCGGAATAAAACATTTGCAAAGTATTTGGTGGAGAAGAATTATGACCGTATTTGAGCAATATATAAATGCGTTTTATTATAATATTCAAATAATGCATGGTAATGTTAAAGGAAAAAGCTGAAGCTGAGATGCAAACAAGATAATACCGTAATGTTAATGCATTTTTCGTCGCTGTTAAGTGCGTGAAATCGTAAATCTTGTGTAAAACGAAAATAAATAAGTGCGTGAAATCGTAAAACTTGTGTAAAACGAAAATAAATTATGTGTCATTTCAACTTCTGTTTGGGTAAATGTCAATCTTAACATTACCGGGGAGGGGAAGCCATGATATATTCGCCATTTTCACTAGTGGCGATTATCTGCGCACGCGCATTTTGTTTGCCACGTAATAGGTATGGCATGACCAATGAACTTTCTGCGATTGCACAATTTATAAACAGCTTGCCATTAAATCAGAACCCATTGTCAGTACTAAGTCTACGTTCGTGTAGTCCAGCTTTGCAGTAAACACATGGATCATTCTTTATGAAGTAAGTAAAATCATTCAGTAATCATACGGGAAGTTGGAAGAAACCATATCGAGTCTTTTTCACGTCTGGTGTGTGAGTAGAAGTCTGTATATTGGGCAACGATAACGACATCGAGACATTTCTGGTTCTCTCCGCTTTAAAGAACCTACTTCATATGAATCGTATCTGATAAGTTTAGGTGTTTTTAGAAGAGAGAGGAAGGAGCTTACACGGAACAGCTCATCAAATTGCAGGCATCATTGTGGCAGTCATAGTAAACCGATGCTGAGGAGATGGAACCACACCAACATAACTTGGCCCTTTCTCTCCTATTCATCATCCCGATTGTACTCTCAGGATGCAACGTGTCGACTGTAGGTAAGTACGCATATCATTGTATGCATTTGAGAAATTTATGCGATGTACATTTTGCTATTTATTGGCACATCTGAAACCGCTCAAATACGCCCTCTTTTGTTTTCTAATAGTCTTAGGATATTCAACTTTTAATTGTGTAACGAATCACTCTTTGTTGCATATATTATATTGATAATGCTATTGTGTCTCCCTCATCAATCCGTCTCCCTGTCTCAGGTTTTCCTTCCTTTCTCTTCCCTCCTATTTCTAAATTTGTTTGATGTCATGATTGCCTTTATCTGTTAATGTTTGAGATTTGTTGTACATAATGTTTGAGTTATTATTCAAACGGGTAGGAAAATGTGCTCTATGTACTTCCACACGGAAGGCAAATTTATTTGTTTAATCTTCTTCTTCTTCTTCTTCGGGTTAATCTGCCTCCTTCAATCCTGAAGATTCTTGCAGATACTGTGTGTGTGCATACACAGGGTGCGCAGGTGCTCATTTACAAAGTGCAAGTAAAAGTCTAGTCAGCGATTACTTCGCTCCTTCCATCAGGTGGTGACGGAAGGCCTCCACAGATGGTGCAAGGACAACCTGTAAGGGTAAGGCATTCCACTGCCGGACTGTTCGTGGGAAGTATGACTGCTGGTGTTGAGCAGTCCTGGAAAGCGGGACGCTGTAGCAGAACAGTCGTGTGGCTCTTGTTGTACGGTTGGTGTCTGCCGGTTTGATGTACTGGTTTGTGTCGAAATCTACCAGAGAGTGATGCATCTTGTAGAGCATTGTGAGACGGTAGATTTCTCTTCTCCTTTCAAGGGAGGCCCATCCAAGCTGGCTCAGCATATCTGTGACACTACTGGTGTTGTGGTAGCGACCCAGCACATACCTCGCTGCTCGTCTCTGGACCATCTCCAGCTGTTGTATGCATCCCACTGTGTGAGGATCCCAGACGATGCAGTCATACTCAAGGAGCGGGCGTACAAGAGACTGGTATGCGGTTGTCTTGAGTTGAGTTGAGTTGACTCTTACATTTCTTCTGAGAAATGCTAAGGAGTTGTTTGCCTTCTGGCAGATGTTTGAGATGTGCTGTTTCCAGTTGAGGTCAGATGTGATGGTTACCCCAAGGTATTTGGCTGATGTGACAGAATCTAGAATTTCACCATTCAGAGAGTACTGATGCATCTGTCTGGTCTTCTTCCTGGTGACTGTTATTGCATGGCATTTCCTTGGATTGAGTTCCATCATCCAGTTCCTCGACCAGCTACTAAGGTTGTCCAGGTCTTGTTGGAGCAGCCTAGCATCTTCTGGAGCCTGGATGGTCATGTACATGATTGCATCATCTGCAAACAGTCTAGCTTTGGAAGAGAGTTGATCAGGTAGGTCGTTGATGTAGAAGAGAAAGAGGCACGGTCCCAGCACAGATCCTTGGGGTACACCGGAACCGACTTCTGCGTCGGATGAGGTGCATCCTTCCAAGACAACTTGTTGTTTCCTGTTGTGGAGAAAGCTGGAGATCCACTTGATGTTTTTGCCTCTAACACCATGGAATTCCATCTTCTGGAGAAGCCTCTTGTGGCCAACCTTGTCAAACGCTTTGTTGAAGTCAGTGATGATTATGTCAGTTTGCTTGTTATCCTCCATGTTGTTCAAGAGGTCACTGATGAAGCCAGTAAGTTGGAGTTCACATGACTTCTTTGTTCGAAACCCATGTTGCAGAGGGTACAGGATGTCATTCCTGCTGGCGTGGGTCATGATGCTGCTTGCAATGACATGTTCCATCATTTTGCAGGCAATGCAGGTGAGGGAGATGGGACGGTAGTTCCCAGGCTCTGTTTTGTCACCATCCTTGAATATAGGAACCACATTTGCAAGGCGCCAATCATCTGGTACTTCACCCGTCTCATAGGAGAGCTGGAATATTGCACACAGAGATGGAGCTACGACGTGTGAGAGCTTGTGTAGTACCATTGCCGGGATTCCATCTGGTCCGGGAGCCTTTCCAACTTTGAGTTTCTCCAACATCCTTGTGATTCCCTCAGTTGTGATGTGGATTTCAGGCATAGAATCAAAGGGGGTAATGCTTGGAAGAAGGTCAGCAGGTGGGTCAGTCTCATTGGTGAAGACTGACTTGAACTGGTTGTTTAGTGCTTCTGCTTTGTCCTTTGGGCTTGTCACTTCTTGGTTGTCTTTCTTTAGCACAGGAATTCCACTACGGTCTGTTCTGTTGTTCTTCACAAATCTCCAGAACTTCCGCAATCCCTCGTACTGGTTTGAGTCGTAATCAGATGTGAAGATAGATTCCAGATGGTTCCAATATCGTCGTGCTTCTGATTGTATTTTGTGTTTCAGTTCTAGCAGTTCGTCCTCCAGGGGGAATGGGACAGGAATTTGCTCCTTCTTCATCCGGCTAGCTTTCTTGTGCAGTCTATCCCTTCTCTTGATGAGTCGTCTGATGACTGGAGTGATCCATGGTATGTCATGTTTACCACGCAGCATCTTCTTGGGAACAAACTTCTCAGACCCCTCTTCAATACCTGACTTGAAAAGAGTCCACAGTTCATTGACTGATGCAGTACATGACTTTTCTGCTATGATGTCTGCATATGTATGGCATAGCCATCCCAGTTAGCTTTCTTATACAGGGGTACCTTCCTTTTTGCGTGGTGTCTTCGTGGGGGCCGCAAGTCAAATTCAGCCAAAGGGCAGTCATGGTCTGAGATTCCTGCCACAACCTTGACATTGTTGACCAGGGTTGGGTTGTTGGTGAGAATCAGGTCGAGGGTATTTGCTCGACGTGTAGGCACTTCGACAAGTTGGCTAAGTCCGCTGTCATTCATAATCTCGCCAAATTGATGATGAAGAGCAGGATATCCACAAGTACCAATCTGAAGGTTCTGCCAGTTCCAGCCAGGGAGGTTAAAGTCCCCAGCGAGAATCACCAAGTGCTTCTTGTCAAGTCTAGATAGTGACCGTGATAGCTCAACGAGACTGAGTTCGTCTCCTTCATGTGGACGGTAGAAAGCTGCAACATGGAGTGTCTTGCTTCCTGTCATCTCAATCCGACACCAGAGTATCTCACAGTCAGTCTCCAGTTCCTCCTCTCTGGTAACTATAAGGTCGCTCTTGGCGGCAATGAAGACTCCGCCATGCGGGTCATGAGGGCGGTCCCTACGCAGGATGTGGTACTTGTTGTTAAGGAAGACTTCATTGCTGTTGACAGTATCAGACAGCCAAGACTCCGTACCAACAACTATGTCCGGGTTATGTCTTTGCACCAACATTGAGAACGGCTGCATCTTGGCTCGGATGCTCTGGCAGTTGACGTTGAGTATCCTGAGCATTCTGGGCGGAGGTTTGTGGGTTACTTTTCTTCAATTACTGTTACACGGGGAAGATGAGCGTATCGGTGAGCCAGGGGGTGTTGGGATTGATGAACAGCGTGACCGTGACGTAGACTCATTGTGGTCACTACTTTTACAGCTCAGGTTAAGGATAGGATAATCTTAAGGATAGGACGAAATATGTTTTTCGTGATGAGTTTTCCTTCGCAGAGGATCAAAGAGTATATCGCAGAGTGCTGGCTGAGATCTAGGAAGGGATTATGAGACGGGTGGAAAGAAGTCTGGTATGTTAGGGACAAGCAACTACTAGGTGTTAAAAAATGTTGCCCAAATCAAGCTGGAGAGTGCCAATGGTTTCTGAAACACCTGGTACGTACGTTTGATTTAAATTACTTTGATCCAGACATTTAGAACAGTGAAGGAGCTATGTACACCAGAACAAGAAAGGAACCTCAATGCAGGCTAGGGTGGACCACAGACACTAGTTATAGGTAGATGAGATTATAATTTAACCCGTCTGAATTTATTACTGATCCGAAAGACCAGTTCAAAGAAAAAAAATCCATTTTAGACAATTTGTCGTCACGAGGGACATTTCATTTGGACAGCACAAGACCCATTTTGTTGGCAGAAGAGACATTGTTGTGCGACAAGAAATGGCAACAAACTTCTCTCAAAGCCGTTATTGTGTGAGTGGGCGGGAGGGTAAGGTGGGGGGGGGGGGGGGTGGGGGGAGAGGGGGGGAGGGTGGGGGCAGCCGATTTTTATTTCGCACTTTGTATGCACATGGGTTATTACCTAAACAACAATCTTTTCGCGCTTTAACCCCCCCCCCCCCATAAATTTGCATTTGTTCTGTTCCTCTGTTCCTCGAAAATCACGGACTTAGAGAAGGGCACTCAATCGCCAGGAGCACCACACCTCCTCACATTCTCACAACAAGTCTGCGCCCAGATTTAGTCATTCTAAGGGAAGCAGAAAAGGAGGTCATTATTGTAGAGTTAACTGTTCCATTTGAAACTAACCTTGAGGCTGCACATCAAAGAAAAGTAGAACAATATAGCTCAATCGGGAGGGACATAGAGGAAAGAGGGGAATACCGTATCTTTTTAGGCAATAGAAATCTGGGCAAGTGGCCTAGTAGACCAAAACAATAAACACCGCTTAAAACAAATTCTCAAAACATCAAGCTCAAAAATTCATCCAACCGAATTTTTTCAAACTCTTTCTAAACTTGCCATACTCTCCTTATTTTCAATATTCTATGCCAGAAAAGAGCGAGCCTGGGGGAGGTACGAAACTTACACATTTTTCATGTGTTTTGTGTAGAGAGTATGAATGGCAAGCCCGGGGGGTTCCGAGTCCCACACAATTCCTTGCTAAACATGCTAAAGAGGCAGTGTTGTGGGTTTTCGGCAACACCCCTCTCCCTTTTCGTACGCTTTACTTTCTTTATTTTTCTAAGTATAGTTCAATATTCCAAGATGATATATTAAAGAGTGAATAAAGAATAAACGTCATCATGTTCATAAAAGCTACAACAAATTAATCGGACAAAATGTTATTCCTTTATATCTACAGTCATTTTTTTTCCCCATTTCAATCAAAATCAAATCAATGTACGTTCTATTCTGTATGTCAGATGTTGTGGACCACAAGGAATTATATATCAACCAAAGCCAAGAGGAGATGTCACCGTTGTTTCCAAACAATTACGAAAACAATTTACACATCACTTGGTTGATGAGGGCGCGAGAAGGTGAGAGCGTGTGCATGTATTTCGGCTTGTTTGACCTGGAAACTGGCTATGACTTCCTAAATATCGGATACGGAGATGAGGCTAATGTGGTGGAGACGCGTTTGGTCGCCTTCACCGGAAACACTTCACCACAATATGTACATCCCAGACATCAGACGGCATGGATGGAGTTCATCACAGATTCGGCCATAACTGCGCAAGGCTTTCAAGTAACACTGTATTCAGAAGGTAATTGAAATCATTTAAATGTATAGAAAATGTGATATATAATGCCACCAAGTGGTGACATGAGCATTTTTTTTTTATCTTACCATTGTGATTGGTATGATCAATATAATTTTTGTTGCTTCACTTTCTCTTCTATTTTGCCAGCGTCACAATGAAAAGTACATTATGAGCAAAATTGCACGTAGTAAGCATGCTGCGTTCGCCTAATTGACAAACGGCAATATCCACACGTTCTCACCATCAACACGTAATAGGATTGCCATTATTGTCCTTGATTTTTTTATTATGCAGAAGAAAAACCAGACATCTCGGCTGGAGAAGACTACGACTTCGAGATGATATTTCATAGTGGTTACCCTAACGAGTATCGCAACAACACGTTTGAAGTGTTTATAATACAGGCACCGGTGGATCATTACGTCGCTTATGAATTCACTACGCTTGAGACGGAACTTGGGTAAAGTTATTTTAATTCCAAATTACTTAAGTTGTACTTTATAATATTATATTGTCATACAGGGGTTAAATGTGTTTGAGAGTAAAAATATACCTTGACCATGAATTGATATTTTTGGGGAACTAGTAGTACATTGGTTGGAGGCACATTGGTTAAACTTTTCAAAAGATCAAAGACATGTCATACAAGTGTTACGTTTGAAACATAAACGAATACAAGGAACAGCACAGTTTGTAATACATGAACGTAAATAAAGTTTACATGTCTTTTCAATAATTGAAACAATATATCTAAGTAGAGCAATGACCCTTATATTCGAACCCACGGTTTGAATATAACTATACATGTATACAATGATTTGAGATGATGTACTATTATTTGTAAAAAAAAAAAAAAAAAAAAAAAAACATGTTAACTTCAATTTTTTAAGTTAAAGAATCCGTATAGCGCTCCAATCAAAGTATGAGATTTATAAACCGGGTCATGTTCATTACCCAAAGGACACTGGATGCATTTCAAGCTCAATGCCCATACTATCCACATTACCCGGGGACATTCTTCTCCGCCATTTGATATGGTTTCATTCGGAAGCCTCACGCGGTAAACAGAACTCCACACATCGAGTTTAATGGGAAATTTTGAGCAGCATAACTCCTCGCTTGAAAACTATGTGCAGTAGGCAACTTTTATCATATTTGAAGTGAATAAACTTTCTATCCTTGAGTGCGATAACCATATTCCTTTCTGTGTTCTGGCGTCATTTTGATCCCACAGTTATGACAACGTGTACCTTGGAGACGGGAAGGAAGTAGGGAAAAAAGATACGTTGATCGCAACATTCACTGAGAGCATCGAATACAAACATCCAGGCGGGGTGTCTTCGTCTCGCTGGCTCTGGATACTCTTCGTGTCGGACCACATAATTTCAGCTTCAGGGTTTGCTATACGAGTGACCATTGTTAAACGTAAGTCTTGTCACGATGCGCCTGTCTATATCGTCTGTGTTTGTGTATGATTAGTGTGTGTGTTTTCTGTGCGTGTGAACGTTTGATAAAAATGTTATACTACATGTTATTAAGAAGTGTTATATAATAGATATTGAATCGTTAGATGGATATGGTACTGTATTTTAAAGGATATAACTACATTAAAATAGTCGGGAAGTATGTAAAGGTGAAATGGTGAAAGAAGAATGCCATAAAGTTTTAAAGGAAATTAAATTGACAACAAGCACCCGGCAATGATGGATTCACTGTCGAATTTAATTCTACTTTCTGGCCGGTTCTGGGAGAAATAATGGTAGGCGCATTTAATGAAGCTTTTGATGACGGAGAATTGTCAACTCCTCAAAAACAAGGGGTCATAACATTAATTGAGAAGGAAGGTAAAGATGTTGAAAATTATAGACTAATCATACTTTTAAATTTAGATTACCAAATTAATTCGAACGTTTTGGCACAGAGGACGAAAGGATTATGATCAAGTTGGTTATACTAAAAATAGAAATATAGGAGAGGCAGTTTGTTTCATAGATGATGTTTTTTTTTTTTCATTGAATAGATCTAATAGATTTTTAAGCACCGTCGATTTTTAGAAAGCATTTGATTGTATTTCACATATTTATTCATTCAATGTGTTAAGATTATTCGGATTTGGTGATTCGTTTTGTAATTGGGTACATAATTTTGTATTGAATGGCCGACATTCAACGGGCTATTTTGATATTTCAAGAGGAGTTGCGGTAAGGAGACCTATTTTCGACTTAGCCTATTTATTGAAACTTTTGCTCTTGTGACGAGGAAAGATGTTGAATTTTGAGGAATTAATTTTGGGATCATGAAGTTAAAAAAAGAGATGTAATGTATGCTGATGATATTACAATATTTGTTAAAGATATACAATCTATGAAAAGGATTACAGCAGATTTTTGTCGATTCTTAGAACATTAGTCAACCTAAGATTAATAATGTGAAACATAACTTTTTGTGGATGGGTTGTGATACTAGAAAAATCAGGGGAACCAAGCTTTGGAAATTTAGTCAATGAAATTAAGATTTGAGGTATGTATTATACACGCAATGCGATAAGAAAAGATGTTTTGAAGTACCAAGAAATATTAAGTAAGAATAAACGTTTATTAGGGTGATGGGATAAACGAGATTTAACGATGGTGGGCAAGAGTTCCTTCTTTAGGGTCAGTACCTCGATGGGCTTATGAGGAAGTAGATAATCTATCATTTAATTGTTTGTCTGATGAGATGGATCGAATTAACAGAACATGTTTGTATCAGAATTATGTATTTGGAGGACGTAGAATGAAGTATCTGTTTTTAAGAATAAAGAGCGCAGTTGTGGGGGGTAAGCTGATAAAATGTTATTATAGATTAATACATAGGAAACTCCAAATAAAAGAACATCTTTTTAAATTTAGATTGTTCATTATAATCTGTGCTCATTTTGTAAAAAGGTGCGTGACTTAGCTCTTCGTTCTTAGTTATAAAACCTCTTTTGTTTTGTTTTAGTCAGGAAATAGAATATACAGTAAATCTGTAATCATTTCATGAATGTATAAGGTTAACTTTTTTTTAAAAGTTGTATTCAATAAAATTGTATATGTATACGACATGAGTTCGTATATTTAAAGTATTATACATTTATAATTTTGGAGGAATAAAACTTAACTTAAAATAAAAAAAAGTGTGCAGCATGCTAGCTAGCAGACTAGACCTTAAGTTCCCATTTGCAGTAGAAAATTTAATTATTCAGTTGGCTGTTTTGTCTAAATAATTGCCTTTAGCGGCTTGCATAGTAGATATATTTTCCAAAGATATAAATAACTCTTTTACCAATATTTTCTTAACTTGGTAACAATTATTAAATCTATATTTTCTTGCCACCAGGCCGAAATCTATACCTCATAAAATATTTTCAAAAGTGCTCATAAAACGTCACTTCAAAGAAATTTAGGAAATGCATAAGTAAATAATTTTCAAATAAATTTGTCTATGCATTGCCAAAAATCTAGGGATTTCATTGATGAAATGATCGTATGTATGTGCATGTAATCAAAAAGGGAAATACTCTGCGTTGAATACTTTGTGTCGTATTAGTGTGGCTTGTGAAGTTAAATGAATACATATTCTTATTATATTGAAAAGATAAATATATATGAGTGCGTGATATCAGGTTAAGTAATGCCTAGCAAAGTAGTAATTTAAGTGTTCCTCATAAATGTCACACAATTAATTCCGTCGGGTTTCTAATTTTGATGTGCTGCATCATCTTCAAACACCTCACATAATCCATGTCCTATTTCTGCAGCCGTGCATCATTTAACAGTTGGTGCCCCATTACTGATTTCTACACACGACAAGTCCTTCTCCACTGCCATCGTAAATAGCAGACACATCAAAACCATGGCGTTGGAAGGCCCAATCGGTACCTTCATTCAGGTCCGATTTAAACAGTTGCTATTGTCCGTTTACGAGCAACTAACCGGTTCATGCTTCCTGGTGAGATTTGATGACAACAAAGGCGACAGCGTAGGCGACAACTTAGGCAGCAGCGAAGGCGAAAAGTTCGTGGCCACCTGGAACACTCCCCCTGTGGACATATTTTGTCATACGAACAGGTTCTATTTGAGATACAGGAAGTACGTCAACGAAAGAAATGGAACGTTTCAACTAGAAATCTCAGCAATTAATAACACTGGTAATTCGCTTATTCAGGTAGAAGTATTAATATAATAAAGTAATAGAAGTAAAATAATAATAACAATAATAATACTAGTAGTAGTAGTAGTAGTAGTAGTAGTAGTAGTAGTAGTAGTTTTATCTCTATCAGCAGTAGTATGATTAGCAGTTATTTTATCATTAATACCAATACATGTAGTAACAGCAGCGAAATTAGTCATGTAACAGTAATATTAGCATTGTAAAGTAGTAGCAGCAGCAGAAGTAGTTCAATTGGTGGAAGCAGTAGCAGAAAAAGCAGTTGTAGTATTCGTGATATCAGTATTGGCAGTAACAACAACTACAATCCTCTAGCTAGTGCCGTCCTCCTTCCTCTCCTCTTTCTCACCCTCCACCTCCCACTCCTCTTCTCCCTCCTTCCTCTTCCTCCTCCTCTTCCTCCTCCTCTTCTTCCTCCTCCTCCTCCTCCTCCTCCTCTTCCTCTTTTTCCTACTTTTTCCTCCTCTTCCTCTTTTTCCTACTCCCCACCTCTTTTCGCTTCCTCCTAACTTCCCAATACAATCATCATATGCTTTATTTATCTTATTTTCTTAGGACAAGTTCCACCTTTCCAAATCGGCCATGGTGAGCCGGTTATCGTGACATCACCCAATTACCCCAATGACTATCCCGAAAACATCCGGTTTACTTGGTACCTCACAGCACCTAAAGGATATTGGATTCGGGCTCGAGTTTTGGATCTTGACCTGCCATTTGATGGATCCTTTGTCTATATTGGATATGGCGAATATTTGGGTACTTTCAGTATTTTGAACTTGTTGAAACTGTAATAAAAACAAAAACAAACCGTTAAGTAATCTTTTGATTCACAATGCCGGATAATAGGTACTGAAAACGTGTAGTCTTGGTCACCATGGAAACAAAATTCCAGAAGCAGACTGAAATACACAAGAAGAATGAGACCCTGGCGATATTATGAATTGAATACAATTATTAAGATTGACATTGAAAGCGTATACCAACTACAAGTTCCTCCACAACGCTCGTGTGTCCGATTCCGGGCGGAAACGGTGTTTAAAAAACTCCTCGAATTGATTGGAATAGAAAAGTGTCCATAGTCAGAATAGTGCATAGGAGCACCCAACTAAGCTGCAATCCTCATTTCCTTTCATCGCATTTATTTCGCTTGTTTGATAATTACACAGAAAATAAACACCTTTTTTTTTTAAATCTTTATTAAATTCTCTAATGATAGCGTTTTCACTAAGATCCAGCTAGTCCTTCCCGCTCTTTCTTTATTTTATTAATCAGGCACATCCAAAATGTGGACATTGGACATGCAGACGATAGGGCTGGGCAAGTACCCAACGTATGAAATTGCATTGAACAGCGCACTGATTATGCTTCGCTCAACTCCTGTTGTGGTCGGCAGGGGCTTCAAAATTAGCTGTTCGTCATTTACAAGTAGGTACCGCATTTAAAGGTAAAAATCAGTGGAATGTTCCCAATTCGGGAGGCACTCGTTATTCCGAAGGTTCGTTATTCCGAAGGTTCGAATACTCCGAAGGTTCGAATACTCCGAAGGTTCGTTTTTCCGAAGGTTCACTATTCGAAGATTCGCTATTCCGAAGGCTCGTTAGTCCGAAAACAAATTAAGGTTCGTTATTCCGAAGGTTCGTTAGTCCGAGAAAGAAATAAGGTTCGTTATTTTGAAGGCTCGTTATTCCCGAAAAGAAATAAGGTTCGTTTTCCGAAGATCCGTTAATCCAAAAACGAAATGGGGTTCGAACCCTTTAAACGAACCTGCGGAAGAAACGAACCTTATTCTATTTTCGGATTAACGAACCTTTGGAAAAACGAACCTTCAAAATAATGCCACAAATGCTCGGATTAACGATCCCTTTTTCGTTTTCGGACTAACGAGCATCGAGGTATAGGCAATTTACGTGTTTCGGTATTACGAAACTTCGAAATAACAAACATTCAGTTAACCCAACCTTCGGAATATCGAATTGTAACCCCAATTCGATAGCTCAAGGTAAGTGGAAGGAGGGGAGAAGAAAGTTCCAAAGCATACCTACAGACATCATAGGGTATATTTATGTTTCGCATTTAGTAAGTTGAACTCCCAATGACATTTTAGTTTCAATTGAATAAAAATATCCACCCTCTCCCCACCCAGGCAATCCGCTAATTTATGTTTACGTGATCATGAGACTATACGTTCTCAACAATCCATTCGATACACTGGCGCAGCTATCTGATATATCTTCCTACTGATATTTGTATGTTTTAAAAAAATATGTTAAAGCCTCTTTATTTCAGTCTTAAACAATAAGCATTATATATATGTGTTCGCAACTCTAAAGTATTACAATGGATTATCAAAAATAGTAGTTTTGAAATGATCGCTTTATTGGTATGTTTTGGATATCAAGGCCTGGCATCAGTGTTCTGTGTTAACAAAAACTTCTCACACTTTTTCCTGAAATATTTTTAAAAAGAAAACAGGCCGAACTTTTCATTCATGGATTCAAAATGTGTCGTTTTTATAAGGAACAGGTTTTGTGACATTTCATTAATGATTATTAGTCTAATAATTCCCGGAATAGTCAATTCTCACTTTCTGACAGATTTTGACCTAAAATTGTTTGTGTATGCGGAAATTGATTTAGAACAGAACAATGTCCATAGTGCATGACATGTCTCAACCTTGATAATGACACTGTGATATCAGTATCTAGTAGATTTATTGATGGACAATGGGTTTCGTTTCAGTTCTGAATTGATTATCTGATACACGCGCATTATTAGGTCCAAATGTCTCCAAAAATGAAGATCTCATGAAATGTTCCAAAAATTATTACAAGAATGATAATTGTCACGAAGCCGACTTCTAAGAAAATGACATCCTTTGACTTCATGATGTGTGATTCTTAGCTTGTTTCGAGTTTTGACTCATTGTTTATAATTTTTTTAAATATTTAAATATTATATAAGTTTGTTTTAACGCCTACTATCACAAATTATTGGGTAACACACTGTTATTGCTAAAACAAAAGACGCTACTCTAATCTAGTCTATTAACCGTCCTCGATTGCTATTTTGTCCTTATTTGCTTGCTTAGAGAATCGAGACAATTATCTGTAACTTGTATTGTCCTGTATGTGTGATTATACTGAAGCTCTTCTGTAGTTCATGTAATTAAAATATTTTTGCACACATTTGTACAGAATCATTAAAACGAGCCTTGTGCTCTTCAGGAAGACTTCAACTGAAGGATTCATTTCCACAAGAGAGGCACTTCTGTTGACCTGGTAGAAAATGAAATTGCTTCTCTCATGAAAGGAAATGATATGATAGAATTCTTTTTATTTTTTTTTATTTTTGAGCTACATTGAATGAGGTTTAGATAATGTTGACAGGTTAAATAAGCATGCCTACATGATTGTCCTACTTCTGCAATATAGCTACTTAATATTTTTGAACGTATTATTACTAAAGAATGTATTTTTTGTTACGTAACTGTTCTAAGCGATACTGCCATTTTTGCTACTATTACATCAAACCACAGGAGAGCTCACTTTGGAGGAGAATTACTATGGAACTCTAAAATCGCCTGACTATCCATGGGCCTATAATAACAACCTGTTCATTCAGTGGACCATCACGTCGCCGAAGAATTTCGGCATCCTCCTTAGCTTTCTCGTCCTCGATCTCGTCGACGACGGCGATGTCATTGCTTGCGGCTCGAGAGCCAACTCAGTGGATGACGTCATCACGTGGGCTAATTTTACGGGTCGCGAAGCGCCATCAGATGTTGTCATGTGGAAAGAAAAGGCGTGGGTAATATTCCAAACAGATTCCATCGGGGTCGGGTCCGGATTTGAACTCCAATACCGACCCGTTTTGGGAGATGGTGAGTTCGATATTGGTGTTTGTTTGATATTTCCCTGATCTGTAGAACATTATAGGTTGAATGCTTGTAAAATGTGTCCGACTCTTACAGGTAATAGCTGTATGTTACTAATATGTTTGCTCAATGTCTTTGCCTTCAATTGACCAGAAACAATTTGTTTTGCCCAAATAGATATTTTTACAACAATAACGAATTCCGGGATTTAATCTCATTCATATTGGTCTTCATAGTAATCAATACATGGGGAAAGATTAGTAAAATGTGATATCAATGTCCTAAGAGTTGAAATGAGCATGACATTCCGTTTACCCAATTTTACAAAGGATAGTACAAAGATAGATCGTAAATGATGTTTAGATTTAAGTTTCAGGAAAATCAAGTTTAATAGAAATAGACGTTGCAAAATATACATATTTTCCAGTTTAGCTAGGAATCTTATGCATCAATTAAAACCAAAAGTGGCACAGAATGATCTAACGAGATTTCAGTGCATGTTTTTATTCCATCTAATACAGATTATCTCTAGAATTCACGCATTAAATAGTTATATTATCAGTGATGAAGAACATTAATCAAAACCTGGATGCATATTACACAACTGCGTGTGCTTGAGTTTCTTTGTTTTTGTTGTCTTAATTCTTCCTTCATTCCTATGAATATGTTTATATCATCGCTATCAAAAATCAACTGGCCAGTTAAGAGCGTATCAAGAGCTTCAAGTGCTGTTTCAGTCTTAACTTCTCTTATTATAATTATTGAATTGCACCGTTGTCTTAATCTATCAAAGGTCATTACAGGCAATATTTTGCTTTGACATATGTAGCACTTTAAAAGACAGAGTGCCCCTTTCAAAGAAAAGGTCTTGAACTCCGCATGGATAACCAGTATACTTTAACAAACATGTCAGAAATATCAAAGCTTCACGAACCATTTTAAAGAAAGTGAACAACTATCCTTGTTAACGTTTTAAAACGTCGCGACCATAGTCTACATTCATATGCTGCATTTCAGTGGCCGGTGGCGCAAAGCTCGCATTGGCGCGGGCAATCACTGACCCTGACTGACATCTGTGCGGACAGTTCGGAGCGGACAACTGCGATGCGTACTGTTTGCAGTCTTGGGAGTATACTGTACTGGGAAGACAAAAAGGCCTTCAAAAGGTGATCGTGAGCAATTGTCTTGCCAATGGTCTTAAATGCATGTATTGTCCGTTTTAGAAACTTGCTGAAAGTTATTTGCCCTAAAACTATCCATATTTGCAGTAATTAGTGATTAAATCACAAATCATCAAATTGTTCGGGCCGAACATTTCAAGGATTTGTGAGTTAATCACTAATTACTCAAAATGTGGATCATATGAGGGCAAATAATTTTCAGCAAGTTTCTAAAATGGACAATAAATGAACTTAAGACCATTGGCAAGAAGATTGCTCCTGGTCACCTTTTGAAGGCCTTTTTGTCTTCCCAGTACAGTATATTCCATTTAACATGTTGAAGGAGTGCGGAGGTTTTGAATGATTCGTTAAAAACGTAGGCAAAATGTTAAGATCAATATCAGTCTTATTTCACCAATTGTTATATCAGGGTTAATTTGATCATCAGAGGTTTTATGTTCACATTATCAGCGCGTTTTCAAAAAAATATGATTAAGCGATCATTTCACATTTATACAGGTTATTTTTTTTTTAAATGTAAGTCGTAATATACATATTACTGAACAACAAGAAAATGTTGTGGAAGACCAAATTCCTCAATTAATTCATATCTAATAATGGTTATTACTTGATATCGAAATGTATAGTCCTACATCACAAATCGTTTGTTCCCATTATTTGCTTAATACTTACATGTATCTACTTTTTAAATAAGAGCATGTATATGTGTGCATACATACATCTTACTACAGGCCATTGTCTTGTTCCACTTGGTATGGAGGGGGGATGGATACCAGATGCTAGCATCACTGCATCCAGTCAGAGAGATGCAGGCCACGCCCCCAACATGGCCAGGTTACATGGGCCGTCCTCGTGGAGACCCCACAAGACCGACGCGATATCGACAATTAAGGTGACATAGTGGCGCCCTCTATAAACTATATCATAACTATCGGCGTCGTCACATCCATTGCTTTGCAGGTTTCTGGTCCTACATTACACGGTAGAGATTATATAAGCGCTTCGCCACCGTGGTATTGTGCAATGCAACTGTAATATTAATGTTAGCTTGTTAATGACTCCAAAATATGAAACAAAATTGCATGATCACAGAGAGCATTTTTTCCTAACTATTCTGCATAACATTTTCAGGAAAAAAATAAGGTAGAAAGTTATGGCCTTTGATATGCCACACATTGTGTTCAGACCAGATAAAACGGCACCCTCCAAATTAATGCGCCGCAGAGGGGGTGTGCGGCCTACCGTATAAAGAGATTGATGAGAAAGTAATTTGAGTATTGACTGACCATACCTCTACAGGTCACGTTTGATATTGACACCTACGTCACTGGGCTTCTCATCCAAGGCGGTCCGGGAGTGAGGGGTGTCTGGCTGGAGTCAATCCATATCGGCTTTAGTGACGGCTTTAACATAGTAGGTATTTTCACTATTTTCGCAACAAGCACCTTTACATGCACACGAACTATTTCTCACTGTCGCAGTGCCGATTAACGTATGTGACTTTTTACTACATGGTACATCCAACGTTACATTGCAAGGCGTGTTAACCCTAATACTCCGGGGGGGGGGGGGGGGGGGGAGGAGGGGAGGAGGTATTATGGCATTATCTGATCCTTCCCGCACATTTTGATACCAAATTGATGGCGATCGGACGTACCGTGCTGGAGTCAGATTACAATTACCATACACACGTCAAGGACATTTTGCTATTTCTCTATATGATTGTGTATAACCCAATGGACAAAATCAGGAGCTTTTCCATTTTATGTAAATACTTTTTTTAGTTAGTATCACTGGTTCAAATAGTGAAATTTTTACCACACACGCACACATACACCCACACCCAAAATGGCAAAAGCGCTTGACGAAAAAAAGAGAAATACATAAGAAAATTGAAAAAGAATTAAATGCATAAGAAATAATAACAACAACCTATCCTTTTCTTTCAGGAATTGATGAGGGAGTTAACAAAGACATTTCTACCCAAAATTGCTATTCCTGAGGCTTTGTTTAATAATGAGAAATACCAAAATCTCTGATTTCTCTCATAAATTAATTAATAAAGAAATAAATAAAAGGGTTTTCGTAAATTCAGCTCTACTCAATTGTAGATTACATAATTCCTGACCCTTGTGCAAATTTTTGAGGCAATCGGGCGACCCGTGGCCTTGACCTCAGGAGTCATCATGCCCCCCGGTAATAACAAGCTTTGAAATACCCCGGCCCAGAGTAGAGAGTGTTAGCCTGGCATTCAGTCTAATTGAAATATCTTTTCCAAACCGTCACAAGCAGGCTATACATTCGGTCCTAGTACTGGCATGTCTGTCTCACATGCTCGAAGGAGTCAGAGAAGTGGAAGAGATTGAGTTTTTGTACAGTTCGGATGAGAGCATTGTAATTTGATCCATTTATTGCACATGAAAATCTTATTCAAAACAATAAAATTTTTGTGTAGTGCAGTTGCGTTTTGGTATCAATGTAATGAACTTTAAAGTATAACAGTTTGGAGTACATTTCTTCGTTAATCTATTCTTATAACACAGCAATCGGTTTATCGATGATTGCTTTGAAATCCTCAGCCTTCACAATATATGTACACTAAACTGATGCAAACCACATATGAATAAATATATAAACGTTCATGCTTAGAAGACCATGTAGTATATCACGTATCAAAATAAATGATATTCATAATGCACTTTGTGAACATTACGTCTCTTTAATACTTGTGCATTCCTATTTGATCCATCCTTACAATATGTTTGCAATCTATTTACTTATGTATTACAGATTTCAAAACAAGAAATATGGGGCATACGTAGATACGCAATTGGCATTTTTTTTTTTACAATGATCTAATCATGATATATGCTTTATATAAAGTGAAAACTCAGATTACGGTTACTCATCAAATAAATAAAGCAGTAATTCATACATCGCGTTGTTACCATTGTTTTGTGGCGAATAGTCACGTGCGTTTCTGAGAATTCAGCTTTCATCTAGTAAAAGCAGCAAGCAGGCTCGATATTCTAATTCATATCCTGTTATGATTTGGTAACCAGAATGGTTAATTTTTTATTTTGACTTGTTGCAAACGAATGGAAAACATTGATTTCTATTAGCTGTTTATGTTATGTTGTTGTTTTACGAGGCAATTCAATTTAAATCAATTCATTCATACTTCAGTTACGTAACGGTACCTGGTCTCCAGAGAAGGTGACCCTGATCAACTTCAGATATCCCCTGCTTACGAATTATATCCACGTGACACCCAGAACAAAGCTCAATGCCGAGTTGCTATCCCTGCGTTTCGAAATACTTGGATGTCCTCTAGGTAAGTGTTGCCAAAACATTTTTTATTAAATAACAATGCCGCAAAGCATCCTCCCTCTCCAAACATTTTTTTTTATGTTGTATCCGCATCTTTCTCTTTCTTCCTACCGACCCCATGCTCCTTTATTTTTTTTTTCTTATAGACATCTAATTGTATACGTTCTTATCTCTCGCTCTTTTATTCTCATCTACATATCTTTCTGTCTTCTCTCTCTCTCTCCCTTTTTCTCTCACAAACACACAAAGACACATTACCGTTTCGTTTACATTTTATGTTGATAAATACGAATTTAAACATCTCTTTTGAATCATGATTCAATATCCTATCATCCTTACACAGAATATACTCATATGTGATCCATACCACCACGACTGTAAAGTACAAAATAGATACTCCAGATAAACGGATGTCTTAAAAAGGGTGACAGTGAGGCACACTCGAGCGATTATAGTTTGGCACTTCCGGCCATTCCTTGCACTGTGACGACAGCATGAAGCAGTATGTTGAGAAGATTGTAACACGCAACGGTAGTAGAATCTGTGTGACGAATTGCTTTTCGGGAATGAAATCAACATGTGAACATGCCATAGGAACAAGATAAATCGCTCTGTGTGAACGTTCTTTTAACCCTTCCTGTTCCACAGGAACTGCTAGGACGCGGGTCGCCGCTGTGGCTCGTTTGACGACTGCGAAATTACCAATAGATTATCAATTCAAACGAGCTACGACAGTCCGCCAGTTTGTCGGAGAGGCGGGGAACTGACGTTGAAATGGTTAAATGTGAGGCCTATTATGCCCTACTCTGTCAAAAGGAAGCAAGTGAAAAATCACTTAAATCTAGGTTATTTGTATTCTTAAAATGTACCCAGCATCCCCTAAATATGGCAAAAATCTGGAAAAGAAATATTTATCATGCTGCGAGATATTCAATGTAACATGATGTGTTGTTGCACTGATGCCAATGAAAGTGACAGACACATTTTGCACATTTACAAGAAAAGTCTCTCTTGTTAGTTGCTTCCTTTTGTCAGAGTAGGTCAGTATTATGGCAAGTATAGCGGAAAACCACTCCGTGTAAACTTACTTTTAATAGGAAATCGAGAGAAAGGGGCGTTTCATTTGATATGAAGCATTTTCAAAATCATCTCAATTCAGATTGCCGCTTCGACCTCGGGCTAGCATCAGGACATTTGCCGTCGAGTCAGATCAGGTCTTCTGCCGACCAAGACTCCGAGATGGCCGATTCTTCTTCTGAAGATGAGCTGAGGCTGCTGCCGTTTTCTCGTCTTCCAAGCACTGGCTGGACAGCTGACAGGCTCGGGGAGACGCCGTGGATTGAGATTGCTTTTGATACGGTGACGATCCTGAATGACGTCATCATTCAACAATGTGAGGGCAGTCGTTTGTATCAGTTCTCCGTCAGCACTTTACAAGACCCTGTCAAAGTGATCAAGGTAATACTGCAATAATGTAATAATTTACGATCGTATATGTTGTATGGGAACAATATGCGTTACAGGAGTCGGGGGACTCTTTAACCTCCAGCAGGTCTATTGTTCCAGATAACTCGCTGCTCTATGGGATTTGCATGTATTACTTGTTAAAAAAAAACGCAGGTCGCACACAAGGGGTTAGATTGTTGAGTACATCTCCAGCCCAGTGTGACACCTCATCAAGTGTAAAGACAGATTAAACCAATTGAAACGTGTACGTTGTTCCCATTGATTAATTGCTTATTTATTATGATCATTGTGATTAATCCGTCGTTTGTCGCTTTGTCTTTTGCACGTACCAAGTATAGTAACACCGCTCCCCTTATTTCTATATTCCGACCATTCATTTGACTGTTTACTCATTTACTGGTTTGTAGGCTTTGGCTGAAAGTGAATGAGTGGGACTTAGTATAAATGTAATTATGCGAGAAATGTTATCATTGTCAGTTTCTTTCTACATTTTCTCGAGCAGGATATTTCAGAGTGCTTGACATCTATGTGCAAGGTGGCAATAAGCCCTACTCTAAGAAGTACATCATTTCGGGTGGAGCCTACTTCCTGGCTGAATGACACAGTGTCTTTCCGTCTTGAGTTGCTTGGGTGCAGGAGTGTAGGTAAGTAACCATGGAGAAAGTGACCTCATGGGATGATTCTTCGAGCAGTTTCGTGCATGGTGAGGATAAGAAAATGGTGTCACGATACATAATGTGCAATCCTGAAAATAAACTGAAAGGATTATTTTGTGGAGTTAAAGCCTTTCAAAATACATGTTTGCACCGACCCTCTATCCCAATACAGTCAAACCTGGCTATGCGGCCACCTGGATTCAGCAGCCACCTGCCTATAGCAGCCACCTTCGACTCCTCCGCAGAGAAATTCAGTGTTAAAGACCCTGGATATAGCGGCCACCTGGCTAACGCGGACAGCGGCCACCCATTTTGTCTCCCTCGGCCAAAATTTTACTGTGTATAGCGGCCACCAATTCTGAAATCACCCGTCCCTATCGGCGTGGAAAGTTGGCTTTTTGCGATGCGACGTAACTTAAACGGCCGTGAAAAGCTAGAGGCGTGAAAAGCCTGCTTTCTAGCTGCATGACGTACAGCTCATTAACACATTCTCGAATGTATGAAACTTGTAAGAGACCTTGCCAAACAAAAAGCAGGATCTTAACTTAATTACCCTAATCAATGAAATCCCGATGTCCGGTGTTTTTTTTTTTTCTTTTTTTTAGTGAGTCTCTGCATCCCATGCTTTTATTGTTGTGATGAATAATACCCCGGATCCTCGCTCGGCCCCGAGGCCAGCGCAGCCCGGGTTCGCGCGCGCCCTCAGCCCATGCCCAGACCAATCTGGATCCGCGATATGCGCTACTACAAGCTGGCAGCAGCGCGCGGTTCTTCAGCGTTCGCAATCTCAGAAGCACACAGCTAGGCTGTAACTCGAAACTCATCGATATGCCTATGGACTAAGTTGCTTACTTCAATCAACTCCCGTTCGGAAATTATTGAGGCAAAAATATTTTAAAAGACACGATAAAGAATATTTCTCGATTAAATAAAATATGTCAAGATAGAAGATATATTTTATTGTGCATTTATTGTGCATGTATATTCATAAAATCCTGGTAGTACCAAGTAGGAAAAAAGAATGCCATTAGCACGTAAAAACACAAATTCATACTTATATTGAATATATTGAGAAGTTGCTTTACGATATGTAAATAGATGTTCCCATGTTATTTGCTTGAGTTGGGGTTCTGGAGGAAATACAAATACTTTGTATTAAATGTTGTGTTTTCGCCACTTTATCACGGATCATATAGCACAAATTAAAATCGAGAATATCAAGGAAAAGCCAATTATCCTGTGATGAATTAAAATGTTGCTATTGTTTAATCATTCATTCCATTTTCCTTCTACAGAATGTGTGTCTGCGTACTGCAAGAATAATTGCACATCTGCGCATTTTACTTCTGACGTAGCACTAAATTTCTCCGCCCGCCAAAACACGTTCCTGCACCCACGCTCACAGTGTGAGGGAAGCATCAGTGTAGATAGCGATTTGCGTGCCTTCTTCATGTTCGATGGATTTAAGGTGAAAAAATATGTGATCTACAACAATTTAGCCTAGATAACACAATACTCTAAATTATGTAGATTGTGGCTAAATGAGCGCAATTGCTGGGGTTGAGGGCCAGAGGAGGAGGTTGGGGTGGGGATCCTTGCTTTCTTTCACATACTTTACAGATATATCTTTCGATCTTGCACACAGCTCTAATGATGGATTGATTTCTCCTTAGGTTGAGAAATGATTCATGTGCAGTGACAACGTGTTTGTTTCTGATCGGTTATCATGGTTATTGCACATAATACTCTATTTTCCTTATTAATCATGTGTATGGCGAAATGAGCGTAATTTCTGAAGACACCAAAGGAAGGAGGGGGGGAGATTGCCTTTTTGTCACATGCTTTACAGAGACATCTTTCGATCTTTTACAAAGCTCTAATAATGGATTCATGGGGGGCCTTCCTAGCATGAGAAATTAATGAATGCTAGTAAGCTGAAAAGAGCATGTGCAGTGACAACACCTTTTTTCTGATCTTTTTCTATCATCTGCGCATCACGTTCACTTCTAACCTTTAGAACGTTGAGGATATCACATACAACCCAAGTGGGATGGTTCACCTCACCGATCGAGACACCGGCCAAAGAACGACCTACCGCTTTGGTGACACCCCCCCTTTCTTCATTTCGACATCTTCTCGCTTCTCGATTCGCATTTTGTCCGGTTTGGCGATTGGGAATGCGAGCATCACGGTTGGGTTTGGTTCCACAGGTAGATATTTTCTTAACGTTCATGTTGAAGTATTTTTGCATGTATCTAATATCTATGAAATTATTCTGAAGCTCTTTGATACGTATGTTTATCACAATCATGCCTCTTTTTAATTTCATTTTTCGTTGCTTATCATGGCTATTATGATAACTATTTTGTTTAATTTTAATATTTGTTTATGATATTGTTCTTTTCTTCATCTTCAACACTTTTTTTTGGTATACATGCACCTTTTTTATTTATCCTCACACTTTAAATGTTTGATATATCTGCATTGTTGCTTTGGTCAAGCGGATTAACCCCAAGCATAAGCTGTAGGGAATCCTCGCCTTCCTTTCAACTTTAATGGCTCTTAATCATGTTTATAAATAAATTTTAAAAAGATACATTTATATTTGTTGATGATTTGTGATCATGTTTATGTGTTGTGTAAACAACTTTTGTATTAATACATTCAATCATTTTCAAATGGAAACATGAACACATGTTAATTAATCAACAATCATGGCAGATATGTTTTTCTCCCATACAGGTACCATTAATGTGTGATTTCAGAATAAAAAGAACGAATCATCTGAAATTTATCAAGTCGTTAATATCAAATGAAACCATGCTCCGTGGTAACGACACAACAGTTCTGCCATAATTACGGATCCTGTCATCTTTACAACCACTATCTTTTACCATTTATTACAATGTCCTTTTACAACCTTCTGATAGAGAAATCCTTGTGCCCGCCCCTGGCCCAGGAGAACTATGGTGATACTAGTGCTGGATATAATGATAGCGCGTGTTGGCTTCCTTCCGGACTAGTCATGTCCCCAGATTACTTGACAGATTATGCAGCAAACCAAGACGTCACGTGGTCAATCATCACAAGCGCCTGGAGTCGGATTAGCCTCGAGTTCGGCGAAATGAACGTCATCTCACACGAAAGTGGCTGCAGCAACGACTACGTGCTCGTCTCTGACGCGGCTCTGATGACCAGCCTCGGACGCTACTGCGACAGTAATCTTCCCGATGAGCGAATAGTCTCTTTTCGGAACCGAATGACGATAGTGTTTCATTCGGACAGCTTCGAGAGCGGCAATGGATTCATGGGAGAGTACCAGTCCGTTGACATGGTTCCTTACATCTTGAACGATACCCAGTTACAAGGTAATGCAAACTTTATTTATAACAAAATACTTGCACACAGAAGCGGTTTTCTCGTTACTGCTTGCTGCTTGTAGTTTGTTGCTTGGGTTTCCCTATCGTGGCAAAGTAGAGAAATCCTTCCGGGTACCAATCTTTAAATACCAAGGTGGTCAGCCGTTCCACTGGAGTACATATATCTACTGGAATGTATAACAAGATTGTCATAATGACAAGCATGAGCGGTAACCCGCTTCGTTGTGAATGCACTGTATATACTCAGTTCATAGGAAAGCGGCTGTGCCGCCGTACCTCTCCACCTGTACTTACGAACAAATATTTTCCCGTTGCGGCAAGCATTAATGTTGCTTTAATGTAGCGATTTTCCCGTTGCGGCTAGCAATAATTTTGCTGCAATGTAGCGATTTATACATGTCATATGTGCTCAGCTGCATGGTCACCCGCATCGCTAGTGGTAGAAAACATGTGAATGACTTACCAGCTATTATCCATGTTATCATGGTTATGGCAAGATTCCTGCAGCGGCAAATTGCCTCAGTGGGAACGAACCTATATACCCTTTTTCCTGCTGAGGCAAAGGAAGACAATTTGCTGCACGTAAAACTGTGCAAAAATGTCAACACCCCAATGAACTCCACGGTAACTTGTATGTCGGCGTAAATACGCAGGTCAGCTTAAAACCGTTGCAAATCATGAAAGCGGATGTCGGAGAACTTTTCATGTAAAGTACCTTGATAATGATTATATAAAGTCTGGTCTAGTAAGAAATAATTTCTTCCTCCTTTTAATATATATATAGATGCCGTGTGTCACATCGGGTGGGACTCTTTTCGCGGCTCCTGCTACAAGTTCTTCACTGCTGATGAAGCTATGACGTGGAATGAAGCAGAAGCCGTATGCGGGAGCAGCGAATCGTCGCACCTTGTCAGCATCCAAACCCAGGATGAAATGACGTTCTTGCAGTACATGGTATCGTCTCAATGGACAGCGCTGGAGGCCAAGACATATCTAGGAAAGCATTTTTAACTTGAATCATTATCAAAACTGTCACATTCCATGAAATGTTGTCATCTGTTACGTTCCAGGCAAGATGTTGCTCTAAAAGAATTGTGTGGATGAATAGTGCACAACTACGAGAAATAATGAACATGATTGCATGGCATTTTGAAACGGCGATGGCATATGAAGGAAAGGAGGTGTGTGTTGACGACCAATTAATACTCCAGTACACATTTATCTAGTTATGGAGTGTTATCATGTTAGAAGTGTATGTTGGCACCACTGTAGTGTCTACAATGTCAGAATATTGTGTTGGGGATACCACTCCCGGCAAGTATGCACGCATATCGCATACACTCATTAGCGGACGCTGCAACGCATATTTTCGAAGTGCTTGCACGAATCAAACTTAAAACCAGAATTGCGTTTAGAGTAAGGGTTAGGGTCAGATGTAAGCTATACTATCAAATTTGATCTAATTCGCGGATGTGCACACACATTCGCGCGAAATTCTAAAAATCATTGTATTGCTATACACACAGGCCGCGCGCAGTGGTGGTACCCGCAAGATAGAAATATATCCTGTTTATGCCTTGGGGACACTGCAGCGGAGTAGTGCCATGCAGTATCAACAGTCTAAGATATTTGTTCAGATTTAAATACAGTCATATGACAGACATGGGATATATTCTGTAGTGTGTTTAGACTGTTCTTAAAATGCTATTCGTTTTCCATTTTGTTTTTCCTTATTTTTCTTCCATCACAATTACCCAAACACACTCATCATCTCTTTCTCCGTTTCACATATCTATTCTTCAATGTCTCTCTTTCTTTTTATCTCTTGCTTCTCTGTGTGTGTGTGTCTGTCTCTCTGTCTGTCTGTCTGTCTCTCTCTCTATATATATTTATCTATATATATATTTATATATATATATTTATATATATACATCTATATATATATTATCATTATCATTATTATAATTATTATTTTTATCTTTCTTGTCCTCTCTCTTCCTTTACCCTCTTCTAATCCCAACTCCCATTCCTAACCCTTATATCGCTGTCTCTCTTTCTTTCTTCACCAAATAACCGTCATAGGTCTTGGTTACCGAAACTACTACGGTTTTTTTCATTGGAGTGATGGCTTTCCGTTATCATACTCCGCGTGGTCAACGTCAGCGTAAGAACAAAATTTAAATTTTGGAAGGAAATGAAAACAAGAACAAAATGGATAATGGTGGACCGACCATAAAAATCCATGTCGTTGTTTGCTCTACAAAAATATATGCCTTGAAAGTTGAACTGTTACAATGATATATGCATTTTTTTATTATCATTATTCAAGATGAGGTTTGGATGAAGAAGAATACTTTTTGTTTTTCTTGTACCCTCCTACATCAATTCTCAAAGTATCACGAGTCGACTACGGACTACATTAAATATTTCTCAGAGCAATGTCGCTTTGTCCAGCCCCCCTTCTTTTGATCTGCCTAACATGATAAATATAGAAAGTCAAACCAAGTAGTGAATTCCCATGCAGCAGATCCTGTTTATTGTGCAATAGGGATTATACGTACAAATAAAGGCATACAGAGTCAGAATACAATGTATGTCTCATGTAAATGCCCAACTACTGACGTGGCGTCATTATTAGAGACACAACTGTTTAGCCACACTGTAACTATGACTGCAACTGTAACACTGAGCTTTAACATGCAGGCGGACTTGAGGCAATTGTTCATGCTTTGTACTGTGATGAGCAGCTCCCGGTCACAGTCATAGTTATGGCAATCTCTTTTCCATCACTTAGGACTTCAGGGAAAGCAGGGCAGCCAGACGGTGGTCAGCTGGAAGCGTGCACGCTGATGGTGCTCGATGAAGACAATGATGTCGACCGCTCGATCGCACTTTGGCACGATGTGCCTTGCGCCTCACCTGAGACAAGACAGTTTGTCTGTGAGATGGGATCATTACGCCCATCGGGTACATGAACGTTTTATTTTGCTTTTCCTCAAAGTAATGTTGTTTTGAAAACATTCATTTTGCTTCAAACTAACATTGAATCATACATTGTGCACATATCTTAACTTTCAAATCATCATCCATTCATCCCATATTTTTAACATTATAAATTGTAAAAAATAATTCACATAACAATATATCATTGTTTATTTCCGTTTAAAAAAAACCGACAATTCGAGGAAGCTTGCTCCTGTGGCGGGCTCGCTTGAACACCTAGAATAATCGTTGAAAATACATTATTCAATCAAACAAGCAAAAATACATTTAAGAGGGGCAATTGCTAAAGGGTTCATGTGAAACATGAAATTGAATAGAATAAAAAAGAAATAAAAAGAAAGAACAGCATTTAATAGAAAGTACACATATGCGATTAAAATTGTATATTAGCTATATATTTACTATATTAGCTTTTATCTGTCACAATGTTCGTTTTGTTTACTCTTTTTACGATGGGTGTCTATCTATGTCGATATGTATGCATGAACGTGTATGTGTGTTTGTTCTTTTGTACACATACTATGTATAAGAATCTTACTCCAGCACTCCATTTCTTGTCTTTCTCACTCGAACTCGATTTTTGCTCTATTTTATTTTCATTCACATGTAGAGAGCGTTTTCGTTCGTGTCATATCAATTTCGGTGTCAAAACAAAATATAATGACAATAAGACATTATGGAGGTGCATGAATGTAAAAGCGTTGGGCCGCTTTTTTCACTTAATTTTTGGTCAGTGAGCATTGCCGACATATTGCGAGCATTAGTTCACAGCGCCACGCCACGCGATATTTGTGTGTGTTTACGTGCAAGTGTGCGTGTGCGTGCGTGAATGCGTGTGTGTATTTGAAACTAACAATGATATAAATTATTGTACACCTTTTACCACGGATCCACATTTCATGGTTTGTTATTTATCCTCATAGGCGCTCACCCATGTACATGAAAACTTATCGCTTCTTATTCATTTTCCAACAGATAAACCTCCTGCGGATCCCACCACTCACTTAATGACAGGTGAGTTTACTACTTGACATTACTGTTGTTTTGGGGATACGCTATACAAAATATATTTACGTATTCAATATCGTAGCGTTTCCATTTCACATTCATAGCCACAAACGTTGAGAATATTTTTGGTCCTGAAAATCGACGTTACTTCCAACACGAACTTAATCTTGTAATGGAGAGGGACATGGTGGTCATGTGATTGCACAGCTCTACTTAATTTTGAAATAGTCTTCCGTAGTATTCCGTTGTAAATTGACCAATTCACCTAAACGCATGAATTATGGATTAAATTTTTAAATTTTGAACACTTTTAAAAAGGAAATATGTAACCATCACATATGTAACCGTATGTTATGCCATCATAACGTATGGTTACATATGGTATGGTGACGTATGGTTTCCCTTTTCAAATACTTTTCAAATATTGGTTACATATTTCCTTCTTCAAATCCTTTCTAATACAATGAGGCGCAATGCATCGACAAGATAATGGGTAGAATGCTTAAAGCACGTTGAATAGGCTATTGAGTACTGTTATCTGTCATAATTTGTCCAAACTGTGGTTGATATGTTTTCCTCTCTTTACATACCTCTATTGATGTTTCTCTCTCCATTGCTCTCTCTCTCTCTCTCTTGATCGGTGTGTGTGTGTGTGTGTGTGTACGTGTGCGTGTGCGTGTGCGTGTGTGTGTATACGTGTGTGTTTAGGAGGGGGGAGGGTGTTATTTCTTTGAAGAAAATTACATACCTCTTTCTTCTTTTACTTTAAACAATTAAATGTGATGTTTCCTTGGAGTTGGGACCGTTCCATGTACATCGCACCTGCATCACTGTTCGTCCGGTGCTTGCATACAGAATATTTTTCGTTGTGATGGGAGAAGCGACTGTGAGGATGGAAGCGATGAACTTGACTGCACAAAAGGTATTTAAAGTTACGAAAAAAAAATAGCTAGCGGTCTGCATGTTTGACTGGTATCAATGCTTTCCTTGTAAACACAAAGGGCATGATGATTTGACACCTCAACTATATCCATGATATCATTGACAAAATTAATGCAGAAATGTAAGACGACAGACACGGTATTACTCTACCGATTGTATGTACATGTATAGGTATATTGCTTGGTGCAAAAGTGATTAAATTGCAAACACAAAGTAGGTGTAATATCTAACATTGCAGATTGCCACTCGAAGCAGTTTCAGTGCATGGACGGGTCTTGTATTTCTCTGTCCTTCTATTGCGATGTCATACCACATTGCCCTGATCACTCGGACGAGCTGAATTGCAGTAAGTATCTCTCACTGTATTATCCCTCAACAAAATACGATGTGCACGATAGCAAAAATAAATTCATGGGTACAGTTCTAAAAGTACAAAAGTTTAAACCAACTAGGCAGCAGTTTTTCTTGCAAGCATTATGGTAGAAATATAATGTCTTAACCTGTTGTTGTAGGACACACAACTTCCCCAAATTGCACTGATGAAGATCTCACCATGATACCTCTTCGTACAGCAGATCGAAATATAGTAGATCTCCGGCGGCGGGCCCAAAGAGGGTATGCGTGGCTGCTCATTGGTGATTCATTCCAGATGGCAAGATGGCTATAGATAGATACAATATACTGATTTGACCAGTTGGTTAAATATACCACGAGTTCTAGGAGGCTTTTGTACAAAATTACCTAATTTTCAGGAACTTTTCCAGAAAATTCTAATGGATGGATGAAATATGCTACTACATATATTTATTGTAAACTATCTTACAGGACCAAAATAAACTATACCATGATAACGTAGGCCCACACAGGCTTATATTCTTTCACTAGTGCATACAATACATACATTTTCTTTAACACAAGGCCGTACATTCCTTATTTTGCAGTATATCCAGCCTGTGAAGATGATGAATTTGCTTGCAGTAGCGGTCGGTGTATCAACGCTACGGGAAGATGCGACTTCATCCAACATTGTGCTGACATGTCTGACGAAGAAATGTGCGGTGAGTTCTACAGGCTGCGAGAGCAAAACACATCTTTAAAAATATATATATATATTCAAACCACAATCATAACGATAACAGAACAAAGAATGAATAAGTCACAGTCCAAAATGATATTCCCCATACTAGGACATATATACTTCAATTGGAGATACAAGTAGCTCTTATTTATGCCAGTAAACACAGGACAAGAAATGAAGCACAGATGAAAAAAGAACAATATCTAAGGTTATGTCCAACATGTATTTTGGCGAATACACTGCCAGCGGAATAGAATTTGATTTAGCAAACACCTTTACAATAGACACATCACCTGTCTTTTAAAGCAAATTCTTATTCCTCATTTGAACATATGTCTAAGGTATCAATATTTTTCATCAAGACCATCTGCTTCTAAAGACATTATATCATGTGAGTTCTTTGATCTGTCTTTTATATACACACAACGTGATATAAAAGATAATAATACTTTACGCTTATGTATTAACATTTTATTGCAAACAAGATGTTTTCATCGTTATTCATCAATGCAATAGAGCAAACTATCTTATTTCAATGGCACAAAGTTTCTCGTTACTTTCTCGTAAAGTTTACATGGAACATTTTGATATGTCAATTTTTATATCGAAACCCAATGTGTAAAAAAAAGCATCTGTCTATGAACTAACATGTTTTTAGATATATCTGAGTAACCTACTATTAACGATGTTCACAAAATCCCCCCCCCCTTCCCCAAGCCCACCAAACTCACTTCCTCTTTCCTGGAATGACAATTGCGATCATACATCGTCGATCATTGTTCTATGCACATGTCAGATGTTACTGAGCACGCCTTTCAGTGCTACGACGGATCACTGTTCCCCATGAGAGCCCGATGTGATGGCATGGTAGACTGTATCGGAAACTCACAGGAAGACGAACAGGCGTGTGGTAGGTTTCTATAGATTGTAGCATACTCTTTCCTTGTCTCGCCTCCAAGATCTTTCTTTTTAGGGGGGATGTATAATAAAAACAGAAAAAAACAAAAGTGTCCAGCACTTATATAAGACTAATAACTTTTGTATTTTCTCTTTATATCTCGGTTCGTCCCGAGAGAACTTGAAGACCACTGTGGTTACTAGAGCCAGACACCTCTGTTGCATAGTTTGGTTAAGAAATGCCAGCCAGGCTAGCTTTATCCCATTGCTTTTCTTCATATTGTTACAAATGTGTATAAGTTATACATATAGCCATACGTGTAGCTCTTGAATTAGCTGCACTCTGTGTGCTTGTGAAATTCCTCACTGGTGAAATAAACATTTAGCAATGTGTACTGCCCAGAAGAGTCTGGAATGTTATTTACATGAAAGAATGTTACAGCTAGCTGAGACTCATTAGCATAATATAGGAGCTCAGATGGGCTAGTGATAACTCATCAATGTAATCTGGGTCAGGTCAATATTGATTGTCATGTTTACAAGCATAGGTACAATGTAGAGCTTACTGGATATATTGAGAAATTTCTGGAAGCACAGTTAATGGAACCTTCTAGAATGTACAGATTGTAGTATATATGAGTGACTTGGATATAGGAACTCAGAGTTTAACATATCATCATAGCTCCAGTCATGTATCATAAGTGGTACACAAACCGGCCCCTACCCTTGAAACCGGCCCCCACGTATTTCTGGGCAGTGCGCGTTATCGAAGGTTGGATGCGCGATTTATTATGTATTTACGCATTAGTAAACCAAATGCAAGATTTTCGGAAGCAAAATTAGACAAAATGTGCACTTATTTGGCAATTGCACATTTTTGTTCGAAACATCTCCGTTTTTCAACTTGCGTTCGTACTTCCGTGATTTTCTCGTCGATCGCTGAAACTTTCCCGTCATTTTTTCACTGCACTGGAACGAGCATGATCGAGACACAATACTGGTGAAATGTCGGCACTGTACTCGTCGGATTGACGGAGATATCGCACATTATCGGTAGGGGCCGGTTTCAAGGTTCAGTGATGTGAATGTGCGACGATTTATCGAGCGATATTCAAAGCGCAATTTCTCTGAAATTTTATCGTTAATCTTCAATCCAAAAATATTTTTTGAAAGAGCATTATTTTGCTGATTTGTGTGTGAAATTTTAGAATTTTATTTGGTTATCTTGGAATGAAAATATTCAAAAGAAAACAAGGGGGCCGGTTTGAGGCACCCGCATCATACCTGTGACAACCTGCATTAAGGCGCTGTCACACCTTGGCGTTTTAGACAGCGTATGCCCGACGTATCAAAAATTTCTCTAAAACGTCGGCATACGCTGAACTTTGATTTTTTTCAACTTTGGGCGTATACTTAGCGTATTCATAACGAGTTGGACGTATACATAACGTATTAGTAACTTATATCAAACGCTTCGTTAACTTATAAGTAACGTATTACAACGAATGCTTATTGTATTGCTGGCGCACACAACTTATGCCCTACGATAGCCTAACTTACGCATAGCGCGCGGCAGCGTATCGCTGACGAACACGTGTCGTAGCCTATAAAAAGGCTGCCGCTCGACTATTCAAATCATAACCGCACGATACATCACCGTATCAACACCACCGCCATGCCGAAGAAAACTAATATGCCATTATACGGTAGCTGTAACTTATGAACACGTTCAGTAAGTTTTGTGGTCGTCCAAAGCACGTCTTCATACGTTTTCATACGGCAATATACGTTGGAGTTAAGTTACACGTGCGTTCAAAGCACGTTACTCATAGGTTAGAAGTAAGTTTTAGGGTACGCTGGACATTATCTCGACGTACATCGACTTATGAGTAACTTACGAATAACGTGTGTCAACGTGTATCAACGATCGCGTAACTTGCCTACAACTTATGGCCCGCGTATGCGGGACGTATGAGCATACGCTGGCATACGTCGAAAAATTTTGTGCTTGCACAACATTTTTCGACAACCTCGCGGTATGACGACGTATACCAGCGTGTTTTAGCGTACTCTGAACGTATGCAAAACTTACCCGTAACGTATTCGACGTACGCCAGCGTATTCGCCAAATTCCTCATACGTAGGGCATACGCTGTCTAAAACGCCAAGGTGTGACAGCGCCTTTAGAGAGTTTCATATCATCTTGCTCCAGTCACTTGTGGTAAGAGTAACCTGTATCTAAGATATTGTTGTGACCCTGGCTCAATACTTACCTGTGTATTTTTACGAGGACTTTCTCTACGTGGATAAATACCTGCCTGTTAAATAGCGCTTATGAGATCCTGCCTGTGAAACCCGTGAAAGCTCTGTGAATTAACATTTGACCATCTTGGATCATCTATTTGGACTTGACTATCTGGAACACCTGCTCTTCAGCGTACAACATTGGGATCAACATTGCGATCATGATTTGGGAATACTGGATCGGATTATCAACTGGACCATCAGCGAGAGCCGTGGATCCATTGGACTTCAGTATCCTCCAGCACCGTAAGCTTACGTTCACTTGTATAATATTCGTAGATTAAGTGAGAAACCCATTGTACAAATTTGTGAAACTTTGTCTTGATTTCAAAAGGGGAAATACCCTATATAATAAAGAACACATAAACTAAATATTGGTATCATTTTGTGCGATCCTTTCTGGCGTGAAATGATCGTAACAATATCATCAAGGGGAATGGTCTTGTTTTGATTCACATTTAACTGTTTCTGGCCCCCGTGCCCATTAACGTGTCTTTCTTTCATTCGATTCCTGGTTGCCATTGGGCCACAAAGGTTTACTTAACAAATGGAGGTCATTTTCAGTAATCAGTAATTTTCATTTTCATAATCTGCACACAAATACTTTTACTGATGATATGTGAGCCTGTATTTATCGTAATCATGATAGCACAGTAGTTTATAGTTAAAAAAGAAAGATCGCCGAGGAAGTGATAACTCGTCTCATTGCCTGAAACCAAAAGTTTGTTATTTGCTTTATATTCCACATCTGAAACAACTATCTATACCAAACAAATTTGACGTACAAAAGTAAACGTACCAATGTAATGTTTAGTTCTCTCCCTAGCCCCAAGCTGCTGCCATGGGGAACACGCGTTAGGACGCACCTTAGGACGCGCGTTAGGACGCGCGGTAGGATGCGTCAGTAGGAACCACTGATAGTAGGGCCATTCTCATTGGACTTAAAAAATCGCGAAGTTAGAAAAATCGTGAAGTTAGGGTGAAAGTAACCTAGCAACCGTGCCAACAGCCGTCTGAAACTTTGCATGAAACTTCGCAAGTCAGAGGGTGATTTTTCTAACTTCGCACCGTAACTTCGCGATTTTTTTGCAATGAGAACGCACACAACAACAACAAAAAAAAAAAAAAAATCGCGATTTTACTCACGTGACTTCCGGCGTCTGCTCTTCCAGTAGCGCGCGATCGAGTAGCTATCTGATATGTGCGCTGCAGTACTACGTACATTACAGGCTAAAAATCGCGATTTTTCTAACTTCGTGATTTTTTGGTGCAATGAGAACACGATTGAGAAATTTTGCGATTTTTAACTTCGCGATTTTTTGTAATGAGAATGGCCCTAGTGTAACGCACTTTTATTTCGCGCATACTCAAAAGAAGAGATCAGCGAAACGAAAAAGCACTATCACCAAGAGTGTAACGAACTTTTCTTGTCGGGTGATCAGATGGGAAAAAAATACGCTTCATTACGTGATCAACTCTTGACCAATCATATAGCAACATTCTTAGTATGTGGAATATCATCACTATTAATACACAATCTATAGTGTATGAGCAAAGTCACTAGTTGTTGTTATTGTTATGCCGCCATGTACGGTGGAGATAATAAAGGAGACTGCAACATGGCCGATACAAATTGAGTCAACTCTGTTTATTGTGTCCGAGTACACCACAAATTTGGCGACGAGGATGGGATAGAAAAGAAGCAGCAGGTCAAGGAAAATGACCGCATAAATGTCTAGTCTTGTTTGATCACATTTGGAGTCCAATTCATACGCTGAATGGAGAGAAATCAGCGGGGACTTTGAGCGATGACGCTCCGTGTTCGAACTCGAAGACTTCACGTAGACATCGTCTGATCGTGCATTGTACGACACGCACGACACGGTAATGTAATCACAATGACTGTGATGATTTTATATGTGCAAGTGAATGCATACTTACCGTAGCTCGGATTGGTAGAGTTGACAAAATGGCCACAGCTGGGTTTATTGGACAAGGACAGATAGGGGAATATAACCCAAAGAAGGAAGAATGGGGAAATTATGAAAGGAGATTTACCATTTGGACTAAAGCAAACAAGATCTCAAGGGAGGACAAAGTGAATGTCTTCCTAGCAATAATTGGACCTGAAGCATTTGAAGCTGTCTCTAATCATTTCTGTCCAGATGACCCAAGCACGAAAAACTATCCAGAGCTAGTTCAAGTATTAGAGACATATTATGGGTCAAGCAAGAATGAAATCGCTCTCAGATTAACTTTTCGTCAGCGAAGACAGGCCCCAAATGAGAGCATAACTGAGTACATATTAGAATTAAAGAAACTGGCTCGTCATTGTGGGTACGGCCAAGCCTTGGACGTAAATTTGAGAGACACATTTGTGGCAGGCCTCCGAAATACCCGTGTACAGTCAAAACTTTTGTGCAAAGGTAATGATTTTACGTGGAAAATGGCCTGTGAGGAAGCCATAGCAATGGAGGTTGCCGAGTCAAATAGCAGTCGTCTCCAAGGACAAGGTCCAAGTAGCAGCCATGGTCAGAAGCCAGCAGAAGTTCATCGCCTGGATCATAGAGGGAAGGTGCCACCATTCAAGGGAACCAGACCGTGCTACCGATGTTCAGGTTCACACAATCCAGCATATTGTCCGCACATCAAAGCAACGTGTTATGCCTGCGGGAAAGTTGGTCTCCAAGGACAAGACAGCGTGCAGAAATATCAAGCCGGGATCCAGTAAAGGTCGCGGTCAAGGGAATCCTTCGTATCGCGGAAGCCCAAATCAAATGTGAGGTCGCGGCAGGGGTCGTGGTAGAGGTTATCATCCGCAACAATATCAAGCTCAGCAAGGAAGGAATTCAGAAAACAAACATAAATCTGACACGCATATGGTGGATGCCGAAATCCAGGAAGAAAGAGACTCTGAATCAGATTCTAGTAATTTATATGCTATTCATGGACATAGAGACTCAGTACCTATTGTTGATGTTAAAATAGCAGAACATACTATGCCATTCGTAGTTGATACAGCAGCTGCTGTATCAGTAGTATCTGAAAAAGAGTATGAAAAGTATCTCAAACACATTCCAATGCACAAGTGTAGTATGAAATTAATGAGTTACTGTCAATCAGAAATAACAGTCCTGGGGCAGGTTCAGGTAAGAGTGGAATACCTGGACTCCGCATACTACTTACCGCTTGTTGTTGTGTCAGGGGAAAATGTATCCCTAATGGGGAGAAATTGGCTAAGGAAAATGAAACTGAATTGGAATGAGTTGTTCCAAGTAGGCATGTCCCCCCAAACCCAAGACCTTCATGAGGTGTTAACTAATCATGGCAAGGTGTTTGAAACAAGTGGCCCGAAAGACAAAATCAAGGATTTTCAGGCAGAAGTGAAAGTCAATGATGAGGCCCAACCTAAGTTCTGTAAGGCCAGACCTGTGCCCTATGCTCAAGTAGATGTAGTCGGAGAAGAGCTAGATAGACTCGAGAGGGCAGGGGTAATAAAGAAGATCAAAAACAGTAGGTGGGCAGCCCCTGTGGTAATTGTTCCAAAATCGAACGGATCTGTACGAATATGTGGAGATTACAAACAAACTGTAAATAAAGTGTTGGAAGAAGATACTTACCCACTACCTACCTGTGAGGATTTGTTTTCTAGTTTAGCCGGAGGTAAGGTGTTCACAAAGATAGATTTATCAAATGCCTACCTTCAATTGGAACTAACAGAGAAAAGCAAAGAACTACTCACCATACACACTCATAAAGGGTTGTATCAATATGGAAGATTACCTTTCGGGGTATCCACGGCACCCGCAGTGTTTCAGAGTGTAATGGACCAAGTGGTAGGAGGTATAGAAGGGGTGTGTTGTTACTTAGATGACATTTTGATTAGTAGCAAGGATGAAGAAGAACATTTGAAGAAATTAGATGAAGTGTTGAGTAGGCTGCAGGACTATGGTATCAAAGCCAAGAAAGAAAAGTGTTCGTTCATGACTCACAGTGTGACCTATTTAGGCCATACGATCGATCAGATGGGTATCCATCCCACTGCCGATAAAGTGAAAGGGATTGCTGAGGCCCAGAGACCCCAGAGTAAAGGGGATCTCAGAACATTCATTGGTATCATTGTATACTATGCCAAATTCATACCAAATTTAGCAACAATGTTCGTCCCACTCTACAGATTGATGAGAGATGATGTACCATGGGAATGGACTGAAGAGTGCCAAAAAGCCTTTGAAGATGTAAAAAAGGTATTGACAAGTGATTCGATATTGGCACATTATGACCCAAGGAAACCACTAGTTTTGGCATGTGATGCGTCACCGTATGGGTTAGGAGTAGTGTTGTCTCACATCATGGATGATGGTGTTGAAAGGCCGGTGGCCTATGCTTCACGTACCCTTACCAAGTCGGAACAAAATTACTCTCAAGTAGAAAAGGAGTCTTTGTCTATTATCTATGGGGTAACCAAATTCCACAAATTTCTGTACGGTAGGAAGTTTACTCTGTTAACTGACCACCAAGCCCTGACTACCATTTTCGGATCTAAGAAGGGAATTCCATCCCTTACAGCAGCAAGGCTGCAAAGATGGGCATTGATTTTGATGGCTCACAAATACGAAATAAAGTACCGAAAGTCTGCAGAGCATGCAAACGCAGACGTTTTGTCTAGATTTCCAATCGAAACAGATTCACATTTGGCAAGTGAATTACCAGTGAACTATTTCACATACACCAATGATATGCCTGTTTCGGCAAGAGAAATCAGTGAAGAAACTAGGAAGGACTTGGTGCTCAGTAAAGTACTATACAATGTCATGAATGGTTGGCCAAAACATTGTGATGATGAGAATCTCAAAGAATTTTTCAATAGAAGAAATGAGTTGTCAGTAGACCAAGGGTGTTTACTGTGAGGTATGCGAGTAATAATACCTCCCAAATTCAGAGAAAGACTATTGGAGGAACTACACCAAGAGCATACTGGAGTTGTCAGAATGAAAGCAGTAGCTAGAAGTTATTTCTGGTACCCGAAGCTTGATATGGATAAAGAGAAACTTGTAAAAAGTTGTGAACCATGTCTTAGGATGAGAAATGACCCGCCAAAAGTACCTTTCATGCCTTAGACGAATACGCGTAAACCATGGGAGCGTGTACATATTGATTTCTTTGAGCTGGAAGGAAAAGAGTACCTGATACTTGTAGATACTTACAGTAAGTGGTTGAATGTGGAGCTGATGACAAGCACTACAAGTGCAAAAACGATAGAGACGTTACGAAGTTGGTTTGCCATATATGGCTTACCTGAGGTCCTAGTGTCTGACAATGGGCCCCAGTTTACTTCTGAAGAGTTTGCAATTTTTCTGAGTAAGAATGGAGTAAAACACACTCTGGTCCCACCATACCACCCAGCATCAAATGGGGCCGCAGAGAGAAGTGTTCAAATTGCAAAGAGGGCATTGCAGAAGTATTTTCTGAGTGATAAACTAGGAAAGAACACCCATGTGTCAATTAGACATAGATTGGACAATTTCCTGTTTGCATACAAGACCACCCCCCAAACTGTAACAGGTGTTTCACCGTATGAATTGGTGTTCAAATTTGCACCCAGAACCAGGTTCAGTATGCTTAAGCCAGATCTCAATGCTCGTGTGTCACAAAAACAAGAGAAAACCAGAAAAACCCATGACACCCCAGGAATGAAGGTGAGGAATTTTGAATCAGGTCAAAAAGGTCATGGTGAAAAACCACAGAGGAGGGAAAGAACGATATGTTGTCGGAGTAGTAGTAAAGAGACTAGGTGTCTTTTCATACTTGGTACGTGTAGGTACAAACTTGCGTCAGTGTCATGTGGACCACCTATTGGATAGGGGTACCATGGAGCAAGTCCCTACCAGTCATGATAGGTCAGACCAAAGTAAGATTAGAGTGCCTGAATTGACAAAGGTAATCCCACGTGAGTCTGTGAGTAAGACTAACCAATTTGGTGTAGGGGATCCTTCTGTGAAAGTCACTGAAAGTCACAGTCAAGGTCAAACACAAGGTCAATCAGACCATCAGGAGGTCATGAGAAGAGAATGTGAGGATGAACATCCTGAAGTAGAAACAAATGTCAGAAGGTACCCAGATAGGAAAAGAAAGAAACCAGACAGGTTAATAGAAGGCATGTGAAACAATCAGGAATGTAAGTCCATTCCAAGTTTCTAACATGCAGAGTAACATTTTATTTAACTATTATTTTGTTCTTTAAGTAATTTGATGCATAGAAAATAACTGCATGGAAGGAATGCATATTTTGCTTGATAGTTGATATCACATAATTCAATGTATGCGTATATTATGGTTAAACCTTTAAGGTACATGGTATGCATAAATTATGGAAATGTCAGTTATAATCTTCAAAATTTATACAAAGTAGACAGTATACAGGTGAAGGTAATCAAACATTTATTGGTACATGTATTCACAAATTTGCAACATTGGTGCAAAGTTCCATTTAATCATATACATGTATTACATTCCCAAATGTAACAGAGTATTTATAAGTTAGGCAGATTATTTTACTCTAGGTTTCACAAAAGAAAAAAAAAAGTTTCATATTGAGTCAAACAACAATATCTAGTTTTAAAGCATTTAAGTCAATATTATAAAATGTGCCACATGTATTTTCTCTCCAGTGAGACAGATTGAAAATACAGTATATTTCTTATATATGGATAGTTGGTTAGATGTTAGTAATGCATAAGTGTCTAACTCTACACTATTTGAATAATAATTTTCAAAAATATAACTGGCACATGTAAGATTATTTCCAGTAATTGCTGTTCATATTGTCTTTTGGACAATACTGGTTGATGAAAAGTTGTTAAAACACATTATGACTTATTAAAATGTGTGAAGTACACACATTTTTTTCCCTAGTGGGGGAGGAGTAAAGTGTATGAGCAAAGTCACTAGTTGTTGTTATTGTTATGCCGCCATCTACGGTGGAGATAATAAAGGAGACTGCAACATGGCCGATACAAATTGAGTCAACTATGTTTATTGTGTCCGAGTACACCACACAATCCGCCTTCACATGTCATAAATACATAATATAAAAATTGTCACTGTTAGGTATATTTTCATTTCACAGTCTTAGGTCTTACTACATAAAATGTTTCTATTGATACTGACAAAACATGATATCATACGTTATTATCAAACAAGAAATCCATCTTATTATTGTGTTTTTACTTTTTCTAATCATGTATGTTCCAATATACAACAAAAGAATAAAATTATACTTCGCTGCCTAAAATCATAATTTCATTTTTTTTCTTAGGTGCTGTCACGCTATCAACACAAACATTATTATGATCTTTCCTTGTTCTTGTAAATTTAATTCCTCACTTAGTTAATGAATATAGCTACCTTACATAAACACATGAATAATAAAATGTGTACATGATGTACCAATGATTTAAGTGAATGCCGTGTGTTTTATAAAACTCAACATAATGTTTATTTCAACACAGCCTACATGGATATCGGTCATTCCTGCGATTCAAGTACGGAAATAAGTTGCAAGAACGGCGCTTGCGCGCCTGTGACGTCACAATGCATGTACTCCCTGGATGAAATGGGGTTGCACGGCGGATGTCGCGACGTATCGCATCTAGAGGAGTGTGGTATGGGAATTTTTGTTTTACTTTATTTGTATTCAATATAACGGTGAATGACTCAATACATGCTAGGTATGCTGTCATGTATAGTTTAAAAGATGTAAAACGATCACACCGAAATACCCCCCAAAAAATGAGAGCATGTCGGGAGGTTCTCGTTATTTAATGTTCATTCACTTTCAAGTACATATATTTTTTTTTTAAATTTAGATATCAATTTGCGTTTAAATCAGGCAATCAACCCAATATGATATATTACAAAATAATGACTAACGGTAACTCTTGCACTGTTTCAAGTCTTTGAAACATCATCTGTCAATGAAATACCTTTTTTTTTCATACTGTCCTAATTAAAGCGAAATGAATTTTATGTCAATGCTATCTTTATCAAGATATATCAAAAATAATTATGATTGACTTGGCTCTTTATACTCATTCTGTTAACATTTGCCACAATCTGTATCATTTGTTTATTTTTCACATTTGTCCGATTCTTTTCTCCTGCCTCCCTTCCCCCTCTCTATCATTCTGTCATCTGTCTCTGTCAACTCGCTTCTTCTTATTCATAATCATATCTCATCTCTCCGCAACTCTATGACAGCTGATTTCATCTGCCCCGTCTACACGCTAAAGTGTCCCAACTCCTACTGCATCCCACTGCGATACGTGTGTGATGGGACCAAGCACTGCCCGGACGGCTCAGACGAGCTCATGTGTGGTAGGACTGTAGGATCATGGCGATGATTAACCCGGAGTATGCCAGAAAAAACCTCCGCTCTATGGGACTTGTTTGCATTACTGATGGAGAATATACACGCATGGCACATAAAGCGTTAACTACACTAAATATCTGCAAAGACCACTTTCTATAAAGACAGACTGCCTGGATAAACAAATCAAATTGAATCACTTCGCAACAGTTTGCATGTAATTGAACATAGAGACCGCTTGTCTATACCATGTATATATACTACTCTCTCCTGCTTTTCTCGGGGTAGCATGTTTATATAATATATAGCATGAAACTTATCCCTGTAATAGATGAGTATTAGAAGGTCTCCAGCTGTTATTTAGAGTCATGTTACAATGACTCCTAGTGCATGTTGAATAAACAGTAAAAAGGGTAGACTTTGCAGTGGTAACTGTATCATTTAGCAGTAGAAGCAGTGTTAGTGGAAATAGATGTCAAGAAAAAGTATTGACACAATCCATACAACTCACATCACGCTGAAATTGACACAACATCAAGTCATGGGATGTCAATTTTTTTTTTTCAGAGACAGGTTTTGGGACATTTAATCGATCCTTTTTCTTTTCATAATCCTTAGAAAATTCAATAAAACTTTTGGACAAATTTTGGACAAATTTGAATCTGAAAAATTGCGTGTGTCAGATAATGAATCCAAAGCACGACAATGGGCATCGTGCATCACACATGCCAACCCACAACTTCTTTTCTGCCAGAAGCATCATGCATTATTAATGACACTGTGGTGGCAGTTGATAGTGGATTAGCAGGTGTGATAAACAATGGTCATCGTTGTATTCTAAATTGATCATCTCATACACACAAATACTGAGCTCTAAATTTGTCCAAAAGCGAAAATCTCATTAGATATTCCAAGGATCATTAACCGAAAAGTAAGCGATGAAATATCACAAAACCTGTCTTTAGAAAAGATGACAGCTCTTCACTTTATGATGTGCCAATATCAGCTCATTATCACCTAAAGCGTCAAAAGTTTTTCAAACACCTTTTAGTATTCATAGTAGTAATGGATAGAAGATACATGCAAACCGGGAGACATGGGATGGTTTGATTTATATTTCATTTTCAAATCAAAGAGCGGTTTGTGCAAAAGACGCTCATACATTATTCAAATTCAGTTTAATTTTATTCTCATTAAAGTAAAGACGTACAATAAAAACATTGGAGAAAAATCGCAGATGACGGAGACCTTCCAAAATAAACACGATGCTTGCGAAGACAGGAGGCGCCAATCTATGGTATAGCATTTTAACGTATAGTATAGTATTTTATTAATTGTACTTGCTAGTCTTGCTAGGATATGAGTCGAAGGCCAATGGGACTCAACTGAAAATGAAACGTTATTCATGATTATCATTCTTTATAGATGTTCTATGTATGTTTCCATGGAGAAATGTTATTCACGATGAAACGAAAATGATAAATACCAAATACCAATAACAAATAATTCTTTTGTTTATTTTTCTTTCTCAACTATATATTAGAGTCATTTAAGTGCCCTGCCGGATCGTATCGTTGCCATGGGGGCGATTTCTGCATCAACCCCACTCACGTGTGTGATGGCAAAGGGGACTGTCCTGCGAGAGACGACGAAATGTTTTGTGGTACGCCCTCAGCGTTGCAGCCTTAGTGATAATGAAATCCATCCTAATGATAATGATAAAAATGATTATACCACAATGCAACTTGCATAGAAAGAAGGCTAAAATGAGACAAGAACAAAGATCAGAGACAAAGAGGTCACTGTCCCATGCTCGTTTAAAATAAAAGAGTTAAATGATAAATGAAGAATGGATGATTCAGCGTTTCGATTACTCGACTCGTTACCATTAGCATAATGAACGGAATAAAACCTACATGAATTTACCACACGCTATACATCATTTTGTCTTAAGTGCTGCATTTTCTAAACTCTAAGCTTTTTCTAGCCTCATGCTCCGTTTGCATTTAATGCTAGAATTCCCAACATGATTTTTATAAGAATGTATAAAAATGTACGGCAGCTAATGAGGTAGTTTCATATTGCATTACGATTCACTAAGGCTTTCATTCTGACCATATTTTTTTTCCTTTGAATGATTAAGTGTCAATGGGTGTAATACATACATGCCGCTCGTCGTACAAATCTTGGGCAGCTTTGGAAAACCATGAATTTTGTGGAGGGCACTCGTGATATTTGAATTAAGTTTGAAAAAAAAGTATTGTGAGACAAACCAATCATGTTAACCTCTTGGTCTTAGTCCTCACAAAGGTGTCTCAATAATGGCACTTTCGATTGAAAAAAAATCAAAAGTCGAACGCTAATCAATTTTATTGGAAAGGATATAAAGCTAAAGCTAAAGGTAAAGCTAAAGCTAAAGCTAAAGGATATAAAGCTTATAGGGTATAAGCTTTGTAATATTTGATTAGTCAATAGTTTTGAAAAGGCCTATGAATGTTTAAATATCTGTTTAATAGTTTATCTATCATTCTATTCATTTATTCATACATCTATACATATTTATATACATATATATATGTATATATATAAATATATACATATAAGTATAAATATATATAAATATATATATCCAAGTATGGGCAAAACCATCCAGTGGTAGAGTGCTCAACTGATGACAGGAGCTTTATAAATAAGTAAATATAGGTAGAACTTACTACATAAAGTTTTACAGAACTGTTTCGTGAGGACCCAGTTTACAGGTCTTCACTCCTCAGGAATTGTATGTAGAGTGAGTCAATCTCGGTTATTCATTAAAGTGATCGTTTGTTGGAGAAGTTGCATAGTAGGTGCTTTCTTTTGTGACGGCATGTGCTGGCGAGCTCGTTTACTCATTATGAATCCTGCATTTGACATATCTTTATCTCAAAGTACTCGTATCATGTAAGTATATGTTCTTTTTTTTCAAATTCATGTACATATAGAGACGTGCCCTGAGGAGTGTACATGTCTTGGTTTGTCTTACGAATGTGACGTAGCAGTTTCTCACGCAGATGTACTCCCAAGGATTCTTCGCAAGTTGTGAGATCCCCCCCCCCCATCTCCCCCATTTTAGTAAATTTTTAGACAATATGCGGGTCTGGCATGTATGCATTTTTTATCGATGAAGCTGTTAACCATAGTTTCAAGTATACAATGCCCTTGGTAACAGGAATGCGTGCCAAAATAATTGCCATACTTGTCAATAATTTTATGTTAAGAGAAATCCCGCGGGAAACATGACTGTCAGTGACTGTAATGCTAAAGTTTGACACGTTGTCCTTATTCAATTTTCTATGAGTGTACTATCCAAATGAGATAAGTATATCTGTATATTATCTAAGGTTGAATATTGAACGTCTGGAAATGATAATGAAGCTATGAAGGTCGTCCTGTTGAACAGAATTGGAAAACTATTACCAATGATATTATTCAAATTAAATACCTATATTTATTTACAAAACTCCCTCGTTGCGTGTTTCGTCCGTGTACACGTGCATTCAAATTAAAAAATGTTTTGAAATCGAACAAAGTGGCAGTGTTCAATAACAGAACCTCTGTTCAGAATACACACACGAAAGCCGAGAATTACCATGAATACACTCATGACGGATATAAAAACTTAAGGAAAAAAACGTATTATACCAAATATTATGTGAAGTTTGTATGAGGTGTTTGAGTAATCCAGTGCTGACTGTCAACGTTTACATCTGCTATTATGTTGTATGTTATTGTCGCTGCTTGATACAGATCATTGATATGCCGAGACGCCGATACATGTGTGACGTCAGTAACAAACGGCACATCAGCAGACAATAGAGGCGAAGATTGGACTATTAACCTATCCCGCTTCCAACATATGGTGCATTTGTAAGGATTTTACAAAGTCTTCCTGACGTCACAGTGTACTCGTTTTCATTATTTCGATACAAGTGAGAATATAGAGTGAAGCCCTTGTGTGTATTTATCTTTGCACATTTGCCATTGATAAGTTTGCAAACTTATAGGTACATGGGTTCCATTAATTCTACTTTTTTATGTATATGAATGGGAGGGGACACATTTTACAGGGGATTATGGCAGTGGATTCATGACGTGAAGGAATTTAATGAGATGTGAAGAAATTTGTTTTTTTGCGCCTTTGATTATGTTGATGCATGTTTGCACAAATAATGCACTTTACATTCCGTAGAGCAGCGTTTTACCTAGCACACAAAAGAATCACATAATTTGGTGTCCCTCAGTATTCTGTCACAGATGATGAAACCTTTTCCTGAAGTGGAAATACAGAAATACATTTTCCCGGCTTCGTCATTGTTCAAATTATATTTCCCTTGCTTTACAGGAGTTTAGAATCGGCTGGTATTCGATACATCGAGGCGCGGTCCTTCTCGTGGAATCAGAATCTATTATCCTTGTGAGTAATGCAGGTTACAGTGTTTTTTATTTTCTTATTCAGGTTTCATTCAATAGGATATCCCTTTCAATTTTTTAAGAACCCTGTTCTTTCAAGGGCCTACTTCTAGCTCTGTTATAAAGAAATATAATACCAATTTGTTGCTTAACCACCAAATTGCCTTAAAAAGAATCGAAACATTTTGTCTTTTTAAATGATGCATCAATTAAATTACAGGATATTATCAGACAGTCAGAGAAAGTCTCGACTTCCCGGGATCGTGAAAATCCCGCGTTCCCAGGATCTGTACGTTCAACGGAGCGTGACCGAGGTTGCCGTCTCTGAACGGTGCTGTACAAAGTGAATGGGAATGACCTCTCCATTTCTGACATGCCCTCAAAAAAAAAAATCATAAAAAATAAACATCACGGTGGATCATTTTTGTTCTCAAATATATGATAGAAAACTAAATTTTCCACATGTACAGGAGGTATTAATGATCCACCTTGATTTTTAGACGTACTTGAAGAAAGAAGCTACATTAATTAAGACGATTTTCAGATTAGGCTTTCCATTCAATCCCTTTGTTCTCCGCTTGCGCTCGCGCGACGGTTTACGTGTACGGTATACGTCGTGTGTATATAATGCAATACAATAGGGTGTGCATGTGCTCCGAGCTCTGGCCATAGGTGCAAACATGGAGCTAAATATAGCTCCAATGGTACAAGCATGCGAACAGGGAAAGTTGATGCAGTCTTTGCATTACGTAAGACATGATAAGGAGAATTCTGGATTTCTGTTCGTTCCCATGGATACTCCCACGTACATGTATCACATCGTGAGAAAGGACATGTTCCCGGCCATGCATTGGTGGTCGTTTGATCAGGGATATGTTATGGAAGGATATGAAACAACATTCTTTCTTTGAGCCCATGCGTGGCACCGCCGAAAAATTGCGTGGTCTCAGCATGTGCTTTTCACGTGTTTTAACAATAACGAACACGATTGCCTAGCAACGGTTTCTCAGAGAGAACAAAAGAAATGTAGAGTCTTATTTCGCTTGTCCACTTCTGTTGGATTGCATCAATACTTTTGTGAGGAAAAGCGATATCAGCGAACAAAAATAAACAGTTTTTTAAAGTAAAATATCTCATTTGCACGCAAATTCACGCAAACTCTGTTAATGAAAATAAGCAGCTTAATATATGATTTTGATAATGATTGAATCCGACATTTCCGGAAATCTCCGGAAAGTGAAGAAATTTGTTAATTATGCAAGTAAGAATATTATCTTATATCTCCGTTTGTGCATCATTCAACAATTATTTAGAAGAAAAACGAATACAGGATCTTTAGAGGTGTTGCCCCTTAACTTTCTTGAAAATTACAAAAAAATGTGATAAGAAACACAGCTTCGAGAAACAAAACAGGCAATTAAAGATACTGCTTTCCAAGTTGACGATAGCAAAATGACGGTGCCGCGCATGGGACTTCAAAGCATTGCAGTGATTGTGGAATGCTTTTGACATTCATTAGCACGCTTTAGTATCCATACAGATGTTTGAATATATTATGGTTGAGTTGTCCCTCCTTCCTAACAGATCCCTGGTTTGATCATGCTGATGGCCAGACAATACAGTATTACAAGGTATTCTGACACCAGGGAATTGTTTTGTGTGAATCGGATACTTGTACACGCATAGGCCATTCAGGTCCTTGCATATATAGACCCTACTGATTTAGTCACGATGAGTTATTGCTCTGGAATATTTTGCAATAAACTTGGAAATGTTGGACATTGAATGGACATCATTCGACCATGCCGACTATGCCAACCGTGCAGGAAAAGACAATAGTGATTTCGAGTTGTTCCTTTATATGTGGGCCTTTTCTTTTGTCATCCGATCGTGAACATGGTGCACGATTTCTATTTTGTCTATGGAATCTAAAATTGGATGTGTAATATTTGATGGACTATCACGTACTGATCATCAATTTTGAACGATGGATATATATGTAGATGTCTTCGTCACCCAATCATGGTCAGATTCAGGAGTTAGACCTTAGGTGAGTGAGTGATGTGCTATCATTTTATCTTCAACAACTGTAGAGTTCAGTATACATGCACATACACATTTTAGTCATTGTCATCACTAGTTGATCTGTTGATGGAGCTTAAAAGAGATCGAGAGAAATGGCCGGAAGAAGAGATATGTTGATGTGATGAGGAAAGAAATCGAGAGAGATTGATGTAGGGGAGAAGGAAGAGAGGGGGGAATGGGGGGGGGGGGGGATTAAACATGAGAAGCTTGGATCGAGGAAATATTTAATAAGGTATGATGTACATGTATGCGAGGTACACTGCCATCTCTGCCTATATGACGCACGCACGCGCGCGCAACGACCCGCCTCGCTCGAATCGAAACGAGTCTGCAAATTCGTGTGAAAGACTACACAGAGCAATTTCGAGAGCACTGTTTCACGCTCCGTTGAACGTACAGATCTTGAGAACGCGAGAATTTACGCGATCTCGGGAAGTCGACACTTTCTCTCACTGTCAGAACCATTCAGTAGGGAATATGTTTTAAAACCCACATTTTCTTTGTTTATATCATTTGCTTAACTGCCACATATCTTTGTCAAATATCATACAAAAAACGAATATGTTACAATTATCTTTAAATTTGATTACTATTGTTTTTATTGATAGTCACTTCCTACGTATATTGCATATTCAATATTCGTTTTCATTGTTTGCATTCATCTAAACTTATATTCCTTGTTTCCAGAAATCTTGGGGAGAACCAGCTTTCTCATTTGAGCCACAGTTCATTTGCAGGTCTCCGCAAATTGAAACGATTGTAAGCGATATCATTAATCATTAAGATACCATGTAAAATCAATGTTTTTAGTATACCGGGTAGGGCGGTGGGCGGGTTGCTTCGCGATAACAATGAAAGAAACGGGGAATTGAAGCCACCGATTTCCGAATGATCACTCAAAAGCCTTTTGCCGCTATGGCTAGCTATATTTACTATGACGCTCATGTGCCCCCGCCACAGGCAAGCTTGAATAATCTTTTCGTGTAGCTGTATTTAATTGCAGCGATTGCCATTTGCCAAAGACTTTGCGAAAGTGCAGAAGCCTTGTAATTGGCCCTTTAGTGCCAAGTAAAGATTAACGAATACATTTTGTCATGAAAATAGTAAGCAAATAATCAACATCGGTGAAGGTAATGGGACGAAATATCACTTCCGAGGCGATCTGGATGTAGCTATCTTTCCGAAGCTTTTAGCTGAGGAAAGATAGCGTATACATTCAGATCGCCGAGGAAGTGATAGTTCGTCTCATTGCCTGAAACCAAGAGTTGATTATTTGCTTTATATTCCATATCTGATACCAACAATCTATAAAATAAATGACAATTTAACGTACAAAAGCATTCGTGTCGGTGCGGCTACATATTCACGCGACGCTCCGAAACCCGGAAGCAAATTGACTTTGTGAACGTTATATAGACTCTACAAATTCCAACGAACACTATGACATGGTGATGCAAATTGTTAAGATTTTGACGGAAAAGCAAGAAGTAATCGAAATTCTCTTACCTGTGCGGTATCGGTGAGAACATAGGTCCTCCGAGAATACTCTTGTATAATTGCCTGTAATAAATTACAGGCAAGTGAAATTCTAGGTCAATTTTGGTACGAGGTGGTAGAGAATTGCACACTTGCTTTGGTGAAGTACTGTTGTGGGGAAATGGAAGGCCTGCATTGCTTTGTACGTACGCGCGCGGCGCAGCGCGCTATAACCAAAAATTTTAATTTCCGCGCGCGCACCGCGGTGTCGTCTGCGCCGATAGTCCGAGCTACGCACTTTTATTTCGCGCGTACTCAAAATATTTATCACGCGTTTGGACTGTGAGGAGTGAAGAGATCAGCGAAACCAAAAAGTACTATCACCTAGAGTGTAACGAACTTTCCTTCTCAAAAAAGTACTATCACCTACAGGGAAACGAACTTTTCTGCTCAGGTGATCAGATGGGAAAAACTACGCTTCATCACGTGATCAACTCTTGACCAATCATATAGCAACATTCTTAGTATGTGGAATATAATATTTTATATATAGCTGACCACTGGCCCATCTTGAAGTCATTAATCGTTATAGTGAGAGAATAATATGCTATGAAAAATAAGACATATTGTCATATCATGCAGCCTCCTGCACACAAATCACGCCTGCATTACCACGATGATTTTTTTTTGTTTTACTCAGAATTCTTGCCGGAAACCCAATTTCGTCAATCGCTGATGGAGTTTTCGCTGACCTAACTGCGGTGGAAGAGTTGTAAGTATAATATGAAGTTGATCAGTAAGGTTTCTTCTTCCGTATTCTTTGTTCACGATTAGATTTTTTACATCTTCACTCATTTGTTGCTATCCAAGAATCAATTGTGTAAATTCGATCTTACGATTTTCCCTTTTTACTACATAATGAAAAATGTTAAGGCTCCTTTCCGTTCTTCGTTCATGATTGATAATGCACAAAAGATATAATGTTACATATACAATTTTGAGGGCTATAATTACATTGACAAAGGTATACACGAAACGAATGAAATAATCACCAAGATCATAGTTGCAGTGATCCTAATCATTTTGACTTGATATTAGATTCGCATTAGATCGTGGTAATGGTTTATAGCGACAATTACATGCTGATGGAATGGAAGTTAGAAATATCACGCTCAGCATGAATATTCATAATGCCGTAATACATATTCTATTCCTTTTTATAAAGCCTGCTAATGCCTTGCTTGCTTACCATTCTTACAGGGATTTGCGTGCTACACAAATTGATATATCAGCGAAATCTAATCTTCACCTTTTCGAAGGACTATGGAGCCTCCAGATCCTGTAAGTGAAAGCTCGTCCATAATCATCTCTTAGGAATACTCATTTAAGTAGATTTTTAACGCGTGGGTACATAGTATTTCAATTTCAGCCCGGTAGAGCGTGGAACGGTTGCTGTGTATTCAATATGATTTGCTGCGTTTGATTATATCATTTGTATTTGTATGTTGATGTATGTTTTTTTCAACTGGATAATAACACATCAAACAGAACATAAAGGGGAAAAACAGAGGTTTGGTTGTACCTCTTGTGTGACTGGGTCTTAATGTTTTATTATCAAACAGGCATGCCGACAAGTACGTCTTCTGCTGCCTGACTGGACTGGCAGATTCTACTGGATGCAACGCCCCACGTGATCAGTTCTCGTCATGCGATGACCTCATGGCAAATGGGGTACTGCGAACCTTTATCTGGATCCTCGGCGCAAGCGCCTTCATTGGTAACGCCTTCGTCATCTTCTACAGGACGATCACGGCAACGCGGAGCAAGAGGACCATTCAAACGAGCTTCATCACCAACCTCGCCATATCAGACCTCTTGATGGGGATATACATGATAACGATTGCGTCGGCGGACGCGTATTACAGAGGGCGCTATGCAATTTATGCAGACAAGTGGCAGTCTAGCTTTGTGTGCTCCATGGCGGGTGTGCTATCCGTAGTGTCCAGTGAGGCGTCCGTGCTGATGATAATGCTAATCAGCGTGGACCGCTGTATCCATATCGTGGCGCCCTTCAAGCGAGGCCTTCACCTGTCGGCTAGGGCGGCCTTTGTAGCTGAAATGATCATCTGGGGCGTTGCTGTTCTCGTGAGCATCCTACCGCTTCTAATCCCGTCGTACAGAGAACGAAATTTCTACGGACAGTCCAGCGTCTGTCTGGCTCTCCCTCTGACCGTTCCTCGTCCGGTCGGCTGGCATTTCTCCGTCTCGGTGTTTATTGGAGTCAATCTCGTTTGCTTCATGGTGACTCTGCTGTGCTACATTGCCATCTACATCGCGGCCAAGTTATCCGCGCGGAAAATGGGTCGGCATGGCAACGAAACGGACACGAGGCGAAACAACGACATCAAACTTGCAGCCAAGATGGCCCTAATTGTCGGCACTGATGTCATCTGCTGGCTACCTATCATCATCATGGGGCTTATGTCCACAACCCTAACGCTGAACGTTCCCACGCAGGTAAGTAAACACCTTCCTTTCTTTCTATCTACCAGCCGTTCACGTTCCACACTGTAAATATAGTACATGACGAACTTAAACTAAGCACACATTGAATGTCAGTAGTGTAAATTGTTTCCAGTAATGATGTTACTCTTTAAGAGCAGTCTCTCTGTGTAGAGGCAAATTGTGTATCTTTGTAAATCTAAGTCTGATCTGTTAAATGCTAATCATTTCCTAACCAACTGAATTGTTCTCCCCACAGGTATACGCTTGGATTGCCGTCTTTGTGCTACCTATTAACTCCTCACTCAACCCATATATCTACACGTTCTCGACTTTATTGGAAAAGAAGGACAGGCCAAGAGATCAAACAACTTCTACCATGACGAAAGGTAGGAAAAACATTAACTTCTGTACGTGCAAATCTCATCAGCACAATACGTCGTGCTATCATTGGATGAGATAGTTATTTGTTTACATCGTTAATCCAGGTTTCAGATTATGGGATGATACTTTCTTATACTTTTGGACAAGACTTGTCATCTAGCATGTGAACTTGAATGAAGCTGGTACCATAATGCAATTATTTGTATGAGCTATATCAGGCATGTTAAGAGAGAAAACATCATATCCATCCAAAATATCTGTCAATGTACGGTCATTTAAAGATTATACAGATCTGGGAGGGGAGATAATGACGTAGGGTAAAGAGATTAAGAAGATACTGGTTAGAGTGATACGACCATCTGATATTTTAGAAAGTGTACAGTATGCACAATAAAATTGCGAAATTATGCACATTTAATTTATAAATACATGCAGAGCATTGCAGAGACATTGATTTTGCTCCATATCATTACACAAAATACATGCATACAGAGAGCATCTTTTTTGGCTGCGACGAAGCCACTATCATCAGCCCCTTCACCCCGGTCTCTCATCCCACCCCTGTCCGTCTGAACGACTGGCTGAGGTCGACCAGCCGTGCCCTCAACAAGGTGGAGCTGTCTGTAATCGCCCGGAACATCGCCCGGGCCGTGAGAAGCCTGCAAGAAGCCAATGTGCCGGTGGATCACTTCCTTGCCTCCGGCAATATAGCAGTGCGAACGGTAAATCATTTCACACTTATTCAATAAATTATCCCTCCGTATACCAATGAATTGCTTCAATATGGGATTTGTGTGTACTATCTGAGATAAGAGGGAACCACATTGTAACAATAATTGCTGTTCTGTTAAGACCAGTAGTAGTATCGGTAGAATGTTTTATTAAGCACGACTCTGAGTTTGACATACTGATGTAAAGCAAGAAAACAAAAAAAAAGTATACAGAATTTAGGAAGTTGTTAATACAAAAAAAGGGTGTAGAATTCAGTCTTTGTATTCCCTTTTCAACACATATTGAAATGCAACCTATGAAATCTATCAACTTTCCATGGTATCATTAAAGTACAGTTGTTAGTGCGTTGGGAAAACGCAGCACACAGTATGGGTATGACATGATGCGACACGGAACGAAGCGTAGCAAAGTGTGTTTTACATCATTTCAAGAATTGAAGATTTGTTTTATGAGACACGTCTGGGTATGAACACTCGTTATAAATTTTTATTCACCCCCAAACTTGATCAAATTTCATAAAGAAAGGCTTACATTTCGATATTCCGAAGTTTTGTTTATTGCGAAGGTTCGTTATTCCGAAGGTTCGTAATTCCGAAGCACGTAAATTGCCTATACATGTACCTCGATGCTCGTTAGTCCGAAAACGAAAAAGGGTTTGTTAATCCGAGCATTTGTGGCGTTATTCCGAAGGTTCATTAATCCGAAAATAAAATAGAAATTATATTATACATTGTCCTTTGTAGGTTTCCATGGCGATAGTGAACATTACAAAAATTATACTTTCGATTGCACTATGTGGCTTTCTTCGGGGAGCACTCGTTATTCCGAAGGTTCGAATACTCCAAAGGTTCGTTATTCCGAAGGTTCACTATTCCGAAGGTTCGTTAGTCCAAAAACAAAGTAAGGTTCGTTATTCCGAAGGTTTGTTCATCCGAAAAACGAAATAGGGTTCGTTTCTCTGAAGGCTCGTTAATCCGAAAACGAAATAAAGCTCGTTTTTCCGAAAGTACGTTAATCCGAAAACGACAGAAGGTTCGTTTTACCGCAGGTTCATTAATAAGGTTCGAACCTTATTTCTTTTTCGGACGAACGAACCTTCGGAATAACGAACCTTATTTCTTTCTCGGACTAACGAACCTTCGGAATAACAAACCTTATTTTTTTCGGACTAACGAACCTTTGGAATAGTGAACCTTCGGAATAACGAACCTCCGTAGTATTCGAACCTTCGGAATAACGACTGCTCCCCGAAGAAAGCCACATCAGCACATAGTGCAATCGAAAGTATAATTTTTGTATAATGTTCATACACTATCACAATGGAAACCTACAAAGGACAATAATGTATAATATAATTCCTATTCATATATCTTTTTCATGTTTTAAATCAGGAAACAAAACCAAGGATATTTTCAAGTAATTATTTTATTGATTACTGAACGAACTCTCCCACAGAACAAGTTGGATAAACTCGAGCAGGCCTTTCTAGTGGTTGACTCGTCGCTGACGACATTGCACTTGCAACAAGACGACCGTAATCCGGACGGGGACAATTATTCCATGATTATGGAGATTCTTCAACAGTCGACAACCCCAGTGAAAACTTAGGGCGTGGGGGTTGAAGTCAGGGGTTGTGGTCGTAAAGAGCACGAAATTAATCAGTAATCAATCAAGTGCCGTTCTGACATGTCTATGGGTGCCATTCTTGTTTGATTTCTGGGTACCAGAATGAATGATCTCAAAATGATAATCCCTTCGAAAGCCAACGAAATCTTCACCTATGTCATGTAGGTGACGGCAACAGAATGATTCTGTAATTATTACGGCCTCTAATTATTACCACTGCTCTCCCCTACCCGTAATTAAACCATGGAGATTTTATCATGTACATTGAAGTTAAATGCTGTTTATGTCAAACTTACTGCTATTACTGGATACTCTGCCGTCTGTCTTGGCATGGTTATATATGTAGGCTAAGCCTAACGAAAAAAGTAACGAAAAAAGCAGCGTACGAACTTCCATGAAATACGAGTCTATGAACTCATAGCATGAAACTACAGGTATGACGGTTACATGTAATATGTGACGCTGTCCATGAGGAATTGTTTACTTGTAATTTTCTTTTTCTAACCAAAATATCATCGAAAGTAGAATACATTTGCATAAGCGCTATTCATATGTCTTAACAAAAGTTTCTGTCTACGAACACATCTCTTTTTATCAATCTAGATTCATACTCAATGAACAGAGATATAGGATATAAGGAAAAAGTACTAACAAGTGTTATTACGTGACTCGTGCTTTATGCTGTACATAGACATATTATACCCAAACAGATTACTCTTCTTGAGAGTGTAATATAATCTACCTTTGACAGTTCAAACACCTAGCAAATATCAATGGAATCTGGCCATGTTGATATATCCAACAATAAAGTATGAAGTACGTCCAAAGTCCAAAATGTATACAACCACGTGGAGCTATAGAGAATTGTGCGATTTTGTTAATAAGATTAAGTAGTACACTCTCAACACAGAAACCTACAAAATACATTTAAAGGATGAAGTGTCTCCCAGACGAAGGACCAAGCAATTCAAGCTGCGCGTGCATTACGTCATTGATGTATGTAAGTGCGTCAGGATATTGGTCTGTATAGAAATATATATAATTTGACGTACAAATCACTGAATAATTAATTCCGCGCATTTACGCGAAAAATGGCACGAGGCATGCTAGTGTATTTTGATGTTTACGGCGATGACATCAGGTAGAACCGGCGCCAGCGTCTACAGTGTGAACATTCCCCGATCTCGAAATTTGATCGAGGATGATTAGATGACAGATTGAACTTATGAGTTGAGTGTGTGGTGTGATTGACTGCTGTATTGATTGATTTATTGATTGGTTAATCAATAGATCTCTTGATTAATGAATTGACGGACTTGGCTTATAATCGGCTCATTTGTAGCCCAATTTCCAGATATTAATCAAGTTTATAAATAACTTCGCTGCATTTAGAAAACGATTCGGCTTCACAATTGTGAATATGACTCGCACAGGCCCGTGAGGTCAAAAATTGTAGTCTAGTTTTGGCTTTGATAGTATAGGTACAATATACCAAATTAATGTTGATGTAAATCATTTTGAAAAAGAACTAAGAAAGCAGGTATGATAACCATTGGTTTATTTGTGTTGATATTGACCTAAATGAATTTAATGACACGCTGTAACAACCGTAAGATGTTTTTTTTTTATTCTGTTGGACTTGTATCTGCGTGATCATTCTAAAAAAGAAAATAAAATACTTTCGCAAACCTTATTTAGTCGCATCTAAGTAGTGCATGTAATAAATTAATTGACGACAAATTTTGATAAAGTGTTTGAACGTATTTCTGTAAGATACTAGAAAAATGAATTGTTTGATGATAAAGGACTAAGAAAGCAGTAATAATAATTATTTCGTAATGTGTGTTCATATTAACCTTAATTAATTTAACGACACGCGGTAACACCTGTAAGATAGGTCATCATGAAAAGCTTGTTTTTATACTGTTGTACTTGTATCTGCGTAATCATTCTGAAAAAAAAAAAACACTTACACTAGCCTTATTGAGTCGCCTTTAAATAGTGCATGTAATATATATTTTTGATACAGTTTTGGAACGTCTATCTGTAAAACACTAGATAAAGAATTCTTTGATGATTAAAGACTAAGAAAGCAATCGTAATAATCATTGGTTAATGTGTGTTGATATTAAGTTAATGACGCGCTGTAACACCTGTGTGATATGTTATTATGAAGAGCTTATTTTGATGCTGTTATATTTGTATCTGCGTGATAATTTGGAACAAATCCGCCTTATTTGGTCGCCTTTAAATAATGTATCAAAATCAATTAATGGAGTACATGTATATAATTATTTTGTTCAAATGTTGAAACGTCTATCTATAAAATACTAGATAAATAAATTGTTTCATGATAAAGAACTAAGAAGGCGGTCACAATAATCATTGGTTTATGTGTGTTGATATTGAATTAAAACCAATTAATTGACACGCTGTAACACCTGCATGATATGTTATCACGAAGAGTTTTTTGTATACTGCTGTACCTGTATATGCGTGATCATTCTGAAAAAAAAACTTACGCAAGCCTTTTTTGGTCACCTGTTAAATAATGTATAAAAATCAATTTAGGGAGTATAATTTTTGTTAAAGCGTTGGAACGTCTATCTGTAAAAATGGTTAAAAAAGCGGTGGTAATCGAATGTGTTATGTATGATAGTGTTGACCTTCAATCAGTTCACGCCTATGCTATTACTTCACTCAGTTCGAAAGATTACAATGTCCAGTGTATTTTTTGTTTGACATATGCTCTAAACTAAACCATTTAGCACTTTATTTCTGTTAGAGTGTAGTTGATGCAACTATTGTAAAACAAGCAAGAATCAAACATTATGCTGTAATTAATGGTTATTATGTCTTGATTTTTTTTTATACGATTTAAGACGACAACAAGAACGATTAGTGATTATGAATGCATGTACTGTTTCTGAATGTTTTGCAGTTACTGTGCTTCTCTTCTAAGACTATATGAAACCAATCCAGCTTACGAGAGTGTCCAGGATGCGTCTGGGGTGAATCAGTGTGAAGCCAATGAAAAAGAATGTCACAAAACGAATCGTGTCATAACCTTATTACAAGTACTGTAGAATAATACATGTGTAAGTCATTAATTTAGGTCGATATTTTGACGCGTTGATCCGACGCATTCATGCATACGCTTCCTGTTTTGGCCAGGCCCTTGCCAATCCATGCAGCTTCACCACCTGATACCTCCCATGCTCGACCCTAAAGTGAGAATCTGACATTGACTTTAGGCAAGTGACACACATTAAACACAATACTGTTGATGTCGGCACCATTGGAGTGTCCCCAATGATGCATTGCGAGATTTTAGGTGGTTTTTAAACCACTGTGTTGTAAAGCACGGCACTAAGTTGCGTTTTGTCAGTTTGTAACCCAAGATTTTTATTGGTCATTCTGGCTCCTCGTGCGGAGAAGAAATGACGAGCTGAGGGGTCATTACATTATCCACGGGGCATGCCCGGGTGACGGATGCATGTTTAGGGATCTGTTGTTCATATTGCATTATTGTACAGGGAGGGGAGGGGGGGGGGAGGGTTGTTGAGGGGGGAGAGGTAGTGAACCGGAGACTGACAATGTGTGCAATAAAGGTGGAGTTCATCTCCGCCTAATTTCATAATATGCTACATGTATACAGCTAATCTTATGAATGATAATGACGACTTGGATTGGCCAACGTGCATTCCGCATTGAACTAGCCCTGCTATCATACGAAGACCCCACCTGTTACACGCCGATAGGCAGTCCAACAGGCGTGCTGCCAGTCACGTACAGTAGCGTTGTGGTGTCGTTATGCACGTTGATCTCAACCATTTAGGTCATACGCATTGTATGAACTTAAGAGAAGATTAACGTATAAGTTGGGCGTGTAAAGCAGACGATAATGTAACAGTACAGAATTTTCCAGATTTTTTTGGCCATTACATAGCTCATCTTTGCAAGCGTCGTAGCCAAGCAGCATCGAATGCACGGTTGAATGTTTGCACTTAGCCTGGCTGCCAGGCTGTAGGACATTTTTTTTTATCACAACTGACAAATAGAGTCGAGCACTCGAAGACTAGTGACTTCATTATCATCCTCTTTTTTTAGTTCGTCCCTTTGTCTTCGGAGAGACAGGAAAGAATTTGAAAATGATAAGCCTAATGTAGCCAGACCTTTTTATTGGAAAGTTTGGTTTAGAAAAGTACAACAGCCTGGCAACCAGGCTAGTACGCGCCCATTGTTTGCATTACAGGACTACATCTGATTGGCTAGTGTCCCCAACGCAATTCTGACACGGAAACAGAAAGGGGTATCAAATCAGTTTATTACATGAGCTTCGTTACAGGAAAAATTTCAATTGTAACTTATGACTAATGTTCATTACAATGAAAACAAACCAAGGTCTAGATAGTGAAAGGGCTTTCTGCGGTAATTTCAATCTACAAAGAAATTTTAGGCATACACCCAGTAGTAAGGATAGCGTGCTCCATCCTGTAAATGAACGAGGAACAAGTCAGACAAAAATCCTGGAACCAGACGGGATTTCAATCTGCAATCTCTTGCTAACCGGGCAGCGATTTTTTTCCCGTTCATTTACAGGATGGAGCACGCTATCCTTACTACTGCGTGTATGCCTAAAATTTCTTTGTAAATCCAAAGTCTGTAAACACATTTACCCCGTAGTAGTTACTAACAAGAAGACCGATGTTAAAGACAGGGTGGCGCTTTTTAATGAAGTCATGAATTAAGAGAGCGAGTAGCAGTACATGCTAAAAAAAAATATGAATGAAATTTCACAGTCATAGCTCCACGAACAATTTTAGGAGAAATTAAAACTATCTTTGTTTACGTTTAAAACACCCAGACGATAGTTTACATCACATAGTACATGAACCGGGGTGGTCACGGACGACCCGTCCCAGTCCTAACCAACATCTAAAAAATAATATAATAACGCTCAAAATCCAATTTTAGTACTATTATTGCGAAGAAAATCCTTTTAACAGTTCTACATTCAATTGTCCACCTTTTTTCTTTTAACAAAACAAAGATTTGACCAGCAAAATTGTTACCCTGTCTTACGAATATATCAAAAATTAAATGTGGTTTATATTCTTTATTGTTGCTGAATTTTCATACGATTACAATGATATGCAATATGCATTGCTAGAGAAAGATACCCCACACCGATACTTAACTCGACACCCGACACCGAACGCTATAATAGAGGACGCTCCTTTATGTTAGACCATCTTGACTTAACTTTATTATAATTTTAGTTTGTAGTTTGCGACAAAGCATCTGAGTAAATGTATACAATTTGAGTACTGCACAATAATTCTTACATTCTGTCTACCAATTTCCCTTTACACAGTTTTACTATTTGTAAGGAAATTCTAACAAACGTACTTTCTTCCATCTGAGTAAATGTATATAATCAAAGTACCGTACAAGGATGTGTGCAATATGTCTACCAATTTCGCTTTACTATTTTACTATTGGAAAGGAAATTCTTACAAATGTATTCTCTTCAATCTGGATAAATGTATACAATCAAAATACCGTACAATGATTTGTACAATCTGTGTACTAATTTCCCTTCACACAGTTTTACTATTTGTAAGGAAATTCTTGCAAAAGTACTTTCTTCCATCTGAGTAAGTGTAGACAATCAAGATACTGTGCAACTATGTGTACAATCTGTCTACCAGTTTCCCTTTACACAGTTTTAATATTGGTATGGAAATTCTTGCAAAAGTACTTTCTTCCATCTGAGTAAATGTATACAATCAAAGTACCGTACAATGATGTGTACAATCTGTCTACCAGTTTCCCTTTACACAGTGTTACTATTGGTAAGGAAATTCGTGCAAAAGTACTTTCTCCTATTGTCCGTGTTTTTTTAGCAAACCAAAGATTTGACCTGCACAAGGGCAACCCGGTCTTAAAATGTAATAAAAATTTAATACGATTTGTTTGTTACTTTTTGTTGAATGTTTAATACGATTTCTATAATATGCAATATACAATTCTAGAGAAAGAGCCACACCGATGCTTAACTCGACACCCGATACCGAACGCTTTAATAGACATCGCAACTTGATGTTCAACCCTTTTCAATTAACTTCATTCTGGGTTATGTCACTAATGAAAAATCAATCAATATATGGTTTTCCTTTTTAGGGCGGTGTGATTTTACACGCTATGTCTCTCTAGAAGTCACTGAAAAATGCATCCATCTGTGTACCGCACCCCATCCCCGCTATCTATTTGATCTAAACCCAAGTCTTCCCCAGATATAATACACATCATTGATTACATGTACGTATAGGTTAATGTCATAAAGTACATATTTTAGTTTGTAGTTTGCTACATATCACCTGAGTAAATGTATGCAAACAACATCATAAGCAAGAAACGTACGTTTATTTGTACAATCCTTCTATAAATTTCCCTTCACACAGTATCCTCCTTCAGCGCGTGACTTTTCTGCTTACAACAATAAAAGTACAATGCTAGAGAAACATACTCCACACCGACACTTAACTCGACACCCGACACCGAACGCTATAATAGACATTGCGACTCGATGTTCAAGCCTGTCATGCCAATTGACTTAACTTCAATCACGATTATATTATTGTTGTTATATACATCCATCCACCGCACCCCATTCCCACTACATGTATCAATATATTCTAAACCCAAGTCTTCCTCACATATAACACAAATTGAATATATTTATGTATAGATTCATGTAATTAAAAACATATTTTGGTTTATAGTTTGCTACATAGCATCTGGGTAAATGTATACAAGCAATATCATAAGCAAGGACCGAACGTTGTTTTAAAGTACAATTCGCCTACCAATCTCACGTTACACCTTTTCTTCCATCAGCGTGTGTCTTATCTGTATACAATAACATAATGTAATACGTTTCGAAAGAAAAATACATGAATTTTTAGTTTTACAATTACTCCCATAAAGCATGTAATCGTTCCTGTCGATACAACAATCTGAACATGCTGAAAGGGAAATAAAACTAAGGACTGTAAGAAAAGACTTGAAGCGGAACCCACGTCCACATAATAGTATTTCAAGATTTACAAGTGAGTCTGAATATAATGTAATCGTAATCGGTATGTGCGATTTATAACACTGAAACATCAAAATGTTTTCAATACGTTTACCTTTATATCTCATGCGCATAACAACTACGTCCTACATAGTCATAAAATATGTACATGTAAGTAGATGGCGCACATGCAGTGCAACGAGGGTACTTTTAAAATTGATAATAATTACTATAGTTATATTCATGTTCCGTAACACTTTTGTTTATGTATTCGATATGATTATTTACGAAGATACCCCGGACCATAGTTTAATTAGAGAATATAATGTCAACTTTTAGACACACACTAAAGGTAATTCTTTATTTAAATTTTTCTGACTTGTCGTTCTATTCTTGCCTGGACCAGTTCTCATAGTCGTTAGACTGGTGAGTATAATTCTTATTCACGTTAGACTGGTAAGTACAGTTCTCATATACGTTAAAATGGTGAGTGCAGTTCTCATAGACGTTAGACTAGTGAGTACAGTTCTGCTAGACGTTGGACTAGTGAGTACAGTTCTGATAGACGTTGGACTGGTGATTATAGTTCTCATAGACGTTAGACTGGTGATTACAGTTCTCATAGACATTAGACTGGTGAGCACAGTTCTCATAGACATTAGAATGATCCATGGATGCATCTTGATTTGTCTTGGTGACCCCTGAACTAGTCAATACGTCCATAGCCGTGACCGAATGCACCGGCGCGCTATGGCCATTGCCCAGGCATCCCCCGGCCAACCAGGCACGAACTACTGGCGGCCGGAGGACGCAGAGGACAAACATATAGAAGCCCTGAAGGGAGTTTAGGATGACGAATAGGATGTGGACTATCATGTTAACGCCATCGGTGACGGTCAAGTAGCCCACGATGCAGGTAAACCCGAGCAGGAATAGGATGATGACCGCGTTGTGGAGCCGCCGCATTGCCGTTCTACGCAACAAGCAGCCGTCTTCAGTCTTGCCTTTCTGGGGCTTCAGGTCAGCAGACGCCGTGGTAGCCCGAGTGAGTCGGTACATCACAAGCCCAAAGATGACAGCATTGGCTGCAAGAATCAGTGCCAGCTCTACCAGGAGACCGCCAACTAACGGCCACTTGCGGATGAAACAGCTGAAAAGGAGAGAGGGTGATGCAGCGTACGAGAAGCAACAACCAGTGAGGTGTCGGGTAAAAGGAAGAGATCAGGTAGAGACGCAGACATTGTAAGAAAAGGGCGATGCAAAGTGAAAAGACATACATAAATTAAATGAAATGTATACGGTGAGTTCTGTGGTAAAGAATTTGATAGTTCTTAAAAGGTAGTTCTTTTTTTCCGGAATAGCTCTGTATAAAAGAGCTGCTCAGAGAGCAAGTGATACAGGAAATGAGAGGAGTGAGGCGAATGGTAAATTTACATGAATGATTTTCCATTCGCGCTGGGTTCCTCGAAATTAAGTGTAGCGTAGGGACTATCTTGTCGGGTAGTCCAACCATCCAGATTATGTAATGACTTTATAACCGTACATTTCATCAAATTTGGTACAAAGATGATATGTGGCGGGATAACTCGTTTATTAAATGTTGGGCTAGATATACTATAGCAGTTAGAGTCCTAAAGGTATTGTCATAATCATAAATTTTACTGTTTGTGAAAAAAAGAAAAGAGAAGCTTTACATCATACTTTGTCTCATTTATTTTTTATAGTACGTAGAGTTGCATAGTAAATTTTTATTTTATAATATATGACGATATCCAACATGAGAAGCAACACATTTCATTACAAGGATTATGGTAGTACGTCTGATTCAAATAATTCGAATCTATCAAGCTCCAACACTAATGCAGACACCATGTTACTTTCAGTCAAGATATCTCTCCTTGCTAATCTAAACAAAATTGTACCCTCTTGTGGCGCGTACCAACCATGACAAACCGTCAGACACCAAGAATATCATGCTCTGAATGAAATTACCATTATCAATTCAACTTACTAGTCCGTGTACGCGTACTGGTGATTAGTCGAGGCGCCAGTAAGGATGACAATAATTGCGGGAACACCTTTAAGAAAATTGTAACAATCTTTATCAAGAATTTCATCATAGGTACTCAACATTGATGCACTGAAGCGGTACACAGGTATCACAGCACAATAATCTGCTTCATGATTATAAAATACAGTCATTGGTAGGTACAGTTTTTAATACACCACACAAATGTACATTTGGATTAAATTTGCATTCATATCCGCTTCCTGTAAAGTGTCTTAGTAAATGCGACCAGACATGCCAGAAGCAGACATGACTGCCAAAATATTTCTATTGCCTTTGATGGTTTAACCATTCCCTATACGCTATATGGAGTATTGATGGTGATTTACCCCATGCGATGGCAGCTGCTTTGGGCATGAAACGAGGAATGTTCGTGTTCATGACTCTGACGACCATCAGGTACAAGTTGGCGCCCTCTACGCCTATCCAAAAGAATGTGGAGAGGCTACAGAAGTGCAGGAGACTGGCTAGAAACCCGCAGGCTTCGCGAGACAACTCTGCTTCCCCACGCCGACGATCGGCAGCCAGCATGACGAGGAATGAGACGTAAAGACCCAGCAGGCTTCCGCACAGGCACATCAGGATCTGGTTGGGTTGGGTGCGTCGAAGCGTTCTGTCGGGGCGATAGTTTTTGGTTTTACTATCTTATAAGATGTGTAGTAAGCCAATTTGGTTTTTAAGGACAAACAGTGTAAGGGTTAGTTATGCAAGTTATGCACATGCATTTCATAAAGCCGGGGTCCAAACCGATTCTTTACACTTCATAATATTGATGTTACTCTACTTCTCTTCAATAAATCTGAAATAATATGTTCCGAAAATCCACAATATTTTTTGTGCATCGCGATCTCCAAATAGTAGTTGCTAACAAGAAATTGCAACACCATAATAAACACGAACCAACGAGAGATGAGAATTGGAAGTAAAGCGTTAAGGGACCATATAGCACTGGAAGTACATTACATGGTACTAAAGGTAAATGATGAGAAGTCGTGCACAATTGACGAGAGGAAATATTCCGATTGAGGAAGAGATAGGTACCTGTCAGATAGATAGACGGCCATCGTTGCAAGAAGACCTACCACTGACAACGAGCACCCGATGTACCTGAGCACTGTATAGATCTTGTCCACGGGTTGCACCGGCTGCGTCCCCGCATGGACATCCTGCAATAGATTCGACAGGGAATGGAAGACCAGGATCAAGGTATGGTCTTGGTCAACTGTGGGCTTACTATATAAATAGAGATTTTAACATTGTCACGACTGTGTCTGTGGCTGCCATCATGGAATCTGCATGTCAAATTTAAAAATCAAAGAGGACGTGACACAATCGGGTGCGTATTGTAGTGTTGGGAACAGCTGCCACTGTCAGTCGTGGTTAAAAAATATTTTATTCTACGTGAGGTCTGTAAAATCCATCTTTAAACGATTTTACGTTAAATCATCTTACCCAAAGGCTTACTATATAAATAAAGATTTTAACATTGTCACGACTGTGTCTGTGGCTGCCATCATGGAATCTGCATGTCAAATTTAAAAATCAAAGAGGACGTGACACAATCAGGTGCGTATTGTAGTGTTGGGAACAGCTGCCACTGCCAGTCGTGGTTAAAAAAAAAATATTTTATTCTACGTGAGGTCTGTAAAATCCATCTTTAAACGATTTTACGTTAAATCATCTTACCCAAAGTAACTCAGGTGTAAAAGAATATCTTCATCGAATGCCTCTTTATATAGAATGCCCCATCTAACATCCTGTTTCTAATCTGAATGTATTATCAAATTATTAGAGAACCCGGCGTAATAGAAGTTCAGACATGAGTATGTTGAGATCAACATGGTCGAACAAACGTAAGTGAATGCATGAATCAATCAACCAATCCAATAATGAATTACTCAACGAATCAAACAATCTTAATTTTGCACATCCCACAGCCACCTAGCAAAATCATTCAAAATGTTCATATGATAATAATGGAATTGCCAATATTTGGTATTACCATAAGAACAGCAAAGTTAGTCAGATGATCACATGAACACCGTGTTTGTAATTGACGGCTGTGAACAAGCCAACAACCTTCCGTAGACCAAGCACTTGAAGAATAGTCCCAGAACACGCATCGTGGGTTGGCGGCGTTTGTCTGTTGGAAAAAGAGTAAATCCAACCGATCACAGGGGAGATACATAAACAAACCATTTTTTTTTGCAAATACCATTCTTCTTGGTGGTATTTCTTTTACAAAGTTCGACTGTACTTCAAGACCCACAAATGCTTGCTCCATATCAAATCATGTTACAAGGCCTGCGAAACGATATATCGTTCTTTTATCACGCCACGTGAAACTGCAATTGTAATTTGAACAAGGTCGAATAACGATGCCTTGTGTATATTTCATTCATTGCAGCATTGTTCAGTCATAGTCAACATATTTAGAAATTTGGATAAATGAATAAATGTCATCTTGCTGTTATTACAAATTTCGCCATAATATAAATGTCTTCCAAACTTATTGAGGCATTTTGTGATTCAAATCAGCATGTTCAAGAAAATATATAAATCAGCATTAACCATTCCTCAATTGATTCTATGGTGCATGTCACTCATTTATTAGCATTATAATTCCATAGACCAAGCTCTATCTACAAGAATGTGTTGATGATCCCGCTGGTTGTGTTCAATGGCTTAAACACACTGAGATCCCAACATGAATAAAGTCGATCGAATTGTAGATACGTTTTTTGTGAATATAGTCACTAGAACAATTTGAGACACAATTTGTATTGTCAGTATTTCAGAAAAACTTAATTTCAGTAGGCCGATCGCACTTTTTTTTACCGTATGAAGCTAGTTATGTAACCAAGCTTGGAAAATAGGCAGTTTATGACTCGACGCACTTTACCGTGATCCCTAACAATTTTGGGGGCAACGAAGTCATGTACCTGTTTGTGTGCCAAAGTTATATTAACAGGTACAGTTAGTTTGGTAGACGTTTGCGCACGATGGCCGATACTAGCAGCAATCACGTTGGTATTAATGACGGCCTTGCTTTCCGCAGTGCTGCCTGTGGCTCCTTCCATCTTGTGGCCGATGTCGTCATCATCATCGTCATTAATGTCGGCACTGTTAACATCACTTTGTACGAAGAGGGCGTCGTCCCGGTAAATAGTCAGGAGAATGTTGTTTCCCGAGGTGCCATCAACGGTAGATGGAGGAATGACGATGACAGCCGCCTGTTCCCGCCGCAGTCCATCATTTTCAACGCTTTCTTGATAGTCGTTAATAGATAGCTGGGTGATGCTGCTGTCATCAAAAGCCTGGTTGAGATCCCCGACTGAAGCAAAGACGTAGCCGCTCAACGCCGCATCGGACGCAACTTTGATAACCTAGACGTGCAGATATGAATCTGAGTGTTCAATATACGAAGACTCAATAATGATGATAATAATAATACAAATATAGAATTGACATAGCGCTTTAATTAATGATTCAAAGAGCATGTTAGAAAAGGTACATTTGTACAAGGTACTCAGTTGTTCTTTCATTTTGAAACATGATCATTAAATGTTAATAACATCTATGCATATAAATAATGCACAATTGACCCTCTTAGTACCACACAAGCTGTTGCTCTATGGACTCATGTGTATTTCTTGGGAAGAAATGTGGTTATGGTGGGGAAAGATTTAAAAGAAAATATACATTTTTCATCTAGCAGAGTATGATACCTGCACAGCAACATTCGCTTCCACTTTGCGAAACGTCTCATTAGCTGACACGTTGATATTGAGCAAGATGTTCTCTAACGTCTGCGTAGCACGACTAACGGCCCGAGTCTCCTCTTGGGCTGTCTCGAGGTGCGATTCATTCACGGCAGCAAGGTTACCGATGACCGCTACGATCGCATCAGCATTCTGTGCAGTTGTAGCAAAAAACACAATTCATAATACGCCTTTAACGTATTCCCTAGTTACAGACAAAATAAAGCAATAATGAAAATACGACTCATTGATTCGAAATACTTATAAAATACATTTTAACATTAGATTTTTTCAAGGAAAGGGAATTCGTCCAATAATACAACACGCAGTGACATCCAGATTTTTCTTCTGAAGTCATGTCCGCTTCCGGTCTTCATATTCTACAACACTAGACCGGCAGCGCACATGGCTGCAAAGAATAAACTGCACGGTGCATCATGGGGCAACCTTTCTGTATGTGGTATGGTGATTTGCTACCTCTTGAGTAGTCTCCTGGATGTTATCGAACTTCTCTAGTATGCGTACTGTCGCCTCCACCCCGCTAGATGTCAGCTGGGCAGATTCTTTAGTGATGGAGACCACCAGGTTCAAGATCGCCTGCGGTGCCTCATTGAGATCGCCAAACTTGAAAAACGTAAGCAGGGTAGATAACATAAATCATTATGTTATAATCTTTGGTATATTGTTATTCCCCGTAGTAATATGATTGGTTCATTAATCTGTTAGATAAATAAGCAGAAAAAGAAGACCATAAGGAGTGTTGAACCTTTCTATACTGCTTGCCGGACAGCGACCCTATCTACTGTTACAACGTCTATGACATGGAATTAAACATAAGGGATGTAGATGGTCGGCAACACCAAATGACCTCATAATGCCGATCATAATTTCAGGCTTCAAATCCGTAAACCCAGGACTATCGTTATAGTAGCACTACAATGAATTCAGTAAAGGAAGACTATGATGTTGCTATTGAGCATGTACTATACGATGACACCAAAACTAAGATTCTATATATTTTGACTGGGCCATGCATATCCTTCAAATGGCTCTGATAGATGAACTTTAAACATTTCCAACCACAACCATGAAGTATGTAAGGAAACTATTTATTTGTAATCATTATCATTATTAATATATAGAGCACGCTTTGCAGCAAGAAGCATAATTAAAACAATAAAATAGTTTAGAAAATCAAACATTACTATGTTAATACGTGTCTTTGTAGGAATCATTTGAAAACTGAGATTATCAATGTCCGTAACATTATAGGGGATACTGTTGCATACTTTTCAGAAGAAGCGTCTTTAAAAAAATATCTATGAAGACCTACCTGCTCCACAAACATCAATTGCTGGTCAAGAGTAATGTTTCCCCCACAGTTATCTTCAGGTAGCCAATAAGCCGCCGAGATGCGATCACCCGAACAAAAGGCACGTGCAACTGGTATGCCAGCTGTAAAGTATGTAAGACAGCAATTAACCATGGCATTACCTTCGTCCCACCAGTGAGTACAGAGTGAGTGGCCTTGGCTGGTTCTGAGAAAGTAGATGCCTTGAAGAATTTCCCTTTTTGCCAAATCGTTCTGCATCTACCTCTTTCGTGCATTGCCGTTTGTTATCAATATTTACACCTGCAATGTACAACGCCGTGATCCTAGATTTTTTATTTCTTTTAATTTTGGTTGTGATGATGAAAATTGTAGATTTGAATAAAAATTGCAAGTGATATTGCATTATATTATTGACATTAGAATCTAAATATTCTAATTGTGCTGAACTAATTGAAAACTGTTACAATCTGTGTTCTTACATGTGAGTTTGAACGCATTTATTGTGAAAATAACAAATGTACAAAATGTAAATGCTTTCACATCGATGAGTCAGTTAAATGTCGATCCCTGCGATTTCCCATTTTCCAGTCAGACACTCAATTCAGAAGACCCTGTTCCATATGTTTTCTGTTGATTGGAATTGAATGTGTTTGCTTTTAAACTGACAATACCAGGAGATTAAAATCACCTAAATAGGAGTCATGTTGAATATATGCATGACTGATATATATGGTTGCAAACTATATATTGACTAAAGTTTTGCTAAATGATCTTTGGGAAAAACATTCGACACCAATTTAATCTTTATCCTGATTTTCCATTTACGGATATCTGCTCAGACTTATATTGCTTAATCACTGTCTATCTCTATGCTATATATTGGCAACCTATGGGTATGATATAGCACTAAAATGTGTTTCTACACTACATACCTCTCAATGTAAACCAGGGACAGATGGTACTTGAATTTATCCAAGAATGAAGAGGACCACTTTCAAAAAGCACAACGCCGTAAGGAGACAGCCATGATGCTGGGAAGCACTCATCTGTATTAACAACAGCACATTGAGCATTATCTCATTTGCAACATTTTTTAGGTGAACATCTTATTTCATTGGTATCTTAACGAGAACCGTGTATAAAAAGAAAGTCACGCCAGGTCAATCCACCCAAACAACCTATTTGTAATCTATGGAAAAGGTTACAAAGACATTCTGCGTATATGTTGTACGTAAGTACCTTCTTTTGTTATTCCTTTCATTTCTACCCCATCTGATTGATATGTTCGCTGAAGGAATGTATTTTTAATGGTGAGAGTATACGATGATTATCAATATACACCGTATGACAGTCCTTAAAAGGAATGTTGTGTTTTTCTTTCGGAATACCTCTTTAACAGAACCTCTTAAAGAGCAAGTTAGAAAAGAAAGAAAAAAAAAATGCAGTAGAGAGGGTGAAACTAGAATATATTTAAGGAAATTTCAGCTCAGAAAATAGCTATGCGTTCATTCCTTTTGTAATTGAAAAGAGCTGCTCGGAAGGCGTGTGAGAACATATATAGTATTTATTCAAGTATTCTCCCGGAGATGTAAGCCCTGAAAAAAACCCTGTTGACTCGACGTGATATATTATTAGATATCACCATTCAGCCTTGCCCGTGTCAATTGGACTGAATGGTCATCTCACCTGCACTTTCAATGGTCACCGAGGAAAGATCCACCTCAAATGTCGTCTCATTTGCCATGAGAGCTATTGCAGTACGCAAACATTCTGAGTTGTCCGCCGTAGTCCGAAGGCTGTTGGCGAAATACGCATTCACGTGGACTATGACACTGCCTGGTGTGAACCCTGTAATGCAAAGGTAATGCTGCTGGGAGGAAGGGCTGGTATTCCCAAGAATTGGCAGGAGCTGTTGCAAGACAAATACAACAAAATCAGAGTGTCAGTGGATCATAAGCATTTATGCACCCTAGATTCAACGAATTGATCACAAAGAGGGCGTTCAGCAACTATTTTATGAGCAATGAAACGCTATCAACTACCATATAGATGTATATAGACAAGCCGTTATGAATGTTTATATCATTGTTTGTTATGATATATCATGTATCGACTCTTGCTTTCTTTGAATGAATGGTTTTTTTTCAGTTGCGTTTTGTAGTAATAAAATACTCCAACTGCTTATATGTATGTGATTATTATCAACAAAAAATATAAAGGAGAGTCACAACAATTTTAACAAACAAAATGAAGGTGTCCTTCTTTAAAATCCGTACATTAAAATCGTATTTTGTAAATTAGAAAGCTACATCATCCCGATGAATGTTCCTTACTATTGTTGTTATTTCGGAAGCCAGTGTTTGATATTCAGTTGATGTCGAATCCAACAGGGCTGAGGTGTATTGTTTCATAATTCTTATAGGTATAGGGAACAGAGACAATCCTGCAGTGAATGAAAAACACGAAATACGAACCTCGTGAGAAACATCAGTAAAATGTGCGCCTATTAAATGTATCTTCAGTATATATGTATACACAAATTTATATATTTATATATGTATACACAAATTCCATGCAAATATGAATTTAGCCTTATTTTATCTCTTAGAGAGTATGGCAAGCCGTTTTAAAAATTTATTCCTATTTCTTGATATCACGAATTCGATTTCTTGATATCAAGAATTGTCATTGCTTGACTACACAAAACCATTTTTTGATATCAACAATTCGATTTCTTGATATCAAGAATTGTCATTGCTTGACTACACAAAACCATTTTTTGATATCAACAATTCGAATTCTTGATATCAAGAAATCGAAGTCGTGATATCAAGAAATAGGAATAAATGTTAAAACGGCTTGCCATACTTCCGCAACATCCTTGTTCTTTTTACAAATGCAATGTATGACTGATATAACTCTTCATATACCAAGTGTGTATATATTCACCACTAATGCACACAAATTCCATAGAGCTGCATTTTATATTGCATAAAAAGGGTTATTTTGGGGGTGCCAAGAGTGTTTTGATTGACAAGTAATACACCCTAACCCCACAGAATAGTGCGCCATTTTGTATAGAACACAAACTGTGTATGTACATGGATATACATCGTGTTGTAATTCGAAACGAATTACTGCCAAATGATTTAAAGTCATGACGCTAAATGAATACGTTCGCTTCATCAAATAATTAAGGTCGTGATGTAATTTGAATTACTACACAGCCTTAATGTCAAGGTATTGTAGTAATTCGAATAGCCTCATTACCTGATTATGTCGTTTATGTCGCAGTGAACGACTACAATCCGTAATTCCGAATTACTGCTCAACGATATAACCTCTAGACGTACAAAAATCAATCAAGTCGTTTGTTGAATTGACATAAATTTAATTTATTTTTCTCCACATATAAACATCGAATATAAAAGAACATGAAAAATGTTCATGCATACTCAAATAAATGAATTTAGACGGATATTAAAAAGATATATGTAATGCATATATACAATTTTGGATTAAAGACTTTATTTATAGACTTCACGTTACAACACATTAAATTATGCAGTTTTGTATCACATAAAGAATTAGAAATTTTTGGAATTTGTAATTGTAATATGCGATGCGAAGACCGCCTGAGATTCGCATGTGCAGCTAGCTAGCTATAATGACTATAGCATAGGCCTATCTATTTAGGTCCGTAAACACCCCGCTGTGTATTATGGAGTTAAAATGGAGTTCATCTTTGGACTGAACTGTAGACTGTATGTCAAGTGAAGACTGGATTTAACTCTTTGTGCGTTCACCTGTGAACCCCCTGTGCGTTGCATTAATTTGAGTGTGCGCATATTCCAGTGAACTCTTGTCGGAGTAGTAGCTTTCAAGGGCTATAACTTTTTATTAGATTGTCTTGAGGAAAAATAGTGTACATATAAAATATAGAGAATTACATGGGCTTTCCACTCATATGTATTTTGTCTGGCAGTTGAGGAGCTACTATATCACAGGGCTTTACTTGTGCAGAACATTTGAAAAAAAATGTCAATGTTTTCAGTAGTGCTAATGTAAATGATATGTTGGACATTTGCTGTAAATTGCAGGGAAATTATTACAGTTATATTGCTAAGACCATGACCTTTCTATTGATATCAAAATCAATAAGTTTTGAAAAGAAGAAAGTTCGATGCAGGAAGTGCATAGAAAAGCCTATATGGCCAAGAATTTGGCTTGATTAGGACTCTAGGAGCTCTTTGTGTTGTAATACAAAGAGGTCGCCTACAATGCGTACATGTACACGCACCCACTAAGACCATGACCTTTCTATTGATATCAAAATCAATAAGTTTTGAAAAGAAGAAAGTTCGATACAGGATGTGCATAGAAAAGCCTGTATGGCCAAGAATTTGGCTTGGTTAGGATCTAGGAGCTCTTTGTGTTGTAATACAAAGAGATCACCTACAATGCGTACATATACACGCACCCACATAATCACAGTACAATAACAAGGAATAGACAGTGGGCTACCTGGACCCCCCATCCCCCCCCCCCCCCCCCCATTAGCCACAATTTTCTTTTGGGTTTTTATCTTAGCCAGGACCCTCAGCTATCAGAATCTGCCTGTTTGCCATTGTGCTAGTAGTGGGTGTGGCCTACAGAGCCGTTGCCATGGGAACGCATCAGTGAAATATTGGAATTTTAGAAAATTGCCATCCTCCTCTCAAATGTAAACATAAAAAAACCCCAAAATTTGTGTCTAAGTATACATTTCACAAGTTGCCCAGTTGATTCTCATAGGAATTTAAGCCATTTAAGGCCACTATCATGCGATCATAGGAAATGGTTATTGCCATGGAAACGGTCAGAAAAAGTGCATTATTTTAGTTAACAATTCAAATATATGTTAATAGCCAACTCGAGGGCCAAATCGCCGCTTCTAAAAGTGTGAAAATTAAGATATCAGACTCATATCAATGAAGACTGAGGTATTTTAAAGTGCGAACAGTCATGCATAAGAGCACTGTTGCTATGACAACACAATGGTGCAAGAAATACTGAAATTGCAAAAAAAATAAGAAATTGCCATACATGTATCATATGGTGACCTAAAAACACAAAATTAATGTTCAAGTATACATTTATTAAGGTGCTCAGCTGATTCAGATTAGAATTTAAGTCATAACAGATCACGATGATGCCTAAAAATGATAGTTGCCATGGAAACGATATGAACCAAAAAGGCAATTTTTTTAGAAAACCATTCAAATATATGTACATACAAAGCAAAAAACCTAACCCTAGTTTGAATTTGTATGCATATTTAGATGACAGAATAGTAGCAATCAAGTTTAAGTCATTTCTAAGTGATAACTATTACCCATAAGATGACTGTTGCTATGGCAACACCATGGTACCCAAACAATGGAACTTACAGAAATATAAGAAAGTGCCATATATTTCTAAAATGGTAACATAAAAACACAATATCAGCGTCTAAGTATACATTTATCAAGGTGCCCAGTTGATTCTGATTGGAATCTAAGTCATGTAAGGTCATGATCATACCTAGAAATCGTGGTTGTCATGGAAACGATATGTCAAAAAATTATTTTCTTTTAGAAAAAACATTAAAATATATGTAATTACACAGCAAAAACCTAATCCTAGTTTATAGTTTGATGAATATTTAGATGCCACAATAGTAGCAATCAAGCTTAAGTAATTTCCAAGTGATAACTGTCACTTATAAGATGACTGTTGCTATGACAACGCCATGGTACTGAAAATATTGAACTTTCAGAAATATAAGAAAGTGCCTTATATTTCTCAAATGGTCTCATAAAAACACAATATTAGCGTCTAAGTATACACTTTGCAAGGTGCCCAATTGATTCTGATTGAAATCTTAGTCAATTAAGGTCAAGTTCATGGGCAAAATATGTGTATTTCTATGGTAACGATACGAAAAAAAGGAGATTTTAGTGCAAAAAATAGCACAAAACTTAATCCCAGTTTGCAGTATTATGATGGCTTATATTTTCAAATGATTTGAATCAATAGTATTGAATTCTTAGGTGCTTATGGTCATGCCTATTTTGCAATCAATGTGAACTACTTGGTTGTTAGCATACGCAGTGTATCACTGAAATATATACATCTCACCCCTTTAGCACCAACAGACACACTGAAAGTGTATAGAGCTATGAATTCCAAGCTTTCCAGACGAATGCCTTCAAGATTTGTTGTCAATTATGGTCCTCGTCATGACAAATATTTTTGCTTTAGCAACTACATAACAAAAATAAAAATTATTAGAGAATTTAACCTAGGAAACACCACAAGACATATAGAAAGTAAGAAGGTACATGTATATGACTTTTGTAACTGTGCTTATGATTGTACATAAGATCCAGAAATTCAAGGTTGTCGAGGTCATGCGTAATTGCTTGTTACAATGTCAATACACTAGTGCAAAACATTGAATGTATTATACGAGAATATGATGTATTACGCTACATTTATGTTATACATGTATATATACATATGTAGTTTTATAAACTCAATAGTAAAGTGAAAACATAATACCATACAATTCAATTTTAATTGTCACCTTCATCACTGTCACCATCCACAGACTCTTCCCGCACATTGAACAACATGTATCTTAGTATGCTGGACATCGTCATCCTGAGCATGCAACATACATGTACCATGGTGAGATACCATGACAATGGCCTAAGACCAACATCCAAAACCAGTTGAAAAGAAAACACACAGAAAACGAGATACATACGCCAAGGCGATAAGAAAGCACAAGAGATGAAAGTGCCTCACATCATCTTGGTATCGCTTTGTATGCGCTTAGGATATCAATTTTATTTTTGCCGCCATGGTGTTGTCATGGAAACAGTCATTTGAGGTATGACAATTATCACTTAGAAATAATTCGATCATGATTACTACCATTCTGGCATATAAATATTCATCAAACCTTAACGAAGAACACTATAAACTAGGATTAGGTTTTAGGCGATGTATTTACATATATTTGAATAGCTTTCTAACAAAATTGCCTATTTGGTTCATATCGTTTCCATGGCAACTACCATTTTAGGCGCAATTGTGATCTCTAATGAATTAGATTACTCTCAGAACCTACTGTGCACTATGGTAGATGTATACCTAGACACATATTTTCTGTGTTTAAGTTACCATATGAGAAATATATGACACTTTCTTATAATTCAGTGATTTCGTTTTTTTGACATCATGGTGTTTTCATAGCAATGGTTTTTTTTTTTGCACGACAGCTATCACATATAAATGACTTAAGCTTTTGTGCAACTATTCTGGCATATAAATATTCATCAAACCTTAACGAAGAAGTAGGTTTTGTGCTGTGAATTTACAGATATTTGAATACTTTTCTAACAAAAATGCCTTTTTCACACGTCGTTTCTATGGTAACGACTATTTTAGGTATGATAATGACCTAACATGACTTAGATTCTGATCAGACTCAACAGGGCGTCTTGATAAATGTATACTTAGACGCTAATATTGTGTTTTTATGTTAACATTTGAGAAATAAATGGCACTTTCTTATATTTCTGTAAGTTAGATATTTTGGTTACCATGGTGTTGTCATAGCAACAGTCACCTTATGGGTGACAGTTATCACTTAGAAATGACTCAATCTTCATTGCTACTATTCTGGCAACTAAATATTTATAAAACTTTAAACTTGGATTAGGTCTTTTGCTGTGTATTTACATATATTTGAATAGTTTTCTAACAAAATTGCGTTTGTGGTTCATATCGTTTCCATGGCAACTACTATTTTTCGGCATCATCGTGATCTGTTATGACTTAAATTCCAATCTAAATGAACTGGGCACCTTCATAAATGTATAATTAAACACTAATTTTGTGTTTTTAGGTAGCCATATGATAAATAGATAGCAATTTCTTATTTTTCTGTAATTTCAGTATTTCTTGCACCATTGTGTTGTCATAGCAACGGTGCTCTTATGCATGACTGTTCGCACTTAAAAATACCTCATTCTTCATCGATATGAGTCTGATATCTTAATATTCACACTTTTAGAAGCGGCGATTTGACTTTGAGTTGCCTATTAACATATATTTGAAATGTTAACTAAAAAAATGCATTTTTTCTGATCGTTTCCATGGCAATAACCATTTTCTACGCATGATAGTGGCCTTAAATTGCTTAAATTCCTATCAGAATCAACTGGGCAACTTGTGAAATGTATACTTAGACACAAATTTAGTTTTTTTATGTTACTATTAAAGAAATATATGGCAATTTTGTAACTTCCTTAAATTCCAAAATTTCACTGACATGTTACCATGGCAACAGCCCTGGAGGCCACACCCACCACCAGCGCAGTGGCAAACAGGCAGATTCTGACAGCTGAGGGTCCTGCCTAACATAAAAACATGGTTTGAAATTGTGGCTAATGGGAGGGACCTTTTCGGTTTCTGGCCCATGGCCTAGAACTTGTGTGATTTTCTTCTGTACTGTTATAGCCTAACATGTACACATCATTTGTTGTTGTTTTCCATATTCATGCAATCCATAATAACCCAGACTTTTGTACAGGAGAATACATTGTCAAAAAGGAAGTGCTTGTGTGTATGATGACAAGATGGAAAAATACCGAAACAAAATGATCAAAATTCTCCGAAATCTTCTTTGTAACCCTATGCTGCAACGCGAACAAGCGGAAAGCCTATTACAGTGACGATCGTGAGCAATAGTACCGAACAGTGGTACGCTTCGCAGTACGCACATATTTCCATTTCCATTCACCTACGAAACGTGTCCACGGTTGTGATATGGTTGGCCATCTTGGTCATAATGCGCGTGGTTGATACGTATCCCCCAGTTCATATGTATCACAATTGACCAGTCAGGAGCCTCTGTTAACGACACGTATCAACTGTGTTATAGATGCGTATCTACAGTTATCGATACGTATCAACCTTTAACGATGCGTATGGACTCTGTTATCGATACGTATCAACCCTAAACGATGCGTATGGACTCTGTTATCGATACGTATCAACTTGTAACGATGCGTATGAACTCTGTTATCGATACGTATGAGCTCTTAACGATGCGTATGAACTCTTAACGATGCGTATGAACTCTTAACGATGCGTATGAACGCAGTTATCGATACGTATAAACTGTGTCATCGATACGTATCAAGTCCAACTGACCAATCAAATGTGTTGTATTAGAACCAACTATATTGTCGCACTCAGTTCGGACGGCGCGCCGGCCTGCGTTGATACCATAAGATCGTAGTGCATGGACGTTATTGACGACAACCTGCAGCGCCTTCTCTTGAGACTGGGCGATGGCATCGCTAGACAGAGAAGTCTTGAATTGCAAGACCCTTCGGCTATCTCTCAGCAGCAACAGGTATAGGATATGTAGAAATGAAAAATATGCTTTTCCCCTTCAGTTTAGCACTTTTTGTAGCAGGCTCACACGCGAAGCCCGCGAAGCATTCACAGAGGAATGAAAATAGCAATATTTCTCTATTAGGCCCATGGTATTTTGTTTATTGAAGAGTGAGATGGTTAACTTTCAACTCGAACAAAATGTATTTTAATCAGTTACATTGTCTGGAATGTGGATATAGGAAAGGATGATGAGTACTGTATCTTAACAATGAAGTGTCAGTTATATCCTTTGTGGTTGTGAGAAGATTAATTTGCTGAATTAGTTTATGCATTTATTATATAGCTATGATATGCACTGCTGAAGTCAGAGTAAGAAAGTGTGAACGTGCCCTACATGCCATAAGTATCGGCTTGTGTGTTGCAGTGGGTAGAAAGGGTGGGAACTCAGCCAGTGCCAATAAAATGCGTGCACAGGCAGGGAATTGTCCAGCGATTCAAGGATTGTTTATACCCAAGGCTACAGCGAGCAACAAGTCATTCAGCGCTAGAGTGTGTTCTATTATACATATTGGTATAATGTTATAGTAGTAGGGGAGTCACAGGATTGTTTTGTCGGCACATGATGGACAGTACAGGGGAAAGAAACCACGCTATGAATGATATTCTCTGTTTTAGGGCCAGTCGTGTACATTAGCAATTCACCCCTCTCTCATTCATACCCATCTCTCTTATTTTCTCTCATCTAGTCCTCTTCTTGGTCAAGCCTCTCTCTCTCTCTCATCTCTCTCTCTCTATCTCTCATCTCTTTCTCTCTCTCTCTCTCTTTCTCTCTCCCACTTTTCCTGCTCCCGCCCTTATCTTCCTCTCCTCATTCCTCCTCTTCTTGCAATGTTTACATTTCATCTCTTCATGCAACCAGTGTGATTCCTGCACCCCCTATGTTGTACCCCGCTCCCTGTAATAGAGAGTGTATAGTATAGAAGTGTAATGACTCTTGGGTATGTAAGAGAAACTGTTTTGAAGCAGTTTTGAGTCTAGGAATTTGGTTGAATGATGTATAATAAACAAAAAAGATACATAATAGTTCAGTAGGAGAGACAATACAGTATGATTATATGTCAAGGAACGTTTAATATAATAAGTTGTCATTCTTGATGGTACTGTTACGGTCCCCAAGTCCTCTTTAACTCTTTATATGCCAAGTGTGGATTTGGTCACCAATAATGCACATAAATCCCATAGAGAAACATTTTATCTGGCATGGGAAGGGTTAACCCTTGTCTACAGTCATAACACATTCCTCCAGACGCCCCTCTTTCTTCCATGTATGACCAAGTCTCTATTGCAATCATGCTGATGCATTTTGTCACAAGATAAAGTTCAGAGTCTAGTCGTCATGTTTTCATGCTACTGCAACCGCATAGAGGTCTATGTAAAGATTAACTGATTCGGCAACTTCGCGAGAGAGTACTGTAGTCTGCTGCGTAGATCGAACTGTGCAAAACATGTTTGAAAGCCTTCTTGTGATTGGACAGGTTGAATAACACGTATTCCAAAACTATGGGAAGCGTAACACAAAAAATCAGGGAAAAAATTCATACGTATGAACTGTGGTAACGATACGTATGAACTGTGTTAACGATACGTATCAACTCTTAACGATACGTATGGCATCTGTTGTTGATACGTATGACATCTGTTGTCGATACGTATGCCACCTGTCATACGTATCGTTAACAACGGCTCCTGACTGGTCAATTGTGATACGTATGAACTGGGGGATACGTATCAACCACGCGCATTATGACCAAGATGGCCAACCGCGAACGAAACGTACAAAGAGTTAAGGCCCGAGATGAACGTGAAGTTAACCAGACTCGGTAAGAAACTGCACAATATAGTGGTGGAAAGTTTATCGTTCTTTTTCTGTATAAATGTTGCTGGATTCGCGATGCAGTCTTTGCATCACATATTTCCGCACTTCAGTAGCAAATAATTTGATTGGTTGTTTAACGTCATGACGTTAAATCGTTCAGCAGTAATTGGGAATTACGTCGTCAAGTAATCATTTAGGTCATGTAATGATTCGAATTATAACACGACCTTAGCTCTTTGATGTAGCGTAATGACTTTAAATCGTAATGACTTTAAATCGGTTGGCAGTAATTATTTAGGTCATGTAATATTTTCAATTACAACACGACGTATATCCCTGTTTTTCACGGTCTCCTGTTTCTATCCACTTAATGGTTCTACTTACCTATAATCTTGATTAAAGCTCGGCTGCTTTCAATTTGCTCTCCATTATCAGCTATACCAACACAACTGTAGTAGCCCTCATCGCAAGGAGCAGCTGTGCGGATGACGTAATCTGGGAGATTCGCGCTATTGGAAATCTCTGCATCGTCTTTTAACCAATAGAACCGTTGAACGTTCTGCATGCGACAACTTAGAATAACGTCGTCGTTGATGGAGACATCCTTGCTGCGTGGGCTGAAAATTACGGCTGGAATACCTGTAAAGTACATTATCATAGATAAGAAAAGACACAAATATATCAAGTTTAAATATAGATATGAATTTAAGAAATATGAGTTTAAGATGACGCTGAAAAATAAAAGAAAAAGACAAACTCGCCAAAGAACTACTCTTCTCAGGCATTTTTATATATTATTTTGTGTCATATATAATGTGTGTGTGTGTCCTATTGGGGACGCACTGCGGTGTGTACACATATTGCACACAAGTATTTATGGAAAATACATATGTGAGTGTATGTGTGTATGTGTATGTTTGAGGGATATAGACAGATTGGTTGAAACACATTGTACAAATTGTTTTACATACGCCGATGATAAAGTGCCAAGTGATAAATATATCTGTAAAAATATGATACAAGATATTTGCTACTCCAACATTACACAGGTCTTATCCCAGGAGGTATACAACAAGCATAATAAGAGGACATACCCTCTTGCGTCACGGGGATGTCGCAATTAACCCCGGTGAAAGTGGTCGGACAGAGGCAGTCATGGTCTTCTGGAACACATGTAGCGATGACGGGACAGGGATTCGAAGCACAGAACCCTACACATGCACAAAGTAGGTAACAATAATGACAAGAAACATTTTTGCCTCCTGCAGCATAAGTATGATGTGCTAAGCAAAACGTATTTTCTTTAAAGAGAGGCATGAATAATTAAATAAAAATGAGGTACTCTTGACTGTGGTAGTCTCTTCTCTTCTTGTCATTTCATATTATGTCGAGCCCTTCCCTGTGCCATTCAGATTCCCTACACTAGTCGGCTTCGCTAAGTCTAAGATATATCGTGTGAACTTAAAAGGTAAGGGGATATGTCCCGTATTTTAGTCAATTGACCTTTTAAGACAGGGTAGCCCTTTTGCAGATCAAACAAATATTTTTGGGTAGAAAGCACGAAAAATGGAGAAGAAATAATGTCTAAGAACTTCCCTCCCAATGATGAAACTACCTCCGAGCAGAATTTTATTGATTACATACATTTCGTGCAGATTGAGGATGGGTCGTCCGAAACCTATAACCTAGACACCGGGGACCGCAATACGATGAAGATAGGGATACATAAGGCAAGCAGCTCACTGCTGCCTGAACGTTGTAATACGGTTTGTGAATGTAGACCATGATCGCTATGCTCCAAAAGTATACAGGGAAAGCTTTTCACTTCTCCTGAAAAAGGTTCGTGAAGCTATGGATGTGAAATTTCAAACACGTTATGATCATCGTAGACTGCTAATTCTTGCCGAGTTTCATGACTTTGGCAAATGGTCTACCCTGTATACAAACTATGCCTACGCGTAATGAGAGGTGCGATTCTCAACAAGGTCAATGCATTTGTCTACGGATCGATCACGATATTAGAGTGATATCGCTACACAAATTTCACGAACAAAGATGATTTACGAAATTTAATCGTTCCCGTGATGTTAAATGACCGTATAAAATACCAGCCGATGTCCACAGCTCATGTAAAGTCTGCTAACGGTTACAAATATTAGATTTTTAAAGACAGCCCGTCCCTTTTTCAGATCATCACAAAACCATCGAAAGATTGGCAAAACATATAGAGAAGTTTTAGCAAGCTGTATATTCATAACTTGAAACTGATACGTAGTGTAAATTCAAATAATGCACGTAAACAACGTGTGATTAATAGCCTTTACCTCAGACTCTTAGCAGTTTATGTTGAAATATCTGCTCTGTTGATTAATCTGTTTATTAAATTATAAAACGCATTATGAAAAAAAAATTGTTAAATAGAAGGAATCATCTCCAAAGTTTGGTAATTACTCATAAAATTAGGATTTCACACATGCATAATAACCACATAGATACTGTAACAAAGACTAATACTTTTTTCGTATTACGAAAAAAGTCGGTTTGAAATTTTTACATATACAGAAAGCTTCAACATGCTATATTCTTAGAAGTGGTCTTGAATCACACTTTCTACAATTTACGATCGTGATAGACGATTTCAAATTTTAAGCTTGCAAAAGGGACGGACAATCTTTAAATTTGAGTTAGCTTCAAGTTAGCTTCTCCACAAGCTGGCAATATTTTCGAGTTAAAGGTCAATAATCAATCTCCGATATTCAATCTCCAAAGATAACTTAAAGCTAATGTGGTCCATTATGTATTTTACTTGAATCAAAGAATGGCTTGAAACATACTATTTTGACGAGTATACTTACCCATTTCGCACAACGCTCCAGACCACCCAAGGAGACAGTCGCATGAGAAAGAGCCTATCGTATTGATGCACGTCCCTCCATTAAGACAGGGGTGCGTGGAACACTCGTTAACGTCTGTGCAAAAGAATGGGAAAGTGTACCACATCCTAGCCAAAGAAGGTTTTTCAAATCTCGAATATAATTATATCTAGATGTAAGTAATAGTAGACAGCATTAAGAAAATTCCAACCCGTGATTTTTTTTGATTTTTTTTTGATTTTTTTTTTTTTTTTGGGGGGGGGGTGGGGGGTGGAGGAAGGTGGGATGCCAAATGTCTTCTTTAAAAAAAAATGCATGAAATATTGTAGGGCGCATGCTGAGAGCGGACTATAAACTTTGGTGCTTAGGTTATGGTATGCGTTAGTTAAACATATGATGAGTCTAAATGTCATGTTTGAAAGACTTTTGCATGTCCCACACATGCTAGACACCCCGGAGGTCCACCACTACCGTGATTAATTTATTGAAGGAAAGTCTGTGTAACATACCTGTGATTACAATATTAAAGGAGCAGGCATTCATGTTGCCTGTAGCATCTCTTGAAGTGTACGTAACGAGAGTAGTTCCGATATCAAAAGAATCTCCGTTATTGTGAGTTTGCGTTAGTGTTACGGAGCCAGAGTTGTCTGTGGTGTTAGGTGGTACCCAGCTCACTATAGCCGTAATCATGCCATTACTCATCGTGGCAGATTGGTCAGCAGGGCAGCCGATGATCACGGGGATCTCAGAATCTGAACAGCAAGTTCATTTTTTAGTTTGAAAAAAAAATACATATTTTTTGTATTGTATCAAATAACAAGCAAAAGTATATTTTCAATGTATTAGAAATATACAGGGAAAAGAGCGGAAAAGTAGTAGCCAATGATATATAGACATTTATATACAAAAATATGATATACATGATGTAAGGCAAAAATGTACATATTCATATCAGCGGAAAACCAAAAGTCTCCCAGATAATGTAGATAACATCATAAACTTGATGATGCCCGAGGTCCCGTCCGGCAAGAGAATGAAAAAAAAAGCAAGAGTTGTCATGGTTATAGTTCTCATATTGAATGAGGAGCTTCATCGTAACAAATAAGAAGACGACATATGTAGGCATATCAAAATTTGTTTACTTACATTTTCGTTACTTACATTCTACCTTTATATATACTATATCAGAAAAATAGCCCGCATGAGTTCACTTTTTAATTTAAGGAATGCTTGTGAGGGAAATGCATGACATTGCACATACCTCTGATTAAGCATGCACGCCATTTCTTATATTCTTCTTATATTGATGGTGAGTCGTGAAAATCACCGATATTTTTGTACTTTTTACTTTTAGGTTCACTATAAAGAATTAGTGAGGAAAACAAAAGCACACACACTAGAAGTTACACGCACCTCTGACAATAACAGTAAAATTGCAGACCATTTCATTCCCTGCAGCATCAGTTGCTGAGTAGCTGACTGGTGTAGATCCAATTATGAAGGTGTCACCTGGATTGTGAGTCGCATTCAGTATCTGGTAGCCAGAGTTATCTGTTGCAGTAGGTGCCGTCCAGTTAACCATGGCTGTGGCTAAACCGGGACTAGTGTCAGAGTGTACATCCTTAGGACAATCAGATATTACTGGCTTCTCAGAATCTAAGATGGTGAATAGACCAGTAAAAAGAAGAGGCGGAAGATGAATCACATAACCAACATGGAAGCACAGCCCATCAAAGCAATATCTCTCAAGTTCATCTGAATTAAGACGATGAATCCATAAGGATATATACCATGTATTGCTAACTCAGAGGTTGGGTGCTCTATTTCTTATTAATATATTTTGGAACTGTTCAGAAGGAAAGAAGTGGGGCATAATGCTAGGGAATTGACTAGTAATACAAAATCTTCCCTCTGTTAAATCAAGATATTACTCTGATGATATTGTTCAAGGTATATAGGGTCGATAGTGCTAAAATAAGCCCAGATGTTCAAGTACAAGTAGCAATAAAAATTAGAACATGAAAACATGCGCAGATAATTCCACCAGAATCAATTTTTAATCATTTAAACAGTTTCTTGTTAACAGTTTAGTATATCTAAACATACTGCATAAATTGACAGAGATCATTTAACCTATCAAAGATATAATCTGCTCCCAAAATTTCAATTCATGAAAACATGAAATTATAACTTACCAAAGACGAACAAAACGAAGGTACAATCATCAGTATTCCCAGCCGCATCTGTTGATGTGTAAGTTACCAGGGTAGATCCAAGACCATAAGAGTCACCAGGGCTATGAGTCCATGTCAGATACTGGTAGCCAGAGTTATCCGATGCAGTCGGTGGTTCCCAGCTCACTGTTGCTGTGGCAATACCACTATCCGTGCTTGTAGTTTGATCACCAGGACAGCCAATGATTACTGGATTCTCTCGATCTGAGGGAAAGAATATATATATATATATATATCACTTCCGTCATATTAATAGGAATAGGAAGTTTCTAGGTACAACCGATAAATAACCTGTCTGGAAATTTCATGTGTTCATAGGGTGAGATCAATACTGCAAGAGATTACGAAATAGTGACACATGTACGTTATAATGGAAAAAAAAGTTTCAAATAATAGAAGAGCACATTACTTACCCACTACTTTCACCCTGAATAAACAAGTCTCATAGTTGCCTGCAGCGTCTGTTGCTTCGTACAGTACATCAGTTGTTCCAAGATCAAAAGACTCGCCAGGGGAGTGACTCGACGTGAGGTTATGTGACTCAGAATTATCCACGACACGTGGTGGTATCCAACTCACTATCGCAGTAGCTAGACCACTGCTTGTCTGGACGTCTAGATCCCCAGGACAATCAGTAATGGCTGGACCCTCATGATCTTACATGGAAAACGACAATAATCATTTTGATTCGGGATTGAATCCAGAAGGACATGTCATAAATCTGTATTTGGAAGTTTCATTATCATTGATTTTAATATAAGTACCCAAGTACTCATCTGTAATAATATTTTGTGTCTACGCACAGGAATGCTAATACAACAAGTGTAAATCCTCCATGCTCGTATATATCACGTCTGCGTTTAGTTACAGAAGCTGGTATGTCGACTAATGCTTCTGTCATTCTATTTATCTTTCCTTTCTCTTACAGCAACCTACCAGATATGTGGATGTTGAATGTACAACTAGCAGTGTTTCCCGCTGCATCTGTTGAGGTGTAAATCACCGCAGTAGATCCAAGAGCAAAAGAATCACCAGGACTGTGAGTCGATGTCAGAGTTTGGTAGCCAGAGTTATCTGATGCAGTCGGTGGTTCCCAGTTCACTGCTGCTGTGGCAATACCACTACTCGTGTTTGTGAATTGGTCATCTGGACAGCCAGTAATTTCTGGATTTTCTCGATCTGAAGAAGAAGGAGATCTAATGTAATATATTATAGATATGGTCATTTTCATGTTCCATTGTGTCTTCCGAACCCATCCTCGAGACTTCGAAGATCGTATGCGTCCATAGTAATCAAGACGGTACAGTTTGTATAGAAATGAGGGTTAAAAAGACCTCAAAATTAGTTTTGATGGGTACACGCAAGGTTTATGCTGGTTGTATATAAACATAAAGTAGGCTAGGGGCTTATTCTCTAACAGAGAATTTTTTTGTTCTAGCGCCAGCTAATGGCAAGACTTAGTTAGTTTTTACGTTTGAAGGAGACGTTTAGACGATTAAACCATGGACGTATCATGGATGGACTGCGCTCGAATAGACTTCCTTTGATCTATGATGACCGCCGCCTCATAAAAATTCAAGACATTCAAGTGTTTTAAACAATACGCTGTATTTCTAATGAGGAAGTGCCTTCCTCTGAATAACAAAATAAAATCTGTTTTGAGAAATATGTCAACCGTTCAGCCTTCGCTGGGATTTCATAGCTGATCTTATTACACACACTGGGCATTAGTTTGGGGGTGAGCGAAGGGAAATTTTGATACAATTGTAGAAAGAATTTGGTCCGTAACTTTTTCGGACATCTCCGGACACGAAATCGACGTTCTTTCCATGGAAGGTGAAACGCTCAATAAACGATTTACAAGATAAATATGATTGCCCAATGTGCGATATTGAGTCATTTTTCTGACATGTTTTCTACAGTATTCTTGATTTATCACAAAAACGATGCAACAATATAATCTGAAATTCACAGATTCATATCATTATAAGATGTACTACTACTGCACATGCACTTTAGTACATGAAGTGGCCCTGAAATCTTCTGCGTATGCAGATTGTATATTCCTCTAAATGCATCCAAAAATTTGCCTTGCATATTTGGCGGCGGTCGTCACTGAATCAAAGAACCAAACGCGTTAAATACTCTATTTTGCTATCAATGAACGCGACTGGTGAAGGAATAAATTACTCTTCGTGCCGACTCCAGTTCTAACACCTTCCTGATTAAACAAAGATTCTACCATAATACTCATAAATCAATGACCTAACTTACTATTTTCGAATAAAAGATACCCTCCAAATCTGTCCAAAATCTCCAAAATTTTTTGAGTTTCTTTCTTTTTTTAATCAAAACTCTTTAATTTCTGCACGCTAACAAAAAAAGACACTTGGTGTCGTGACGTGTCGCTATTCGGTAAAGCGGCTGCTATGTTATGCTTCACGATCGTGTGCTAAAATACCGATGTGTCAAGCGTTTGAATGTTCGAATAAGCCTATAATCAGAATAACAGAAATAAAGATTTTTAAATCTCGTAGCAAAAGTGTTAATTTGTTGACGTTTACCCGCTCTTTATAGCCGAGTACGGACAGTAGGCCTACTCATTTGAATTTTAAATTACCCTGAAGTTCTTTGTGTGATGCACTGCCTATAAACAAATGGAATATTCCACTGTTTTAGCCAGGGCATCACACAAAGGATTTCAAAATAATTAAAGATACAAATGATTGCTGTCCGTACTCACCTATTAGGCCATGGGCCAGAAACCGAAAAGGTCCCTCCCCTTAGCCACAATTTCAAACCATGTTTTTATGTTAGGCAGGACCCTCAGCTGTCAGAATCTGCCTGTTTGCCACTGCGCTGGTGGTGGGTGTGGCCTCCAGGGCTGTTGCCATGGTAACATGTCAGTGAAATTTTGGAATTTGAGGAAGTTACAAAATTGCCATATATTTCTTTAATAGTAACATAAAAAAACTAAATTTGTGTCTAAGTATACATTTCACAAGTTGCCCAGTTGATTCTGATAGGAATTTAAGCAATTTAAGGCCACTATCATGCGTAGAAAATGGTTATTGCCATGGGAACGATCAGAAAAAATGCATTTTTTTAGTTAACATTTCAAATATATGTTAATAGGCAACTCAAAGTCAAATCGCCGCTTCTAAAAGTGTGAATATTAAGATATCAGACTCATATCGATGAAGAATGAGGTATGTTTAAGTGCGAACAGTCATGCATAAGAGCACCGTTGCTATGACAACACCATGGTGCAAGAAATACTGAAATTACAGAAAAATAAGAAATTGCTATCTATTTATCATATGGCTACCTAAAAACACAAAATTAGTGTTTAATTATACATTTATGAAGGTGCCCAGTTCATTTAGATTGGAATTTAAGTCATAACAGATCACGATGATGCCGAAAAATAGTAGTTGCCATGGAAACGATATGAACCAAAAACGCAATTTTGTTAGAAAACTTTTCAAATATATGTAAATACACAGCAAAAGACCTAATCCAAGTTTAAAGTTTTATAAATATTTAGTTGCCAGAATAGTAGCAATGAAGATTGAGTCATTTCTAAGTGATAACTGTCACCCATAAGGTGACTGTTGCTATAACAACACCATGGTAACCAAAATATTTAACTTACAGAAATATAAGAAAGTGCCATTTATTTCTCAAATGTTAATATAAAAACACAATATTAGCGTCTAAGTATACATTTATCAAGACGCCCTGTTGAGTCTGATCAGAATCTAAGTCATGTAAGGTCATTATCATACCTAAAATAGTCGTTACCATGGAAACGACGTGTGAAAAAGGCATTTTTGTTAGAAAAGTATTCAAATATCTGTAAATTCACAGCACAAAACCTACTTCTTCGTTAAGGTTTGATGAATATTTATATGCCAGAATAGTTGCACAAAAGCTTAAGTCATTTATATGTGATAGCTGTCGTGCAAAAAAAATACCATTGCTATGAAAACACCATGATGTCAAAAAACCGAAATCACTGAATTATAAGAAAGTGTCATATATTTCTCATATGGTAACTTAAACACAGAAAATATGTGTCTAGGTATACATCTACCATAGTGCACAGTTGGTTCTGAGAGTAATCTAATTCATTAGAGATCACAATTGCGCCTAAAATGGTAGTTGCCATGGAAACGATATGAACCAAATAGGCAATTTTGTTAGAAAGCTATTCAAATATATGTAAATACATCGCCTAAAACCTAATCCTAGTTTATAGTGTTCTTCGTTAAGGTTTGATGAATATTTATATGCCAGAATGGTAGTAATCATGATCGAATTATTTCTAAGTGATAATTGCCATACCTCAAATAACTGTTTCCATGACAACACCATGGCGGCAAAAATAAAATTGATATCCTAAGCACATACAAAGCGATACCAAGATGATGTGAGGCACTTTCATCTCTTGTGCTTTCTTATCGCCTTGACGTATGTATCTCGTTTTCTGTGTGTTTTCTTTTCAACTGGTTTTGGATGTTGGTCTTAGGCCATTGTCATGGTATCTCACCATGGTACATGTATGTTGCATGCTCAGGATGACGATGTCCAGCATACTAAGATACATGTTTTTCAATGTGCGGGAAGAGTCTGTGGATGGTGACAGTGATGAAGGCGACAATTAAAATTGAATTGTATGGTATTATGTTTTCACTTTACTATTGAGTTTATAAAACTACATATGTATATATACATGTATAACATAAATGTAGCGTAATACATCATATTCTCGTATAATACATTCAATGTTTTGCACTAGTGTATTGACATTGTAACTGGCAATTACGCATGACCTCGACAACCTTGAATTTCCGGATCTTATGTACAATCATAAGCACAGTTACAAAAGTCATATACATGTACCTTCTTACTTTCTATATGTTTTGTGGTGTTTCCTAGGTTAAATTCTCTAATAATTTTTTATTTTTGTTATGTAGTTGCTAAAGCAAAAATATTTGTCATGACGAGGACCATAATTGACAACAAATCTTGAAGGCATTCGTCTGGAAAGCTTGGAATTCATAGCTGTATACACTTTCAGTGTGTCTGTTGGTGCTAAAGGGGTGAGATGTATATATTTCAGTGATACACTGCGTATGCTAACAACCAAGTAGTTCACATTGATTGCAAAATAGGCATGACCATAAGCACCTAAGAATTCAATACTATTGATTCAAATCATTTGAAAATATAAGCCATCATAATACTGCAAACTGGGATTAAGTTTTGTGCTATTTTTTGCACTAAAATCTCCTTTTTTTTCGTATCGTTACCGTAGAAATACACATACATGTTTTTTACCCATGAACTTGACCTTAATTGACTAAGATTTCAATCAGAATCAACTGGGCACCTTGCAAAGTGTATACTTCGACGCTAATATTGTGTTTTTATGAGACCATTTGAGAAATATAAGGCACTTTCTTATATTTCTGAAAGTTCAATATTTTCAGTACCATGGCGTTGTCATAGCAACAGTCATCTTATAAGTGACAGTTATCACTTGGAAATTACTCAAGCTTGATTGCTACTATTGTGGCATCTAAATATTCATCAAACTATAAACTAGGATTAGGTTTTTGCTGTGTAATTACATATATTTTAATGTTTTTTCTAAAAGAAAATAATTTTTTGATATATCGTTTCCATAACAACCACGATTTCTAGGTATGATCATGACCTTACATGACTTAGATTCCAATCAGAATCAACTGGGCACCTTGATAAATGTATACTTAGACGCTAATATTGTGTTTTTATGTTACCATTTTAGAAATATATGGCACTTTCTTATATTTCTGTAAGTTCAATATTTTGGGTACCATGGTGTTGCCATAGCAACAGTCATCTTATGGGTAATAGTTATCACTTAGAAATGACTTAAACTTGATTGCTACTATTCTGTCATCTAAATATGCATAAAAATCTAAACTAGGGTTAGGTTTTTTGCTTTGTATGTACATATATTTGAATGGTTTTCTAATAAAATTGCCTTTTTGTTTCATATCGTTTCCATGGCAACTACCATTTTTAGACATCATCGTGATCTGTTATGACTTAAATTCCAATCTGAATCAGCTGGGCACCTTACTAAATGTATACTTGAACATTACTTTTGTGTTTTTAGGTCACCATATGATACATGTATGGCAATTTCTTATTTTTTTTGCAATTTCAGTATTTCTTGCACCATGGTGTTGTCATAGCAACAGTGCTCTTATGCATGACTGTTCGCACTTAAAAATACCTCAGTCTTCATTGATATGAGTCTGATATCTTAATATTCACACTTTTAGAAGCGGCGATTTGGCCCTCGAGTTGGCTATTAACATATATTTGAATTGTTAACTAAAATAATGCACTTTTTCTGATCGTTTCCATGGCAATAAGCATTTTCTACGCATGATAGTGGCCTTAAATGGCTTAAATTCCTATGAGAATCAACTGGGCAACTTGTGAAATGTACACAATTTTTTTTTTTTTATGTTAACATTTGAGAGGAGGATGGCAATTTCTAAAATTTCAATATTTCACTGATGCGTTCCCATGGCAACGGCTCTGTAGGCCACACCCACTACTAGCACAATGGCAAACAGGCAGATTCTGATAGCTGAGGGTCCTGGCTAAGATAAAAACCCAAAAGAAAATTGTGGCTAATGGGGGGATGGGGGGGTCCAGATAGCCCACTGTCTATATAGAGAGCGGGTTCCTGATGAAATTCATCTTTTCAAAAAACAAGACGGCTGTATAAAGCAAATGGCGCAAACACCAAAGAGGAAAAAATTCTTATTTATTCCTTGTTTTCACAGCTAAATTCACATCGTATAAGCCGGACTAAGCTGATATGAAAGAGAGGTTGAAACATGACGCGCAATTCGAACAAGAAGACTTGTCCTTTTTTTGAAAACTGATTGTGAATGAGTCTGATTGTATTTTCTCATCGAGTAAAGGAGTAGCGCTTCGAAGAGAAGGATTTATAAACGAAGAGAAAGATCTTTACTTACCTAATACCACCACATTGAATGTACAAGTATCGCTGTTTCCTGTATCATCTGTTGCTTCGTACAACACAGAAGTTGTGCCGAGATTAAAGGAGTCGCCAGGATTGTGACTGGACGTGAAATAATGTGTCCCAGAATTATCTACAGCACGTGGTGGTATCCAGCTCACAGTTGCAGTAGCTAGACCGTTGATCGTCTGAACAACTTGATCCCCAGGACAATCAGTAATCACTGGATCCTCAGGATCTTAGACGAAAAAACAACAAACAACAAACAACAACAATAACAACAATCAACTCCACACATAATTCGATGAGAAATATATGATTAGGATATTTATTAACACCAGTACGTCGTTTCTTATATACGGGTTTACCGACTATCATAATCATACGGCTAGTGTCTAAGCACAATAAATTGAATATAGCTTTCAGCAAATGATTTCGAACTTATAAGTACCTCATCTACGTTTCTCACGTTATGTCTGCACTATGTGGCAGAAACTGACATTTTCCTATGAGGCATTTGTCTATAGCATTCTAGTTGTATCTCTTTTTGACAGGAACCTACCATACACGTAGATATTGAAAGTACAAGTGGCTGTATTCCCTACAGCATCTGTTGACGTGTAAGTCACCGTGGTTGATCCGATACCGAAAGAGTCACCGGGGTTATGAGTCCGTGTCAGATTTTGGGAGCCAGAGTTGTCAGATGCACTGGGTGGTATCCAGGTGGCGATTGCTGTAGCTTCATCATAGAAAGTGTTTGTGTATTGGCTATGAGGGCACGATGTGATAACTGGGTTTTGAGTATCTGCGGATTTAAAGTAGAGATTGCTTTTACAAAATTGTACGTGTTATAATGAAAAAGTGTTTTTTACATTTAGAAACACATATTGGGACTATGGTATGGGGATTTTATAGTGTCTGTCATTATGGCTTATTGATCACCATATTTTGCTCTATGTCTGCACTGATGTCTGCACTTGGATTGTTGTCAAAAGACATCTTAATGAAATTCCTAATTCATGGGGACAACAGGGAGGTGCAACGTCAGCTCATTGACCATCTGGATGACACGCTGAAGGTGATGGATTGAACCTGACACTGACATCGACTTCACCCATTCCTCTCAGAAAGCATGAATTAACATCAACAAACTCACCAGCAGATCAAACCTCTCCCAAGAATCTCAGCCATACACCCCGACAATCAAAATGCTCAAGTTGTCCATGCGAATGCATGTCAAATTACATTTTTAGTAGATATGTGTGGTATTTATGCCGCAATTCAGTTCAAACTAGCCGCCACTCATATATGTATTGTATGAAAGGCAAACCTTACCTATGGCAAAATGAATTTTTTTTTGTTTGTTTCTTCTGCTATATACCTGTCCCTTTTTAATTTTTCCATGCGAATGCATGTCAATTTTTTTTTTAGTTTAGTAGAAATATGAGGTATTTACGGCGCAATTGTGATACAACATGGCCGTCTCTCGTGTATTTATGTACAATATCAATGACTAAAAATTTACATTCAAATATGGAACATTGTTACCGTTTTCCTGCCACATACCTTCTCTCTTATCACATTTTCCATACCTAACCCTTTGTGTGTGTTTTTTCTGAACTCCTGTGCCCGACATTATTTTGAAATTGCAGATATTTCATACAATCTCGACAAGGGAGTATTTTAACTCAGTTTTGCACTGGATTGTTTTGAAGAAAGATGTGTAACAAAGTGGCAAAATTTTAATTGGCTAGTCAGGATTGCTCCTATCCACTTACTTGCAGTATTTGTCTAATGCAATGAAGAATCAGTTTTTTATAACGAAAGAACAACCCCCCCCCCCCCCACACACACACACACACACACCTTCCTACCAACTCTATCAACGTCTTTGAATGGGCCGTGCAAAGTTCCATTTTGGCAGCCATTTTGGATTTCGCCGATTTGCGAAAAATGCTCAAATATGGGAGTGGCATCATCTCGATTTTATATCAGCATCCTTAAAACAAAAGAAGGTCATGTGACTTCCAGCCTGCACTCACTTCTTTATAACAGTTACACGTATAATCATACAATTGTAATTTACTAGTATGACGTTACACTTGGCACTTTTTAAAGCATATATAACACATGAATAATCTGAATATAATGTAGGCTATCATCATTGATAATAAAGCCAAAACGTCATGGCAACGATGCAGGAACACGCCAAAGTCAAGCAACCTTTACTGCGAAATGATATTTACCATAACTACTTACCTGTACAGGCAGATCCACCGTATCCACTGCAACATGCCGTTGCATATCGTGTAGCGCTTCGGTAGGCCGTTCTATGAAATGCATATAATAAATGTGTATCGTTATACAACCTTATCTTGTCATTCAATTCTATTAAAGCCCACCCGAATACTGCATCCTGTCATTCCCCAGACCCGACAAAGCGAGTACCTTGATTGAATATTTAAATGATTTTTAAAAGATGATTATGTTGGGGAAGTAGTAAATGAAATCAGTAAATGTGGGGATACTTTCTTGTAAACTATAATTTGATGGACTAATATCCCTTGGATAATAAATGTGAATCCATTTTGACTGTGGAATTGGGATTACCAGACTCCTATTATGTTAATTATGAATGGATTCACCCCCAAAGCATGGATCCTAATACAACTTTCTAGCGAATTCATTCGAGTAATAATGATTTTCTTGCTATTTTGAGTATAGTGATGTGGAGCAATGTGACAGTCTCTTTTATCACCAATATGCAGTTACATTAAGAACCAACAAATTTGACTTACATCACCTTACTATTCATACAACATCAACTCGGTAATGCCAAATAAAATGGCATTATTCTAGCAATCAGCATACATTAGAACTAACGAGGGATTTTTTTGATTTTCTCTACCAATTTGTGGCACATGATGAATGAATAGTATATTTGTTGCTTAGTCTCCTTTGAAATCAACGCAGGGAATTTTATTCCATTAATCAATACAAACTGGTTCTGCACCGTCTACACAATAACTACTCAAAGTTAAACAAGAAGTATGATTTGAAGCACTGTTAAAGACAGCCAGTCCCTTTTTCAGATCACCACAAAACCATCGAAACATTGGCAAAACATATAGAGAAGTGTTAGCAAGCTCTATATTCACAATTTGAAACTGATACGTAGTGTAAAATTCAAATAATGCACGTAAACAACGTCTGATGAATAGTCTTTACCTCAGGCTCTGAACAGTTTGTGTTGAAATATCTGCTCTATTGATTAATCTGTTTATTAAATTATAAAATGCATTATGAAAAACAAAATGTTCTATGGAAGGAATCATCTCCAACGTTTCGTAGTTACTCATAAAATTAGGATTTCACACACGCATAATAACAACATAGATACTGTAACAAAGACTAATACTTTTTTCGTAGTACGGTTTGAAATTTAACGGCTGAAATGTTTTACATATACAGAAAGCTTCAACATGCTATATTCTCAGAAATGGTCTTGAATCACACTTTCTTCAATTTACGATCGTGATACACGATTTCAAATTTTAAGCTTGCAAAAGGGACGGACAATCTTTAAGGGGTAAAACTGCGCTGAGTAATAAATAACACTAATTGACGTGTGGATCACTAATGTTATTGCTAAGATATCATTAGTTGCGTAAACAATTATTACCATCTTGTTATTTCCCTTATACTGGAAATTGTGTGCGTTGGAGGGACGCTTGCACTCGCCATCCTCCCCTACAAAAATAGTAAGGGACCCCCCCCCCCCCCCACTACGGTCCTGCATGTACTCACCTATATCCCGTTCTTGAGCATTTCTGCCACCCAGTCCACCCCCAAAACCCGCAATTTTCGTAATACCTATACGACTGTGAATAAGCCTGACGGTATGTGGATGAGAACGTGTAAGATCTGTGAAAAACAATGTGAGAAGAAACTAACAATAACACAGGCCCTGACAATAATGACCATGATGACACTGAATCGAATATTTATATCTTTGATATGAATCATGTTAATTACTTCTCATAAAACATTGAGCAGAGCTGAAGAATACTTGCAATCAGAAAGAGCATGAAGAGAGAGACACACTTTTCCACTTATAAACTCGTTGGTTAAAGTGGGGCAAGACGTCTGCGCAAAGAATCATGGGATATGTTTCATTGCATGGTTGACCGAGTAGATCAGCCGTGGCACCATGGCACTGTAACTATACGGCTTGAGGAGTTCCCAGAACGCTGACTGCAAATGTTTCAAATGAAACTTATTTAGGTCACTTGGGCCCCGTAACATAAAGGTTTGCGATCAATTGCAAATTTGAAAGACAAATTCTAATTGGTTAGTGGTCTTTTGAACAAAAGCTCATGTATCAACGGTGTTGATTGGCCATTGCCATTTTGCGATTGATTGCAAACCTTTTGTTACGGGGTCCTGGTCTCATACGTATGTTTGTGAATGTATATTAATATATCATCTAATATTAGCAATATTATAATTATTTCAAGGACAAAGTTATGAACATTTCAACTGAGGAAATAAAGGACTCCGTCAATCTCGAATCAGCACAACAAACATATATAGGGGATACAGAGATATATTAGCCATCATATCAATATTTATTTCCCATAGTTGATAACCTGTGTTGTAATGGACTAAACACCGTAATAATATATCAAAACAGTAGTGTCCCCTTCATAACAATATTATGTGAGATTACATTACATTTTCACTAGCGAGCACTTAAGGGTAAAAAAAAATCACTTACAGAGATAAGTGCCAAAGTAAATGAGGGGATAACTTCGATAAAGTCGAGAAGGGTAACGATATCATCCCTGGGAGGGGGCACTTTTCAATAGCAGTCTTCCGATTAAAAAAAAGGGGATATATTATAAGTTCGTGAGGAGGAGGGGATGGGGTCCAGACTTTTTTGACGGACAGTCTTTAACCCTCTATATGCCAATAAACATCTCTTTGCGGGATCTGTATATAGTTCATGGTGTATAACATGCCCTGATGGCAATCTAAGATGTCATCTCTATGATGGGGCACAATACAATTTCTAATAAGAAGAGGGGCTTTATGTAGTTGATGTAATCTTAAGAAGTCACATTTTTTGTTTCCAAGGGGGTGTCTTTTTATCGCGTAATAAGGCACATTAGCGCTAATTGAAAGATATATGTTCTTGAGACCTCTTTCCATCCCGGGCACAATCCACATGATGTGAGGAACCCTTTTTTCAAAATATTTTTTTTATAGGCATGATAGGACTGGACACCTTAAATCATAAATGGATACACAATATTGTCATTGCGAGCTGGGAACTTGTATTCATAGAGGACAATAGGGCACAATACAAATTTTCATAAGGAGGTCACTCAAAGGAGTGGTTTGCAATTTGGTCTACCGCGTAAAGCTTTAATGGCCGCATTCTCAAAGGTCTTTTTAAAGGGACACATTTACCTCCGCAAGAGGGGGGCACCCCTGCTTCTAAATTGTATGCCATTTTTATGCAAGGGATCTCTCAGGAGCATAGATAGTGGGGAATGAGGGTGTCCACCCCCCCCCCACCCCCACCCCCCGCTATTGTCTTGGGGAGAGGGGGCACTTTACGATCATTCCTCCACTTTTGGGGTAGCAAATAAAAAGAAAGTAATACTCCTTATGGTAACGATATAAAATGTACCTAGCATAATATGTTATGGTTATTGGAGTTGAAGGATCTATAGACCTTTAATCAAAAGGTATTACGGATCCAGAATATACGCGTATATTCAACGTACATAAGATTTTACTCGCATTCTTCCAAAATGATACAGCTGAAGTGGATCTTACACGTAGAATATTTAACAAGGGAAACACTTTTTTTATCTATACTAACTAAGAAGAATACGGACACGCACAATTGTTTTTAAGTAAATGATTCCATCACAATTTTGGTTACTATAAGCATAAGTGTCAAATGTATAAAAATAGTATTTACAAATGTGCATTTATCCTAAATACAGGACAACATAATCGATCAGCTTTTTTAACACTTACGAGACCCCGCTGCTACAATTTGATGCCACCGTCGCAGGAAAAACGACGAGGAGGATGGGAAGAAGGAAGAAAACCTTCGCTCTCATCATGGTTGGGTTCCCTCTGAAGTACAAAACGAATGTATGTAACACTTACTTATACTAACAAATAGCACCACGTACTCAGTCATACTAGCAAATCATGGATAACACTCAGAAATAACTAAATGTGAAAGAACGCAAACTGAACATTTAAAATAAACCTCGAGGCAAGGAAATATACTTTAGGACTGCCTTCATAATATTTACCTCACATGTTTGCAGACACAATTCATAATAATAATATTTTCCCTTATGCAGTGGTTGTAGGGGATGCATTTCTTTTGAATTAACAAAACCTTTCCATTCACCATAGTAACTGAATTTTGAATTAAATTGTTAAATATTTCCACACTTTCAGAGGTGATCTATAAAGCATAATTATTACAGTATCAATTAACTAGTGCTTCACGTTTGAGCTACTCTCTGCATGAGCATCGGGACATATTATGACATATTCATTCAGATTGATAACACAGTTTAAAAGGTAAAATGAATCTTTACACCTTAATGACATTAGTGCCACATGATACATAACAAAACAGATAAAATAAGCTTAAATTAACATTATCATCCCATAATAAATTATGTACCTATCCTCCAGGATATACGATTTACTGCAAACGAAGGATTGTTGTGAAAAACTGCTTTTCTTTTAGTTCCTCTTCATTACTATTTTGATATAATGCCTAATAATAACTCATGTAGCTGTATAACTGATTGACTGCTTATAGTTCCTACGATACGGGACACGCTATGAAGTCACGTAATTGTGATCTGAAGAGAGATTTGTTTTTGTATTAAACGCACATCAAAGGAACATCCAAAAACTACTCACCTGCAAACCTATTGAAAGGTCCCTCAAAAGAGCTGTACACGAAGTTTAATGACAATATGTATTTATTTCTCTGGCGATGTGTGATATATTTACGACCTCAGGAATCCATCGCAGGGAAGAGAAATTCAGCCAAGGTGCACTAAAACATACTGGTGAGGCGGTGCCTGCTTCTACCTCAAGTGTGAGTGATATACGGTGTACATGGAAGATCATCCCTTGCGATTGCGTATTCCCTGGCAGAAGGCCCTGAACTTGATTTGTGGTTGGTCGGCTTCCCTTTGCATAACAAATCAGAGTCTCGTGCCCTGTATTCTTTCGAAATTATTTGTGGTTCACGCACCTAGATCTGGGGCAGAGGCCGTGCTTTTGCTCAAACCTGTCAAACTTTTAATCATGTGCAATGTACATTACGGTTTGGAAAATAGTATTGGAATGAAAGACGTAGTGATCATCAAATATCAATTCGCGATTGGGTTTCAAATGAGGCCTAGATTCTACAGGCGAAGTTCATAGAAGCCCCATCCCCCCTACTCCCCCTCCTCCAACCCACTCACGCACACACACACACACACACACACACACACACACACACACACACAATACGCACATACATGCACACACAATATGCATATACATGCATACACACATACACGCATACACACACAATATGCACATACATGCACGCACGCACACCCAATATAATTGGACAAAATGGCAAGCAATACATATAGGCCTACCTAATATTTTTATAGAATTTTGCTCATAAATTGAGACAATAAGTGTATGTATTCTTGTACGCATGCCTGTCCACATGCTTATGATACACTACATTGTATCGGCAGCCCTCGCTCGTTCTATTCAAAACGTGAGCGTTTTATTTTTTCGTCTCGCAAAACCTCGCGTGCAGATTTTGCTACACGAGATTAGGAGTGAATTTGACATGCGAGATCATTTGCTGGTATCTTCTGTAAGCATACTGATCGAGATTGTATCTTTCGTAATAAGTATTTTAATTTTTTTCGAAATCTGCAAAGGAGTTTTTATTTCATTTGCTTTCAAAAACAGGCCTCAAATTCTTTTTTTAAACGTGTAAGCTCTCAGACTTTGCTGGATCCTGACCCTTCTACAAATTGGACCGTAACACCAGCTACAGCTTTGGAAAGCCAGTACTCCAGCGCAGATCTTGATTCCAGTTTTGGTTGAGCTCAAAAATAAAACATTTGTGCTATTAGTCTTCAAAGTGACACGAATTTTCAGAAATCATACGGACTTCGCAACCGATATTCGCAGTGCAGCCAGTCCGCAGGCAGCAGAAAACACGCGATTTTATTTTCAGTTCGGTGGTCGTGACCTTCACTTGACCTCTCGAACCGCAAAAAGGGTCTCCTTTCCAAAGTGAAATATCTCCATGAATAAACCTTATTTTTGTACACTTTTTTGCAACTATATGTTGGAGGTCGAACTTTACCAAGTGTGAAAAAACATTTGATTAAAACAGGCAGAAAAAGATTGCAAATTCGAGATAAATATGTGGTTCCAATTAAAAAGGGAAAGTGAAAATAAACTCTATATTTCAATGTCAACACAATACAACACGATCCTAACCAGCCAATCATAGTCCGCGATAATAACGTCAGGACACCGGCGATTCAACAGTCGCGGACTATCATTGGCTGGTTAGGATCGCCCACAACCTCGTCATGTCTCATGCATTTTGGATTTGGACAGGGTTGATATTTTGCTGGATCCTGACCCTTCTACAAGGAAAGGTTGAAAAAATGGTATGTTCAAGAATTACAATAGATTCCGCTTCAGATGATCTATAAGTGTTGGGGGCTCAAAGAAATTGACATTGAAATATAGTTTATTTTTAGGTGGTCTGCCATGCCATGGCAGATCACCTCTTGTTTTCGTCCGAATTTTCTTTCTTTATTTTTATTCCAAATTTTTGTGGCATGGATATCTCTCAACAATGCATGGGCCATGTTTCATCAAATTTTCATCATGTATGAATATATATGTGAACATGTTTTCTTTTTTAATTAGAACCACATTGTAATCTCGAACTTGCAATATTTTTCTGCCTGTTTTGAGTAAATATTTTTTCACACTTGTTAAATTTCGACCTCCAACATACAGTTGCAAAAGAAAACGTACGAAAATAAAGTTTATTCATGGAGATATCGCATTTTGAAATGGAGGCCTTTTTCGCGGTTCGAGAGGTCAAGTGAAGGTCACGACTACCAAGCTGAAAATAAAATAAGCGTATTTTCTGGGGCCTGCCGACTGGCTGAGCAAGCAAACACTTCTTACACTGTTTACGCATGTGTAATTAACAAGTGCATGTGTAAGGAATGAACTCTTTATCTCATGTAGCCATCTTCTCCTAGAGCCACATAGCAACAGCACATCACTTGAATTTGTATAATTCCTTTTTCTTTTATGTTCCATTAGTATTATTAAACTCACAATGATCACGAGATTTGAAGGAATCTGTTCATCAACATTTTTTTTGTTAGAAAATAGATCAAGGGAACATAATTAAGCACCTGTGTAAACATTGTCAAGATCGCAAAAATATTTTCCTGATTTTTATTTTTGTCTACATTCACGAATAACGGATAATTAAGCTTTTGTTATCATCCTTTGCTTTAAAGAGAGAGTGTCCCACTTGCAAAAGTCAGAAAACTTGGCAGGAAACATGATTACACCCTAACAATAACGCGTAGCTTCACGAAGATTTTCTGGAAACGTGAAAACTATCCTTGTTTACGTGTGAAACCATTGTCTACGTTCATAATCGTATTGTCCTCGTCAGCGCGCGATGCGAGCATTGTTTCCTTTGAACGCATGCACTGTGGAGCGGACTGGTGCGGACCATGCAAAACCTTCTCAAAATCTAGCGATTGCTGTAATTTCGCTTAAAGCCAGCTTCCAGTTTTCGAATTGGGAGGAAAGTTGTATTTTTTTAGTCACAAAATGGACAACCTATCTTTAATTTTTTTATTGCTACAAGAGTTTCTTTTATTGACAAATAATTACCGAAAATCCGCATGAAGCACGAGTTAACTCTTTGTGCGTTCCGTTCGCCCCATGCGGTGGCGGGTTCTTTTTGCATTCCAGCACAAACACACTCGAATTGTATGCGCAGCGATTGTGTTCATCCTATTGTGCGTACAGCAAGACCCCACAGGCTTTTTACCATTTTCGTTTCACTTCTTTGTAGCTTTTGAGAGAAAAAGGCAAGGCTGGGTTTTAGGAGTCTACATTATTTTAGCTTGCTAACTTCAGCTCCTTTTTTATTCCTACTTACCCCTGCTTGCACGTCAAATCTTATAATTGTCTCATTCATTTTTTCAGATATACTCTTCTTCAAAACTGTCATGTTTTCTCAATGTTTTGATTAGTACCAAAGTTTCTCTCCATGAAATCGTATGTTACTGTAGGCCTATGCCGCCTATGTATCGTCCTGTATGTTATACCTGACCCTCTGTCTCCTCAATCTCTTTGTGAATGTTTTGATCGATCTTGTTCTTTTCCCCAACATCGAACCGTTTCCGTTGGCAATGCAAAATTTACCTTTGTTGTAGAAAACGCATATAGCTAAGAATGACAGATTGTATTTTATGGAGGAAACGTTGTTTTTCTTTATTAAAATTTGCACACATAGTCACTTGTGGACATTTTCTCGACTTATTCGATTCAGATTTACTTGCACTCCCCTACTCCCGCATACCTGCCAGACCTGAATGATATAAACACACAGTTCAAATAAATACTTCAAACAGGATGTAATAACGCCGAAATCAATAACTTTGAAGCACTTTTGAAACCCAAAACATGTTTAGTGTTTATTATGTGCAAAGTATCGTTTTAAGTTCTGGGGCAAAGTAAGGCCATTCATAGATTTGGTAGGGGTTGGCAACAGGATGTGGGAACAGAATGTTCCTTTGTTTGTTCCATAATGGAGTCCAGTCAAGGTTCTGACCTTGCGTACCCTTCCCCATCTCACAGCATATTGAATTTGGTGTGCTAAGAAAGCTGATAATATGACCAAACGAGGCTTTCCACCATCAATTTACTGTGAAATCTTCATATTTAGCTGTTTAGGAGAGGATGTGATGGGCACATTCACAGTAAATTTTCCCAATGTTGATTTTTCATTGCATTTCACACATATTACAAGTAAGTGAACAAAACAACTATCACTAGAAAGCCAATGAATTTCTACAAAACTTTGATGAACAGCATTTTCTTTCAAAGCATTCCAGTGCAAAACTAGCGCTTGATTTATAACGCACCCCTCTCGAGATTGTGTGAAATATCTGCACTCCCAAAACAATGCGGCGCAGAGGAGTTCATATTAAAGTGAACGCACAAAGAATTAATCTTTCATACAAAGGGTTAGAACGTGACAATGGGCGATATCGAGGCAATCCCAAACCCTAGTGCGTTGCCTTGTATCCGATTGCGTGTAAAGGTCACATAATGCAGGGGTCACGCAATTTTTCTGTTCAATCTTGTTCTTTACTCCCGACATTGAAACGTTTCCACTTGCAATGCAAAATTTACCCTTGTTGCAATAAACGCAGATAGTAAAAAATGACAGATTTCACTTTATGAAGGAAACGTTTGTTCTTTATTTAAAGTTGCAGAATATGTAAAATGGCTGACCACGTCTTATGCCCATCATGTTCATGATTTTACTATTAAGAAATAAAGCTTCATCCCAACCGGTATCACATTAAAAAGACCTTCCTGGCTTCCACGGCTGCATGATATACATAATCGATAGTGTAAGTGCGGCATCATGCCTTCAATTCGTTTGTTATTTAAACTGTTTAATTCTTGAACATTCTTGTTCTTTCTTTCGATTTTCTGATCCTCAAAATGGAAAGAGAAAGTGGTAAAAAAAATATTGAGTCGTCCCTTCGATAAAACATTTTATGGAATTATTTGTACACAACATATATGGGAGAGCATCTCCCACGCTACGTCACAACTTTCTTTTCCTTTGACCAGTTTTCGTCACTTCTTCACGAATACATGTGTATGTTTCTTTCACGTGTCTCCTTTTATTGAAACCATACAAATTTCAGGGTGAACTATCTCTTTAAAAGTGGGGCTGAGTGGGGATACAAAATACATAAGACCTAACATAGGTCTCACGAAATATCAAAGTCATAACTACAATGCGTATCAAGAAACAATGCTTCTGCCTGATTTTTGTAACACATGTACGATCTCGCAAGGTATCGATTATAAAGGTTACATTTTGTTTGCCAGATCGATTTTTTATTTATTTCGTATGTAGTTCAAAGCATAGTACATCTGCACCCCCCAGGACAGCTCAATCTTTTGAGGCTGAACTATTTACAGGGCAAAATAAGACAAGGGACTATGTACAATGCGAACCAGACTGAATAAATCCAAGCATCGCGTACATGAAACACCACGATGAAAATTATGTGAGTAAACTTCCTCATTCTATATTTAGCTTAAGTCCCACATCCAATTGGTTATTGTTAGGGTAAACTGCTAATACCTGCCGAAGTTCATGCTCGGTTAATGGGTTGCAAATGGCTTAGCCTTTCTCTATATATAATGGCTTTAGAGGAAAAAAACATGAATGATCAATTGCAGGGATAATTTTTGAAGCCTGACGCTGTGCATTCTATTTTGAGTATTCTTTCAGAGGGGTTCTTTATCATGCCCTCTTGTTTGCATTGCGGGGGCTAAAATTGCCCAGAGCATTCTTGTAATATATCCCCTGGGTGGCTGACAGTTATGGGCGGAAATCCCGGGGGGACGGGGGGGTCGCGTCCCCCCCACCATTTCGAAGGGGGGAGGACACAATATCAAATGTCCCCCCCCCCACTATTTTCGGTCGTGTACCGAAAAAAACGTCATAACTCCCCCCCCCCCCCCACCACCACCATTTCGAAGGGGGGACACAATATCAAATCCCCCCCCCCACTTTGTTCGGTCGTGTACCCCCACGAGACTTGGCGGATTAAAAATTTTGCGAACCCCCCCCCCCCCCCCCCCTCCCACTGAGAACATTTTCAGAGACTGGCCGGAAAAAAAAAACGAAGGAAAAAAACCCCACTGAGAGCATTTTCAGATACTTGGCGGGATAAAAAAAAAAACGAAGGAAAAAAAAAACCCTCCCCAAACTCCCATCAATTTAGATGTGAGGTGGAAGAGAAATTGGTGATTGGTCGTTCCAATACCTCTCGGTCTTTGTAGCCTAGAAACCAGAGACCGCCGGCTTCCGCACCACAGTCCATGCGTTCAATACAATTCCCCTTCGCGACGCATCTGCGCACTAACAAGGGAAATACGATTATGGTCGCTGCGAAACGGGCCATTTCAAACGTAAACAAGGATAGTTTGTCACGTTTCTTAAAAGCTTTATGAAGCAATGACTGTGAGATTTCATACAAGTTATCACTCTAGTATGCTGTGTTAGTATATCAGCATGATTGCATGATGTGCACTTAAATCTGCCTCATTTTGTGTAACTTCCATGCATCAATATTAATCTAGGATCAATCCATGATGTCTGCCTTAGTAACGGACACCTCACAATCGTAATGTGTTGTTGTTTTGTATGTGTGTTGGGATCAACTTTAAATCTCTATAAGGTTTCTACATGTATTTAAAAACTCTAAGGCAAAAGAGGACTCGTAGACTCGAAGTGGATTACAAGTTACAATACATTTTATTAATTAGGCCTGCTCAGCTCTTACATGATAAGCTGTGATAACTGTGTAGCTTGTCGTCGCGTTGCTTCTCTCTATCTGATGAATCTCTCTCTGAATTAAACCTTTATGTCTGATCAATTAATGATATCATTCAAATCTCTGATGGCTCTGAATATTTACTGGCTCTCTCGTAAGATACAAACAAGTCAATAATTACAGAGAATTCCCATGAGGGGGACAGTTACTTGGAGTTATGATAACTCATATGTATGGCACATAAACTGAACTTTTACAGTCACAGGTCCTTAATCAATTTCACATATATTGTTAAATTCTTACTTAATGCATGTCAACTGCAACTTTTCTGCCACATGATATCAGAACTACACATATTCTTTACATCTACGTTTAATATTGCTATCTATACTTTTCTCTGATTAAAAGCGTTTAAATATACTTTAATAAATCTAGATTGAGAATTTGTAACTGAAAGTATGGTAACCTTTATTTTGTACATGTAACTTTCTTTCAAATCAAATGCATAGTTAACAAATTTAACAATTAAATTATGAATTATACGTCCATTGTCCAGTGGAAGCACACTCAGATCAATGTAATACGTTCTGATGAGACCAAACTTACATGCATTTTTGTTTTTTTTTCATTTACTCCCATCAATCAAATTCAAGTTTTATCATTGGAAAGGAAATTCTTGTAAAAGTACTTTCTTCAATCGCCGGTGGTTTTCAGCAAACAAAACTTTGATACATACAATACATACAAAATACAATAGAAAACGTTTTTTCTTCTTGTGTTTTAATGTTTCATACGATTAATACGAATGAGCAATATACAATGCTAGAGAAATATTCCACACCGACACTTATTCAACACCCGATAACGAACGCTACAACAGATATTTCGCCTAAATGATGGACCTTATTGACTTAAATCCAATCTTGATTATATCACTAATACAAATTAAATCAATGTATGGTTTTCTCTATGGGGCGGTGTTATTTTACACGCTGCATCTATCCATCAGAAAGACGCATCCATCCATCCACCGCATTCCATCCCCGTTATTTGTTCTAAAGCCAAGTCTACCCTAAATATAACACCAATTATTGAATATAATATATGTATATATATGTTAATGTTATGAAGTACATCATACTTTCGTTTGTAGTTTGCTACAAAGCATCTGAGTAAATGTATACAATCAATATTATAAGCAAGTACCGTACGTTGGTTTGTACGATCCGTCTACCAATCTCACATATACATTTTCCTCATTCAGTGCGTGTTTTCTGCATAATATAATATGATACGATCCAATGATACTAGATTGACAGCCTAGACTGATGTATTATTGGTTTAACAATTAATCCCATATATAAATCTGAAAGGAAAGTTAAACCAAGGATTACAAGATAAGACTTAAGTCAGAACCCACCTCCATATAATAGCATGTTGTGTTTTACAAGGGAGCCCGAGTATATCGCAATCATAATCGGTGTTCGTTGAAATTATTGTAACACCTTTACCTCTATATCTTTTGCATATAACAAAGTACATGTATTTAGTCATAACATACATGCATTAAAAAAAAAGAACACATGTAGCACATCCAGGTTACTTTTGAAATTAATTATATAATTACGATAGTTAAATTCCTGTTCCATAGCACTTTTGCTTATGTACTCGATATAATTATTTACATTCCTTGTCCCATAGTTTAACTACAAAATATTATATCACCTTTGTAAATAAAACGTTAATCATTATTAACAATGTACGATTTCATAATATTCCAATAAAAGACAGGAGAATATGACTTGCATTTTGTGTACATGTACCCAATCCCGTTCTCCTGATCAGTACATTAAAAATGACATTACATACATTCTTTCATAGTGTTCCTTTCAATTGTCACGAAAATTATTTCAATTGTGCATGTACAGATCCTCGTTGCCAAATGTCTAGAACTGTATTAAATGGTGTATTCTTTAGAAAGAAATAAACACTAAACCCCATCACAGAAGGGATGTAGAATCCCATGCTATGATCCATTTAATCCTACAGGGTATTTCTGTATAATCATTTCCATGTTGAATCGTGTGGAGTTATAACTTCTGGGACAAATAGTGCGTTTTAGTAATATGCGGATAATAAGATTGTGCCGCGAAGAGATCAAATTCTTCGCACGACTTGTTCAACTTTGATTCAATTTAGCCAGAACATTTTACTCCAATTGGATAATATTTCAGGGTTTTTAAGTTCTTAGCGAAATAATTTACAATAAACATACAAACTTCAGGTAATTCTCACTTATATTTTTCTGAAACGGATCTAAAAGTTAAGAAATTATATATACGAGCCTTAGCAAGTGGTACATTTGGATGCACGTTTTCAAGATCGACTCATTTGGGCCGCTATGATCAAATCATCATGAACCAAAGGGAGAATGTCTTCCAATTCATAGAAGAAAAAGTCAAAACCACCAATGATTACTAAAAGTCACTGCTTAAAGTGATGTGATAACACACTCGACATACATAATGAATGCCCAATATGTGATAAAGTGGTGAGAAAAACAGCTTAGGAGCAATATTCCTTTTTTTCCTTTGCCCCCTCTGGATGTGTCATTGCTGTTGGAAATTAATGAAATGATATTACGAGTGCAAGTAATAGGATATGCGGATTGACTGCTTGTCGCTTCTATGCTCGCCTGGAGGTCCCGCTTAAATGGGTGAGTTATCATAGATTTCAGACTGATCCATGGATGCATCGTGATTTGTCTGGGAGACAGCTGAACTGGAAAGTACAGTCCCAGCCGTGTCCAAATAATTGCTTGTGACGCTATCGTCATGATGGTCGTTGCCTGCGCCTCGTTTCTTGGTCAGTGAGGAATCGGACCACCGGCAAGATCGGTATCTCCCTGCCAACCAGGCACGGACTTTCGGCAGCCGGAGGACGTAGAGGACAAACATGAAGAAGCCCTGAAGCGAGTTGAGGATGATGAATATGATGTGGACTATCATATTAACGTCATCGATGAGGGTTAAGTAGCCCACGACCAAGGTAAACCCGAGCAGGAATAAGATAATGACCCCGTTCTGGAGCCGCCGCATGGCCGTTCCATTCGACGAGCTGCCGTCTTCAGTCTTGCCTTTCTGGGGTTTCCGGCCAGCAGACCTGATAAGTCGGTACATGACAAGCCCAAAGATGATAGCATTGGCTGCAAGAATCAGTGCCAGCTCTACCAGGAGACCGCCAACCAACGGCCACTTGCGAATGAAACAGCTGGAAGGGAGAGAGGGTGAGACAGCACACGAGAAGCAACAAGTAGTGAGGTGTCGGAGAAAAGGAAGAGAACAGGCAGAGACGCAGGCATTGAAAGGAAAGGGCGACATACATTCGGTAACTTAGGCAATTTATACGGTGAATTTTGTGGTAAAGGAAGTAGTGGTCTTTGAGAGGACTGTTGCGTTATTTTTTTTTGGAATATCTCTGTAAAAAGCTACTCAGAGAGCAAGTGACACAGGAAGTGAATGGAGTGAGGCGGATGGTAAATTTACAAGAATAATGTTCCAGTCGTGCACGTTCCTCCAAACCATTTGTGCCAGAGGGACTATCTTGTTGGGTACTCCAACCGTCCGGATTATATAATGCTTTTAAATGACCGAATATATCACCAAATTTGGTACAAAGATGATATGTAGCGAGGCAACTCGTTGATTAGATGTTGGGCTACAATTTCACTCTTTAAGATCACACAAAAAAAGAACCTTTCCATCGCATTTGTCTTATTTATAGTAGGTAGAGTTGCATAATAAATTCCTAATTGAATTATAAGATTTGAGGAAATCTCAAATGAGAAACAACACACTTTCGTGTGGAAATACCTTGAATGTGTTAAATAAAGCTCCAACACTAATGCAGACATCATGTTATTTTCAGTCAACATATCTCTCTCCGGTAACCACAACAAGAATGTACCCTCTTGGGGCATGTACACAAAACGTCATACACCAAGAATATCATGTTGAACTTACTAGTCCGTGTACGCGTACTGGTGATTAGCCGAGGCGCCAGTCACGATGACAATAATTGCGGGAACACCTAACAAACAAAATAAAACCTATATTGATAATCTATATCAAGAAATTCATCACAGGTTTTCATTATTGATGCACTACAGAGGTTCACAGACAATATCATCACAAGAGTCTATTACATGATTCTAAAATACAGTTATTGGTACATACAAGTTTTCAATACATCACAAAGTGGGGTAAGTTGTCCCATAATGTAGATTCAGATTATGTTCGCAGTCATGTCCGCTTCCTGTATAGTGTATTAGTAAACAAGACCAGAAGCGGACATGACTGAAAAAAATAAACTTCTGATGTCACTGCGAGGTGCATTATGGTTTGACTTTTCTCTACATGCGATGTTCAGTATTAATGGTGATTTACCCCATGCGATGGCAGCTGCCTTTGGCATGAAACGAGGAATGAACGCGTTCATTGCTTTCACGACCATCAGGTACAAGTTGACGCCCTCTACGCCTATCCAAAAGAAGGTGGCGAGACTACAAAAATGCAGGACACTGGCGAGAAACCCGCACGCTCCGTGAGACAACTCTGCTTCCCCACGCCGACGATCGGCAGCCAGCATGACGAGGAATGAGATGTAAAGACCCAGCAGGCTTCCGCACAGGCACATCAGGATCTGGTTGGGCTGGGTGCGTCGAAGCGTTCTGTCCGGGCAATTTTTTCTTTTGTAATTATGTCTCATAAGATGTGTAGTAAGCCAATGGGGTTTTCAAGGACAAATAATGTAAGGGTTAGATCAAGTTATACATTTCATAAAGCCGGGATCCAAACCGATTCTTTACACTTCATGATATTGATGATATTCTATTTCTCTTCAAGAAACATCAAGTAATATATCCCGAAATTCCAAAATACATCTTGTGCATGGCGACGTCCAAAAAGTGGTTGATAACCAGATGAGAATTTGAAGTAAGGCGCTAAGAGACCATACAGCACTGGAAGTACATTTTACACGAAAAGGTATGATGGGGGAATGATAAGACGTCATGCACATGGGAAAGGTAATGGACTAAAGAGAAGATATTGATTGAGGAAGAGATTGGTACCTGTCAGAGAGATAGACAGCCATAGTTGCCACAAGACCCACCACTGACAACGAGCACCCAATGTAGCTGAGCACTGTGTCGACCTTGTCCACGTGTCGCACCGGCCGCGTCCCCGCATGGACATCCTGCAATAGATTCGATAGGGATTGAAAGATCAGAATCAGGATGAGGTCTTGGGCAACTGTGGGCTCACAATATAAATAAAGAGTTTAAGAGTGTCACGAGTGCGTCTGTGGATGTGACATCACAGGATCTGCATGTCATGGCAAACAAAATAATCTTAATTTTGCACGTTCCCAAACCACCTAGTAAAATCACTCCAAATTTTTCATATACTTATATGGAATTAATCGAATGTAGTATTATCATAAGAACAGCAAAGTTGCCCAAGTGAGCACATGAACACCTTGTTTCATATTGATAGCTGTGAACGAGCCAACACCCTTCCGTGGACCAAGCACTTGAAGAATAGTCCCAGATCACGCATCGTGGGTTGGTGGCGTTTGTCTGACGGAATAGAAAATAAATCCAAGCGATCATTGAGGAGAGGCATAAGTAAAACTCATTTTTTTTTTTTTTTTTTTTTTTTTGGGGGGGGGGGGGGGGGCAAATACCATTCTTTTACGAAGGATGGATCGGTATTTCAAAGTTCGATTGTAGTTCAAGGCCTAGAGATTATTTCTCTATTTGAAATGATATCAGAAGGCCCACGAAAGGACATATCGTGTTTTTTTACGCGAGTGAAACTGCAATTGTCATTCGAACAAGGTCCAATAGCAATAACTTGTGTTTATTCAGTGCAATGCAGTATTGTTTAGTCATGGTCAACACATTTGGAAGGTACCCCAAAATCGATTTAATAACCTGACGGTTAAATGAATAGATTCAATTTTGTGTTATTTCGAATATCACCATAATATACATATCTTCCGAAATTGATCAGGCTTCTAAAGGTGCAAATGAACATGTTTGTATGGTTGGTCGTCTAATGTATTCAGGGAAAATATAAATCAGCATTAATCATACCTCAAAGAATACTTTGGTGCATGTCATTCATTAATTAGCATTATTATTCCTTATACAAATTTCTACCTGCAAGAATGTGTAGATACTGCTGCTGGTTTTATTCAATGCGTAAATCATTCTGAGATCCTAATGTGAATAAAGCCGCTCGAACAATTGGAGATAAAGTTTTTATTATCACCTACACATTGGTTTCTTCACCTTAAAGGCCCATCACAATTTATTGTATTATCTAGATTAATTTCCTCAATCTGAAGTCCCAAAGTGAATATAGTCGCTAGTACATTTAAAGACAAGTATCATCCCGTACTTTATTGGTCCTTCGACCAAAGAGTCTTAAGTACATTAATTTCCTTTGATCGTAAATGGATCAGCATATCACAAATAAATAAATTTCAGTAATACGATCGCACTTTCCAAATGCTCTAAAGTTATTTTAGTAACCAAGCTAGGAAAATAAATACTTTAGGATTTGGCGTACATCACTGCGATCCCTGACAAGTTTTAGGGCAAAAAAGTAATGTACCTGTTTGTGTGCTAAAGTTATATTAACAGGATCAGATAGCTTGCTAGACGTCTGAGCACGATCGACGATACTAGCAGAAATCACGTTGGTATTAATGACTGCCTTTCTTTCCACAGTACTGCCAAAGGCTCCTCCCATCTCATGGTCGATGTCATCATCATCATCATTGTCATTAATATCACTTTGGACGAAGAGGGCGTCGTCCCGGTAAATGGTCAGGACAATGTTGTTTCCCGATGCACCATCAACAACAGTTGGAGGAATGACGATAACAGCCGCCTGTTCCCGCGGCGGACCGTCATCGTCAACGCTTTCTTGGTAGTCGTTGATAGATAGCTGGGTGATGCTGCTGTCATCGAAAGCCCGGTTGACATCCCCGACTGAAGCAAAGACAAAGCCGCTCGACGCCGCATCGGACGCAACGTTAATAACCTAGACGTGCACATATAAATGTGATTGTTTAATAGTATACCAAGACTCAATAATGATGATGATGATGATGATGATGATGATGATGATGATGATGATAATAATAATAATAATAATAATAATGATAATAATGATAATGATAATATAAACTGGGTATAGGGTTTCTATAGAGTCTTTAGTCAATGTTCATGTTTTGTATAGAGAGATTGCTCCAGAGTATTGGGACAAGAGGGGAAAACAGACAATTACTATATCGTGTCATGGTCAAAGACTTGACATAGCTCCCTTTGTTTTCATTAAGGTTTTCAAACATCAACTTGCCATTGTATGGTTATTAAACGTATTTCATTTAGTGCAACTTGAGCCATATTTTATGCAGACCTATTACACTAAAGAGATATGATAATTGCGAATTTATTTCCTTACATGTTGAATTAAACTTAATGTGAATTTCACTACTCTCTAAATTTTCCTTACATTTCTTTAATTCGTGTATTTATTTCTACACGGGGGAAGGCTAAAAATTTCTTACAATATATATATATATATATTTTATAGCAGTGGTTTGTTCAAAAAGGAAGCTAGCTGACTAGGGAAATCCATCCCATCACTAGAGAACACAGTCTATACTGTAATAGATTCGTACATACATGGTATAGGCCCATATGTGTATTCAAATCATACACTTGAAAAGACAACTCTACAACACAAAGAAACTGACTTCATGTCCATGTTCACTTTATGTATTAATGGTCTTAAAAGGCCAATCTTTCTTTCTTTTTTGGTAAAAATATCATTAAATGCTTGTAACATCTATGCATATAAATAATGCACAATTGAACCTCTTAGTACCACACTAGCTGTTGGTCTTTGGACTCATGTGTATTTCTTGGGGGGAAATGCGGTTAAAGCGGGGAAAGATTTAAAAGAAAATATGCATCTTTCATCTAGCAGAGTAAAGTACCTGCAAAGCAACATTTTCATCCACTTCGCGAAACGTCTCATTTGCTGACACGTTGAGATTGAGCAAGATATTCTCTAGCGTTTGCGTGGCACGACTAACGGCCCTGGTCTCCTCTTGGGCTGTCTCGAGTTGTGATTCATCCACGGCAGCAAGGTTACCAATGACCGCTACGATCGCATCAGCATTCTATGCAGTTATAGCAAAGAGCAACGGTAACAAATAAACGATTCGTGATACGCTTTTAAAGTATCCCCTAGTTACAGCAATATTAAATTAAAGCAATAATAAAAATATGACTCATTGGTGCGAAATACTTTGCCATTTTATAATGCAATACACTAATGCATGAGATTCTATTCTTACGTAGGGAATGACAGATCAATAGACATAAAGTGGAAATTCGTCCCAAAAATGCACCACGCGGTGTCATCCGGACTTGTCTTTCGCAGTCATGTTTCGTTTCGGTCTCAAACACTAGACCGGCAGCGAACTTGGCTGCAGAGAACAGACTGCACGGTGCATCAGAGGACGACCTTCCTTAAATGTGTTATGGTGAATGGCTACCTCTTGAGTGGTCTCCTGAAAGTTATCGAACATCTCTAGTATGCCTACTGTCGCCTCTACCCCGATAGATGTCAGTTGAGCAGATTCTTGCGTGATGGAAACCACCAGGTTCAACACCGCCTCTAGTTCTTCATTGAGATAGGCGAGCTAAGAAAGGGAAGCACGGTAAATAACAAATATTAAATTCAATATTTCTTTTTCTTCTTTATTGTTGGTATTCTCCATAGTAGAATGATTAGAAAATGTTTTGTTAGCTTTTACATTAGGACATTTTGTTTAAAAAGGTAATTTTTTGGTACGATTGTGTGTTAGGAAAGAAGGCGGAGAAAAAGAACGCCATGAAAGGACTTGAACTTGTATCTACTGCTTGCCGGCCAGTGACACTAATGAAGTTTATCGCGTTTATGAATCATTATCTGGATGTAACAAACTAATGATACGATCCTTGATGAAAGTATTTTTAAAACAGTGCTTTCGTGCAAACATCACATTAACTTTTTCAACCAAATCAAGACCAATAACATAACATGACCAACAACATAACATTTCAAAATACCAAAAGTTACAACAGTACGTTCATATGTGTGTTTTGACTATGTCTTAAATAAAACTTTTGACACTTTTGAAAAAGATTTTGTTTAAAATTTACAACTCATATCAAACTAAATTTAAGGCATCATAAAGTCATGGGACGTCATTTTTGTACTAGGTGTAAACAAAAACTTTTGACACTGTTGAAAAAATAATCGAGCTGAAATGACACAAAAAGACAAAAAATGTCATTTTTAGAGGCAGATTTTTTGACATTGCATCAATTACTTCTTATATTTAGACTTCCACTTTCGCAAAAAAATTGATCTACAAATGTGTGTGTATCAGATAATCAATTCAGAACACAACATTGACTATTGTTCATCACACACGTACGCTTACAACTTCTTTTCTACCAGAAGTAGGCCTATCATGCATTATTAATGTCACTAGGATGGAACTTGCTAGTGAATTTACACGTGTGCTATACAACGGTCATTGTTGTGTTCTGAACAAATTTTGAAGTACAAACTTGTCCAAAAGTGAAAATCTCATTAAATATTACAAAATTATGACAAAATAGCAATTAATGAAATGTCACAATACCTGCTTTGAAAAACTTTGGCATCCTTTGATTTCATGTGCCAATTTTAGCTTCATTCGACTTGTAATATTGTTATTTTTTTTCAAAAGTGTAAACAACAAGGCATTAGCAATATTGTGTCTCGCCCACTTGCGAAAATAACCAGAAATATCGCGATCTCCGTTGCTACGCAAAAGAAAACTGAAACAAACAAACAAATAAGCAACTTTTAACAAACAACATCAAAATCAGGTGCAAAATAGTGACTTTGAATAAATTTGCATAAATGTGCATGAGTAATGTTTGCCTAAATCTACATCAGTAATGCTCACACATGCTCACACAATTCTGTGCACAAGTTAGGAAGCCTTCACCAAGAGTCTTGCAAGTAAACTTTAATGTATGACCTCAAATGACCTTTGACCTTATCATGTGACCTCTTACAGCACAATAACATGCAGGTGCCCCCAGTGCATCCATCATCCAAGTTTGATTGCCATTGTAGCAACATGTGATGAGTTATGTGTGATAAGAGAGTCTTGCAAGTAAACTTTAACGTATGACCTTTGACCTTATCCTGTGACCTCCAACGGTACCATAACATGAAGGTACCCCCAGTGCATCTATGACCCAAGTTAGGTTGTAATCCAAGCAACCCATGTGAAGTTATTTGTCAAAAGAGAGTCTTGCAGGTAAACTTTAACGTATGACCTCAAATGACCTTTGACCTTATCCTGTGACCTCCAACAGCACCATAACATGAAGGTACCCCCAGTGCATCCATCATCCAAGTTTGATTGCCATTGTAGCAACATGTGATGAGTTATGTGTGATAAGAGAGTCTTGCAAGTAAACTTTAACGTATGACCTTTGACCTTATCCTGTGACCTCCAACGGTACCATAACATGAAGGTACCCCCAGTGCATCTATGACCCAAGTTAGGTTGTAATCCAAGCAACCCATGTGAAGTTATTTGTCAAAAGAGAGTCTTGCAGGTAAACTTTAACGTATGACCTCAAATGACCTTTGACCTTATCCTGTGACCTCCAACAGCACCATAACATGAAGGTACCCCCAGTGCATCTATGACCCAAGTTAGGTTGTAATCCAAGCAACCTATGTGAAGTTATTTGTCAAAAGAGAGTCTTGCAGGTAAACTTTAACGTGTGACCTCAAATGACCTTTGACCTTATCCTGTGACCTCCAACGCCATCATAACATGAAGGTACCCCCAGTGCATCTATGACCCAAGTTAGGTTGTAATCCAAGCAACCCTTGTGAAGTTATGGATCATAAGAGAGTCTTGCAGGTAAAGTTTAACATTTGTGACGGACGACGGACGACGGACGGACGCCATTTGGATCCCTTGGTCTCGCCTTCACCTCCGGTGGGCGAGACAAAAATGGAAAACTTAGTAGAAGCAGGTTTTGTGAAATTTCATCAATTTCTATTTATGTAATAAAACAATAATAAAATGTAAAAGTTGTGTATCAGATAATTACTTCAGAAGATCACATCACATCACACATCAATCCATGACCTCTTTACTGCCAGAAGCATCATGCATTATTAATGAAACAGTGATGGCAGTGGCTATTGGATTGACAGGTGTGATACACAGTGCTCTTTGTTTTGTTCTGAATTCATTATCTGATGCACACAATCTTTTTAGGTCCAAAGTTCAAAAGTTATAATCTTCTCACATTGTTATATATTGACCTTATGATGTGTCAATTGCAGCTTGATTCAAGTTGTAGTTTATTGTTTATCATTTTTCAAAAGAGTCACAAGTTGTTTCATAACGCATAGTTTCAATCGTTTGAGGTATGTGAGCTTCGAAATGTACGTAACGTTGTAAGGGAAACTGCTACTTTTTTCAGAAGCAGTACCTTTGAAACAACTATCAAAAAAGAATTACCTGCTCCAAGTATATAATTTGTTGGTCAACGGTAATGTTTCCCCCACAGTTCTCTTCAGGTAGCCAATAAGCCGCTGAGATGCGATCACCCGAACAAAAGGCACGTGCCACTGGTATGCCAGCTGTAAAGTAAATAAGACATTAATCAATCCTGGTATTCCTTTTGTCCAGCAGGTGAGTGCACAGTGAATGACCTTTTATGGCTTGGTTTTGAGAGAGTTTAAGCCTAAACAAGGTCTCTCTCTCTCCCTCTCCTTCCCTCCCTGATGTCCTGCCCTGCAGCCTTTTCAGATTTAGGTTTACTTCCGCAATGTCGAGGCCACGGGAGGTTGTATCAATGTGACATTTTTCATGGAGGTTAAACCACGTGTTAAGAGCAGCATTGATTATCTTTTTTTTTTTTTGGGGGGGGAGAGAGTATTAATCTTTGTGTAAATTGTTATTTGGGCAAATTAGATGCTTATCTTACCAATCATATTCATACTTATTATTTTGATATTACACGTAGGATAACCAATAGAATCATGTTAAAAAATACAATTTGACATCAATTTATATTTGAATGCATATTTACGTATTCTCGTTTCCAAAGATAGTGTCTAATTTTGTGATTTGTTTGCTTCAGATATGTATTTTGTATGTTTCAAGAACAATGTGATGAAGCAAAAGGCCCAGGAGGCACAATTGACAGTGATATAGCAGTCAGAGAAAGTCTCGACTTCCCGAGATCGCGAAAAATCCCGCGTTCTCAGGATCTGTACGTTCAACGCAGCGTGAAACAGTGCTCTCGAAATTGCTCTGTGTAGTCTTTCACACGAATTTGCAGACTCGTTTCGATTCGAGCGAGGCGGGTCGTTGCGCGCGCGTGCGTGCGTCATATAGGCAGAGATGCCAGTGTACCTCGCATACATGTACATTATACCGTATTAAATATTTCCTTGATCCAAGCTTCTGTTTAATCCGCCAACCCCCCCCCCCCCACTCCCCCCCCTCTCTTTCTTCTCCCCTACATCAATCTCTCTCAATTTCTTTCCTCATCACATCAACATATCTCTTCTTCCGGTCATTTCTCTCGATCTCTTTTAAGCTCCATCAACAGATCAACTAGTGATGACAATGACTAAAATATGTATGTACATGTATACTGAACTCTACAGTTGTTAAAGATAAAATAATAGCACATCACTCACTCATCGATGGTCTAACTCCTGAATCTGACCATGATTGGGTGACCCAGACATCTACATATACATGTATATCCATAGTTCAAAATTGATGATCAGTGATATAGTCCATCAAATATTACACATCCAATTTTAGATTCCATAGACATAATAGAAATCGTGCACTTAGTTCACGATCGCATGACAAAAGAAAAGGCCTACATAAAGGAACAACTCGAAATCACTATTGTCTTTTCCTGCACGGTTGGCATAGTCAGCATGGTCGAATGGTGTCCATTCAATGTCCAAAATTTCCAAGTTTATTGCAAAATATTCCAGAGCAATAACTCATCGTGACTAAATCAGTAGGGTCTATATATATGCAAGGACCTACATGGCCTATGCGTGCACAAGTATCCGATTCACACAAAACAATTCCCTGGTGTCAGAATACCTTATAATATTGTCTGGCCATCAGCATGATCAAACGACCACCAATGCATGGCCGGGAACATGTCCTTTCTCACGATGTGATACGTGTACGTGGGAGTATCCATGGGAACGAACAGAAATCCAGAATTCTCCTTATCATGTCTCACGTAATGCAAAGACTGCATCAATTTTCCCTGTTCGCAAGCTTGTACCATTGGAGCTATATTTAGCTCCATGTTTGCACCGATGGCCAGAGCTCGGTACACATGCACACCCTATTGTATTGCATTTTATACACACGACGTATACCGTACACGTAAACCGTCGCGCGAGCGCAAGCGGAGAACAAAGGGATTGAATGGAAAGCCTAATCTGAAAATCGTCTTAATTTTTCTATCATTAATGTGTCTTCTTTCTTCAAGTACGTCTAAACATCACGGTGGATCATTTTCTTACCTCCTGTACATGTGAAAAATTTAGTTTTCTATGATATATTTGAGAACAAAAATGATCCACCGTGATGTTTATTTGTTATGATTTTTTTTTTTTTGAGGACATGTCAGAAATGGAGAGGTCATTCCCATTCACTTTGTACAGCACCGTGATCAACGACGACATCCTCGGTCACACTCCGTTGAACGTACAGATCCTGGGAACGCGGGATTTTTCGCGATCTCGGAAAGTCGAGACTTTCTCTGACTGTATAGAGCGATATAGGAAAAGCAGTATTTTGTACACGAACCTATGCGAAATGTCACTTTTTGTAAGATTTTGGTCTAACATGCGATCGCATAATGTTGCGTAACTTCTGAACGAAGTGTCTGAATTTTTCACATTTTGCCTCAAAAGTTGAAAGACACTTCAACAACTTAAGTCCTGAGAAGGCGTGTCACAATGTGCAGCGCCTCCTCTCCCCCAGTCAGAGTAGGGTTTCATCACTTTGATAATTGTACACGTGTTGAACATATATAATGTGGCAAAATATGTTGACGGCGGTTTTACTAAATGATCTTTGAGAAATAAACTTCACCAGATCCATCTTGATCTCGTTCTTACATTTACGGAAAATGTTCAGACGTAGATAGTCATTGTGTACTCTGCAGACTCACTGGGGTCATGGGCGGAAATCCCGGGGAGGACGGGAGGTCGCGTCCCCCCCCCCCCCCCCACCATTTGGAAGGGGGGGGGGCACAATATCAAATGTCCCCCCCCCCCCCCACTATTTTCGGTCGGATTAAATTTTTTTTCGAAAAACGTCATAACCCCCCCCCCCCACCACCATTTCGAAGGGGGGGGGGGGCCACAATATCAAATCCCCCCCCCCCCCCACTATTTTCGGTCGGAGTAAAATTCTTGCGAAAAACGTCATAACCCCCCCCCCCCCACACACACACACACACACACACATACACACACACACACACACACACACCATTTCGAAGGGGGGGGGGGGAGACACAATATCAAGTGCCCCCCCCCCCCCCCCCACTATTTTCGGTCGTGTACCCCCACGAGACTGGGCGGATAAAATTTTTTTGAAGAACGTCATAACCCCCCCGCCCAGCTACTTCTTGAGGAAAAACATGTCCCCTCCATCTTCGGGGAGAGATTTCCGCCCATGCCTGGGGTGGTACTCTGAGACTGCATGAAGTCCCATACGATCCATATCTGCGATTTACCTATTGTCGCAGTTTTTGACTGAAGTCGGTGTGTATCAGAATATCACCTCTGGACAGTGAAGTCATGTAGGAGAAAGTGAAAGCGTGCTTCTTGAGGAGGCATGCATGTTGAGGATCATAGTCAATCTATATGCTTCATATGGGCAACCGCCAAGAATAAAATAACAGTAGAATGTGTTGCTACAGTACATACCTTTCAAGGTATACCAGGGACAGCTGCCACTTGAATTCATCCACGCATGAAGAGAACCAGCTTCAAAATGTACAACGCCGTACAAAGACAACCAAGACACTGGGAAGCACTCATCTATATTAACAAATTCAAATTGAGTAGCCTATTTGGTAAAAATAAACTGATTAGCAATCAATGTATTTTTAGTAGTTTGATTAATACTTAGTGCCACTTCGGCATTTCATAAAAGGAGCATACCTCCTATCAAGTCTATTGGAGAGCTAAGGCATGAACACACACACAACCTATGTTTGGTTGTTGAGACGATAATGCGACCTCTGTATACATTTTATTAAAACCACTTTAATCCAAGACGTTCTGCGTAAGCTTTTTAGTTGTTAGTAGACTGTATATTTCCTCTGCCAGTCCTACGCTATATGATTGATATGTTCCTGAAGGAATGTTCTTGAATGGTGAGAAGAGAACGATAAAAACCTTTGAAAGGACCATTGGGTTATTCTTTCGGAAAGGCTCTTAAAAGAGCTGTTCAGTTAGCAAGAAATAAAAGAAAACAGATATTTGGGAGAGGGTAAGAGTAAAGTATACGTAAGGGGAATTTAACTCTGAAAAGAAATGTAGGTTCCTTCCTTTTAGAATTGATCTCATGCGAACTACTCGGAAAACGTGTGAGACCAGATAGAGTGGACAAAGTGACAGCAGGCTCTGACAAAATTGTTTGCCCGACGTGATATCTTATAGGATATCACCCCTTTTTAAACAATAATCTCACCTGCACTTTTAACTGTCACCGAGGAAAGATCCACTTCAAATGTCGTCTCATTTCCCATGAGAGCTATTGCAGAACGAAGGAAATCAACGCTGTCCGTTGTATTCTTACTGCTGTTTGCAATATACGCATTAACGTTGACTATGACACTGCCTGTAAACCCAGTAATGTGAAGGTAATGCTGCTGGGAGGAAGAGCTGGTATTCCCTAGAATTTGCAGGAGCTATTGCAAAAGAAAAGACCAAAGTACAGTGTCAGTAGATCATACAGTGGACCATACTTCTCGATTAATTGACCACAAACAGGGCTTACTTGTAAATTATATATATCATCGACATTAAAACAAACGGGCTCCCATCTTGCAGGCAAAACAAAATGAAAGAATTGTAAAAAAAAAAAAAAAAAAGGAAATACTAATTAACAACTTTTCTCGCACTATTAGAGGTGGAAGCATACTCTGAGCGGAATCATATGATCTTAAGATTTCGATTCGGTTTTGACTTACCAGAATACATACTTTTGTATTCGATGTCAATATATATGTATAAAGCAAAGAAACAACAAAATTATTTTTAAGGAGCATGAGAGAAAATGCATGAATAAAGAAAGTCTACAAAATACACGGATTTTAAACATTGATCGTATAAATCTGACAAACCTGTATGCATCACACTTTTCAAAACGGAAATGGAGGTTCGTTTTTCAAAAATGCTTTGAGGATGCTTAGTTTGTAAATTAGAACATGCAGAAAGGTACATGTCTCCAATGAATTTCCCTTACTGTTGTTGTGATTTCGGAAGCCAGTGTTTGATATTCAGCTGTTGTCGAATCCATAAGTGCTGCCGTGTATTGTCTCATAATTCTTATAGATATGGGGAACAGAGACACTCCTGCAATAAATGAAAAAAAATGGAAATACAAGCGTCGTGAGCAATATCAGTAACTTATGCGCCCATCAAATATACACGTAGTTACAAAGTGAAATGCATTCAGCAGTTAGAGAATGCCACAGCGCAGCATTTTATATTGAATAGCTTGGGGCAACACTCTATTGCTATACGGATTGGTTATGTAAACATCAGGACGTTAAATCGGTTACAGTTCGATATTCTGAAGGTTCGTAATTCCGAAACGTGTAAATTGCCTTTACCTCGATGCTCGTTAGTCCGAAAACGAAAAAGGGTTCGTCAATCTGAGCATTTGTCGCGTAACGTTTGGAATAACGAGCCTTCGAAATAACGAATGCTTCCCGTTAAATCGTTGAAATGAACGATTTAACTGGTTGATTGAACGTCAGAAGTTAACGCGTTGGAATGAACGATTTAACCGGTTGATTGAATGTCATGACGTTAAGTCGTTGAGCAGTAATGTGGAATTCCGTCGTGTAGTAAATTTTTATGTCGTGTAGTAAGTTGAATTATAACACGACCTTCATGAAGGTTCAACCTTTCATGAAGGGAAAGTAATTCTTGAACGTCATGACTTAACATCGTTGGGCAGTAATTCAGCATTACTTTGTGTAGTAATTACTTAGGTCGTGGAGTACGTCGAAGTACAACACAGCGTGCATCCATGTTTTTGACGGTCTCCTATTTCCAAACACTTTCTTATTCTATACTTACCTTTGATCTTCACTACAGCTCGACTGCTTTCAATTTGCTCTCCATTATCAGCTTTGCCAACACAACTGTAGTAGCTCTCATCGCGTGGAGCAGCTGCGCGGATGACGTAATCTAGGAGATCCGTGGTATTGGATATCTCTGCACCGTCTTTCAACCAATAAACCCGTTGAACGTTCTGCACACGGCAGCTTAGAATAACTTCATCGTTGAGGGAGACATCCTTGCTGTGTGGGTTTAAAATGACAGCTGGAATACCTGCAGTAGATCATCGTGAATCAGAATCGACACAAAATTATGTCAAATCCCTCCCTATCTATATATTTGTTTTAATTAGTATGTATAATAGGTAGCAATGTTCGAGTGTGTGGGATATAGACTGATTTGCTACTCGGCATATTAGAAAAAAAAGTTTCACCTTCATTAATTAATTAATTCATTTATTAAATATGAATACATTTGCAGTCAGAATAGGGTTAATCCTATTCTGACTGGGCCTTTTGAGAGCAGGCTTTAACTGGGGGGGGGGGGGGGGGCATTTTTACCCCCTCTCCTAATATTTTGGCTACGGAAGGTTGTATCGACGCACAATTTTGCATGGAGATAAAGGAACATGTTAAGATCATTCGCAATTGCATAATTTTTTGAGAAAAATGTATTCAATTTTGTGTAAATTGTAATTTATGCAAATTAGATGCATATTTCAAATCAATTCTTATGTATTTTATGGTTTTCCTAAATTTCTAATGCATTCTGTTGTTTTTCCCAACCCACTCCTGTAATTCCACGATATCCACGAATCCCCCCCCCCCCCCACAATTGAGAAAAGGGTTAAACGCATTACACAAAGTGTTTTACTTATGTCCTCATCCATACAATGAGAAACTGCCAAGTACATTTATCTTCGAAAACTATCGTGTAAGAATGTATTGCTACTCTACCAATACAAAAGCCTAATCCTAGCTACTGCATGCATATCAAGAAGAAGGTATGCAACAAAAGGACTTACCGTCTTGCGTCACAGGAATGTCGCAATTTACCCCAGTCAAAGTGGCTGGACAGAGGCAGTCATCATCTGCTGGAACACATGTAGCGATGATGGGGCAAGGATTCGAAGCACAGAACCCTACACATGCACATAGTAGGAAACAACAGTGACGAGAAACATGTTTGCCCACTGCAGCATAGATATGGAATTCCAGGAAAATTGATTGTAGTTGATTTCACAAAAGGCATACGAATAGGTATTCTGGACTTCAATAAGCTTATCTTGACGTGTCGTTTGCTCATTTGTTTGAGTCCTTCCCTGTACTATTTCGCACTATGTGCCTGAGATATTTGGTGTGAGCTTTAAAGGTGCTGACCTGTATTTTGAATATCCATTTGACTATCAAAGCATGCATAATATGTGGAGCGATTCTTATCATAATCAGTGCATTTTCCCGTTTGTACGGGCCATATGTTCAAGTTTCATTGGTCTATCTTTGAATATCCAGTCTTCAGAGACAGGTTAACCCTAATGCTCCCGGGTATTCCAAAGCTTGTTATTACCGGGGGAGGAGGGGGGGGGGGGTAGATTGGCCAAGGGTCATCCGATTGCTTCAAATTTTGCAGAAAGATCAAGATTCATGTAATCTACAAAGTTGAGCTGTATAGCTAAATTTACAAAAGTTCGTTTATTTGTTTTTTAATTAATTAATTTATGCTAATTCATATGAGAAATCACAGATTTTGCTATTTCTCACTTAAGAAAGCCCCAGGGAAATCAATTTTTGGTACAAATATTTTCATAACTCGCACATCAATTCCTGAAAGAAAGGTTGTGATATTCATTTTTAAGTATTTTATTGTTTTTAAAATTTCTCATGTATTTCTTTGTTTTTCGTCAAGCGCTTTTTGCTATTTGGGTGTGGGTGTGGTAATTATTTCCAATATTTGAAACAATGAAGATACTTACATGCACTAGAAAAGTATTAACATAAAATGGAAAACCTCCTGATTTTGTCCATAGTGTTAAACACAGTCATACAGAAAAATAGCGAAATTTTAGTGACATGTAATCTGATACCCGCACGGTAAGTCCGATGGTCATAAACTTGGTATACAAATGTGCGGGAAGTATGAGAAAAAAAGGCACAAAATTTTGTTTTGAAGTATTGAGGCGTTAGGAAGTTCCGACAAAAAATCAACAGGGGGGGGGGGGGGGGGGGAAGGCACATTGCCACCCATATTGCCCCCCCCCCCCCCCCAACTGGGAGTATTAGGGTTAATGATAGGTATCGTGGTAGTCATAGTCCGTCTTTGAAGATAACTTGAAGATATGAATTGCTGTGTTAACATAGCTAATGTAATCTATCATGTATTTTACCAGAAAAATGTTAAACTCAGACCATATTGACGAGTATACTTACCCATTTCGCACAACGCTCCAGACCACCCAGGGGGGCAGTCACATGAGAAAGAGCCTATTGTATTGATGCACGTTCCTCCATGAAGACAGGGGGGCGTGGAACACTCGTTAAGATCTGTGCAAAAAATGATAAATTTAACAAGCACTCATTCAAACATATCAATGATTACTAATTAATGATGAGGTAAACGAATGAAAAATAATTTGTAATTTGTACCACATTCATATAAAAAATTGCAAAATTATTCTTAAAAACAATTAAGTCACAACTTTGATGGAGATAGACGACAATAAAACAAATTTCAAAGCATGGACTGTTTGGGCGGAAAGTTACAAACTGTTTTTATTTTTGCTTGTTAAAATACAACAGATCAAATGTCATGTTTGAAACCTCTAAATTCCTTCATTTCCCTGAAGGGGAATATGCAAAGTTCAAGCTTTCTTTTTCCAGATAAAATACAGCTCTATGGGAATTGATTGTATTACTTTTGAACTTCTACACATGGCGCATAAAGGGTGTAAGTTACCTGTGACTGCAATATTAAAGGAGCATGTATTCATGTTGCCTGTAGCATCTCTTGATGTGTACGTTACGATAGTAGTTCCGCTACTGAATGAATCTCCGCTATTGTGAGTTTGCGTCAGTGTTACGGAGCCAGAGTTGTCTGTGGTGTTAGGTGGTACCCAGCTCACTATAGCCGTAATCGTGCCATCACTCGTCGTGGCAGATTGGTCAGCAGGGCAGCCAACGATCACGGGGCTTTCAGAATCTGAACAGCAAGTCAATTGGTGCAATACATAATGCATTTGCGTTGTTACTTGCATTCTTCCTTTGCATATTACATCAGGGAAAACACCTATACGAATTTCCTTCTTGATGTCAGGTTCCCTACAAGGAAATCTTGTAGAAAATACAAGAAACCGCACATACCATCACCCTTGACCATTGATTATGCATGTACGCTATCACTTATATAATTCATATATTTATGGTGAATCACGAAAATCACCAATACGTAATGTATCTTTTAATTTTAGATTCGGTATAAAGAATTATTGTGGGTACAAAAAGCACATACATATAAATTACACACACCTCTGACAATAACGTTAAAAGTGCAGACCATTACGTTCCCTGCAGCATCAGTTGCTGAGTAGATTACTAGTGTAGATCCTATCATGAAGGTGTCACCTGGACTGTGAGTCGCACTCAGGGTATGGTTGCCAGAGTTTTCTGCTGCAGCAGGTGCTGTCCAGTTAACCATGGCTGTAGCTAAACCGGGACTAGTGTCAGAGTGTACATCCCTAGGACAATTAGATATTACTGGCCTCTCAGAATCTAAAACGGTGAGCAGACCAGTGAAACGAATGGGAGACAGATGAATCACATAGCCGACGAGGAAGCACGATTCAGCAAAGCAACATTTCTCTAGTTCATTTAAATAAAGGCAAAGGAAGTAAAGAATTAATCCTGAAGGATATATTCTGCTCAGTTAGAGGTCGGGTGTTCTATATGTTATTAATATATTTTGGAACTATTCACAAAAAAGGAGTGTGTCATAATGCGGTAGCTAGGGCATTGACTTGTGATAGCCAATCTGCCCTCCGTTAAATCCAAATGTCACTTCGATGATAGTGTTCAAGTAGCAATGATAATCAGAACTTCGAAAAAACTCACCTATCATCTGGGTTAATAACACCATAATCCTTTACTTTTAAATTTACCAATTAACCAGTTTATTGTTACCAATTTAGCATTTAGATTTGTATTTGGGTTTATTGTGATGTTACAAATGTGTATAAGTTATACATATAGCCATTCGTGTAGCTCTTGAATTAGCTGCACTCTGTGTGCTTGTGAAATTCCTCACTGGTGATATAAACATTTAGCAATGTGTACTGCCCAGAAGAGTCTGGAATGTTATTTACATGAAAGGATGTTACAGCTAGCTGAGACTCATTAGCATAATAAAGGAGCTCAGATGGGCTAGTGATGACTCATCAATGTAATCTGGTCAGGTCAATATTGATTGTCATGTTTACAAGTATAGGTATATGTACAATGTAGAGCTTACTGGATTTATTGAGAAATTTCTGGAAGCACAGTTAATGGAACCTTCTAGAATGTACAGATTGTAGTATATATATGAGTGACTTGGATATAGGACCTTAGAGTTTAACATATCATCCTAGCTCCAGTCATGTACCTGTGATAACCTGCATTAGAGTAACCTATCTCGCTCCAGTCACCTGTGGATTTATTTGAGGATTTTCTCTACGTGGATAAATACCTGCCTGTTAAATAGTCCTTATGAGAATCCTGCCTGTGAAAGACATATACACTGTGGATTGATATTTGACCATCTTGGATCATCTATTTGGACTTGACTATCTAGAATACCTGCTCTTCAACGTTCAACATTGGGATCAACATTGCGATCATAATTTGGGAATACTGGATCGGATTATCAACTGGACCATCAGCGAGAGCCGTGGATCCATTGGACTTCAGTATCCTCCAGCACTGTAAGCTAATCTGTATCCATATATTGTAAAGTAAATTTATATACATGTATTGATGTATTGATTTACTGGGAGTGAAAGCTTGTCTTGATTTTAAAGAGGAAATACGCTATATAATAAAGAACACATAAACTAAATATTGGTATCATTTTGTGCGATCCTTTCTGGCGTGAACTGATCGTAACAGTGAAAATATCAATTTTGGCAAAGTTCATTGACCTTTGACCTCTGACCTTCCAGCAATTTCACCATAAATGTCACCGTGACCAGTCTACCCTCAAATAGTGATCCACTTTTTCACTATTTTTGATTAGAATTGCACCATTGGATTTGGATTTATTGTGAAAAATATAAAGTTTTCGGCAGTTTTTAACCAATTTTGGCAAAATTCGTTGACCTTTGACCACTGGAATTTTACCCAAAATGTCACCAGTCTATCCCCAAGTAGTGATCTATCTTTGTACCTTGTTTAATGAGAATTGAATATTGGATTTGGATTAATTGTGAAAAGGGTCAATTTTTGGCAATTTGTCACAAAGTTCATTGACCTTCGTCCTTTGACCGCAATCAGATTTGACCCCCATTTTACACACGTCATTGGTTTTATGCAATACACACACGTAAGGATTCGAGACGGACGAACGGACTTACGTACGGACGGACGGACGGACAACCTGAAAACATTAAAAGCAATAAAAAGAAATCATTTAACCTATCAGAGATAATCTGCTAGAAAAGAATCAATTCATAAAACATGAAATTATAACTTACCAAAGACGAACACAACGAAAGTACAACCATCAGTATTGCCCGCATCATCTGTTGATGTGTAAGTCACTAGGGTACGTCCAAGGCCAAAAGAGTCACCAGGGCTATGAGTCCATGTCAGATTCTGGTAGCCAGAGTTATCCGATGCAGTCGGTGGTTCCCAGCTTATTGTTGCTGTGGCACTACCACTATCCGTGCCTGTAGCTTGATCACCAGGACAACCAGTGAGTACTGGATTCTCTCGATCTGAGGGAAAGAATATATCACTTTGATCATGTCGATATCAGTGGATGGTTTGTACAACCGATAGGTAACATGTCGGGATTTTGAAGTGTTCTTAGGGTGAGATCAATACCGCAATAAATCACGAAATAGTTACAAATATAAGTTATGTCGGGAAAGAGTTTCAAATAATAAAAAACACATTACTTACCTTCAACTTTCACCCGGAATATACAAGTCTCGATGTTGCCTGCTGCGTCTGTTGCTTCGTATATCACATGAGTTGTTCCAAGATCAAAAGACTCGCCAGGGGAGTGACTCGACGTTAGGTTATGTGACTCAGAAGTATCCACGACACGTGGTGGTATCCAACTCACTATCGCAGTAGCTAGACCACTGCTCGTCTGGACGTCTAGATCCCCAGGACAATCAGTAATTGCTGGACCTTACACGGAAAACAACAATAATCATTTTGATGTGGGATTGAATACAGAAAGCCATGTCATAAATTTGTATTTGGAACTGTCATTATCATCGATTTTAATATAAAGAATAGCCATCCGTAGGTAGTAAACCTTCCTCTCTACGCACATAAACGTTAATACAACAAGTATAAATCCTCTAAGATCGTACATATCATGTCTGCTTTTAGTTATAGAAGTTCAAGCTTCTATCATTCAATTTATCTTGCTTTTGTTTTGAAGGAGCCTACCAGATACGTGGATGGTGAATGTACAAGTATCAGAATTTCCCGCTGCATCTGTTGAGGTGTAAATCACCACAGTAGATCCGACACCAAAAGAGTCACCAGGACTGTGAGTCGATGCTAGAGTTTGGTAGCCAGAGTTATCTGATGCAGTCGGTGGTTCCCAGTTCACTGCTGCTGTGGCAATACCACTACTCGTGTTTGTGAATTGGTCATCCGGACAGCCAGTGATTTCCGGATTTTCCCGATCTGAGAAAGAGGGAGATCTAACGTAATATATTATTGATATGGTCATTTTAATGTTCCATTTATTGTGTCTTCCAAACCCATCCTCAACAATTTGAATATTGCATGCGTCCATAATAATCAAGACGGTATATTTTGCATGGAAATATGGGTACAATATTCTAAAAGACCTCAACATTGGTTTGCATTTGTACACATAAGATTCATGATGGTTGTATATAAAAACAAAACAATAGGCTGGGGGCTCATTCTCCAACAGGGATTTTTTTGTCTAGCATTTCATGGCAGAAACCGATATTTTCCTGTGAGACATATGCCTACAGCATTCTAGTTGTGTTCTCTTTTTGACAGGCACTTACCAAACACGCGGATATAAAAAATACAGGTAGCTTTATTCCCTTTAGCATCTCTTGACTTGTAAGTCACCCGGGTTGATCCGATACCAAAAGAAATGTGTATAAGTTATACATATATAGCCATACATGTAGCTCTTGAATTAGCTGCACTCTGGGTGCTTGTGACATTCCTCACTGGTGAAATAAACATTTAGCAATGTGTACTGCCCAGAAGAGTCTAGAATGTTATTTACATGAAAGAATGTTGCAGCTAGCTGAGACTCATTAGCATAATAAAGGAGCTCAGATGGGCTAGTGATGACTCACCAGTGTAATCTAGGTCAGGTCAATATTGTTTGTCATGTTTACAAGCATAGGTTTATGTACAATATAGAGCTTACTGGATATATTGAGAAATTTCTGGAAGTAGAGTTAATGGAACCTTCTAGAATGTATAGATTGTAGTATATATATATGAGCTGTTCGAGATAGGAGCTCAGTTTCATATCATCTTGCTCCAGTCACCTGTGGTAAAAGTAACCTGCATCTAAGATATTGTTGCGACCCTGGCTCATTACTTACCTGTGGATTAATGCGAGGATTTTCCCTACGTGGATAACTACCTGCCTGTTAAATAGCGCTTATGAGATCCTGCCTGTGAAAGCATGAAAGCTCTGTGGATTAACATATGACCATCTTGGATCATCTATTTGGACTTGACTATCTGGAATACCTGTTCTTCAGCGTACAACATTGGGATCAACATTGCGATCATAATTTGGGAATACTGGATCGGATTATCAACTGGACCATCAGCGAGAGCCGTGGATCCATTGGACTTCAGTATCCTCCAGCACTGTAAGCTAACCTGTATCCTTACATTGTAAAATAATCTATATACATGTATTTATTTCTTGATGTATTGAAAGTGAACGCTTGTCTTGGTTTTTGAAGGGGAAAATACCCCATATAATAAAGAACACATAAACTAAATATTGGTATCATTTTGTGCGATCCTTTCTGGCGTGAACTGATCGTAACACTATGAGTTGTTGTCAGAGTTTGGAAGCCAGAGTTATCCGATGCAGTCGGTGGTTCCCAGCTCACTGTTATTGAAGCAATACCACTACTCGTGTTTGTGAATTGGTCATCCGGACAACCAGTGATTTCCGGATTTTCGCGATCTGAGGAAGAGAGAGATCACTAACATACCGGTGGGTAGCTTTAACACATAATGTAATATATTATTGATATGGTGATTTTAATGTTCCATATATTATGTCTTCCGAACCCATCCTACAAAATTCGAGGATTGAATGCGTCCATAATAATCAAGACGGTGTAGTTTGCATGGAAATGTGGGTACAAAACTGTATTTTCAAAGACCTAAACATTGGTTAGCATGTGTACACGTGAGATTCATGATGGTCGTATAGAAAAATAAAACAATAGGCTGGGGGATCATTCTCCAACAGGGATTGTTTTTGGTCTAGCGCCAGTCTAGCACCAGCTGGTGGCAAGACTTAGTTTCTATGTTTAATAGGGTACGAAGAGTGACCCTATTTGAACATTATTGTCAAGACAACTGGTTGTAAGCAATGCGGGTAGAGCAAACAGCGGTAATCATAACGGAGACTGTAATTGGGAATGCCCAATAATAGCCCGATAGACAATATCGGACTGCTAAACCTCTCACTGTAGCGAGTTTGTTTAAAGCCAATTGTCTTGAAAACATGCTTATGCATATGACGACACCACTTCAGCACTCTTTACTGCAGCTTTTTTAATTATGACTAGCGGTCAGCTGTTAGCTGCAGGTCAGTCAGGTACTAGGCCAGCGAGTCAGGCAGTACTCGAGTGACCCGTAAAGACGATTTGCATAAAATTGCTATTTGTATTCCTGCGAATAACTGGAGGAATCCCTTCTGCATTTCTGACCAATAACACAGAAAGGTAATACTCCGCTTAATTTGTTATTTCTTTTACATTACAATAAGCTCAATAAGCTTACATTATTTATCGTATTGTGTGTGTTCTTGACTGTTGTCCGTGATTGAGGCATGTCGAACCAGCCGTACAATTCGCCAGGCGAACCCATGGCTCGACAAATTAGTCACAGTTGTAACATATTTTACGCCACATCCCATCTATTTTTGTATCGTTACTGAGATTTAGGGAGAAGGCTTTCCTTTCCATCTGCTACTGTGTATTAACTTCTGTAATATCTATCAATATAAAAGAGTAGCACCTTGAAGAGAAGTAAAGCGATGAGAAAGTCTTTACCTACCTAATACCACCACATTAAATGTACAGGTATCGCTGTTTCTTGCATTATCTGTTGCTTCGTATAACACAGAAGTTGTTCCGATATTGAAGGAGTTGCCAGGGTTGTGACTCGACGTGAAGGAACGTGAGCCAGAATTATCTGTGGCACGTGGTGGTATCCAGCTCACTATTGCAAAAGCTAGACCGTTGATCGTCTGGACGAGTTGGTCCCCAGGGCAGGCTGTAATCACTGGATCCTCACGATCTAAGACAAAAATACAACATACAATTCCACAAATAATCAAATGAGAGATACATGTATATGATTATGATATCTATTGACACCAGTATGTCGTTTCTCATATATCGAGTTACCGACTTTCAAAATAATTGATCTAGGGTCTAAGCACAATATATTGAATATAGCATTCAGCAAATGGTTTCGGACTTAAAACTCATTTATGTTCGTTTCACGTTGTGTCTGCATTTCGTGGCAGAAACCGATATTTTCCCATGAGACATATGCCTAGATAGCCTTCTAGTTGTGTTCTCCTTTTGACAGGAACTTACCATACACGTAGATATGGAAACTACAAGTAGCTGTATTCCCTCTAGCATCTCTTGATGTGTAAGTCACCGTGGTTGATCCAATACCGAAAGAGGCTCCGGAGTTATGAGTTGTTGTCAGAGTTTGGTAGCCAGAGTTATCTGATGCAGTGGGTGATACCCAGTAGGCGGTTGCTGTAGCTCTACCATGGATAGTGTTTATGGATTGGCTCCGAGGGCACGATCTAATTACTGGGTCCACACTATCTGCAGATTTAAAGTAGAGGTTAATTTCATACGATTGTACGTGTTATGATGAAAAGGTGTATTTACAGTTAGAAACACATATTGAGACTATAATATGGTGATTTTAAGCTCTCTGTCATTATGACATATGGATAGATGTTATTAATTACCATATTTTGCTTTAATAAGCACCGATGTGGGCACTAGTTGGCTACCATCTTGGATTGTTTGTCAAAAAAACTCTTAATGATATGAGATTTGTGGGACCCGGGTAGCAAAGTGTTCAGAAGTATGAAGTGTACAGATGACATTCCTGTCTCACAAGCACAACAGGGAGGTGCAACGTCAGCTCATTGACCATCAGGATGACACGCTGAAGGTGATGGATTGAACCTGACACTGACATCGACTTCACCCACTCCTCTCAGAACAAACTGACCGGCAGATCAAACCTCTGTCAAGAATCCCAGCCATATACCCCCAAATGAAATCGTAGCGCAAATTATGAAGAATTGAACATAAACCAGTACTGGCAAGCAATTCTGGAGTGACATTGTTCGAGAATCCAAGAACCTTCATCGGGTATCATTAGAGCAATGAAAATAAACTACTCTGACAAATGTAACCAAGGCAATACAGTTCTCGGAGTAATGAATGAATGCATGTTGTGAGGCGCTCAATCTTTTTGCTTGCATATAATTTTGCATATTTTTTTTTTAATAAATGCACTCCATGTAATTTCTTAACAGTTATTCGTAATAATTAGATCGTTGTAATTTACAAGTATGACCTCACACTTGGCACTTGGTAAAGCATAAATGAATATCATGTAGGCTATCGTAATTGATAATAAACACAAACGTGGCGTTGTTAAAACCAAAACTTCATCAGTATCGATATGTAGGAACACGCCATCGGCGTCGAAATCAAGCAACTTTTACTGCGAGATGATAATGACTATGACTATTACTACGACATGGGCCAGAAACGGAAAAGGTCCCCCCCCCCCCCCCCCCCCCCGTTAACATAGTAACATGACAATGAAATTTTGAAATGAGAGGAAATTACGAAATTCCTTAACTGGCAACATAAGAAGACGAAATTAGTGTCTAAGTATACATTTCACAAGTTGCCCAGTTGATTCTGATAGGAATCTCAGCCATCATGCGCAAAAGATGGTTATTGCCATGGAAACGATCAGAAAAAGGGCAGTTGTTGAGTGAATTTCACTATTCAAATACACGTACATGTTTATAGGAAACTCAAAGCCAGATCCCCAGATTTGCCTCATATGGTGGCTTAAAAACACAAAATTAGTGTCTCCGTATACATTTATCAACGTGACCAGTTGATTCTAATTGTAATCTAAGTCACTAGAGATCACGATCATGCATAAAAATTGTTGTTGCCATGGAAACGATATGAACAAAAAGGCAATTTTGTGAGAGAACTATTCATATATAAGTAAATACTTCTCAAAAAATGTACTCCTACTTAATAGTATTATGAGTATTTAGATGCCAGAATGGTTGTAATCATGACTGAGGTATTTCTAAGTGATAACTGTCATACCTCGAATGACTATTGCTATGACAACACCATGGTGGCGAAACTAAAATTGATATGCTGAGCACATACAAATTAATACCAAGGTGATGTGAGGCACTTTCATTCCTTGTTCTTTCTAATCGCCTTGGCCAATGTATTTCGTAATCTCTATGTTTCGTTTTAAACTGGTTGTGGTGGTTGGTGTTAGGCCATTGTCATTGTCTCTCACCAATCAAGAAGTAGAATTTCAGAAAATGGTAAACATATATATCATTTCACCATAATAAACACTGTAGAAGGCTAGATATATATCTGTGAAGTTTGTTGATTGATCAAGATCTGAACCATTTTAAGCTGTGGTGTGTCATGTATTCTTGTCTGGTTGATTGCAATCAATGTTTTGGTCATATTGTCAGGATTGTTAGGTAATTATTGTGAGCATTTTGAAAGATGCTATGCTAACATACCAATTACATAAGGGAAGTTCAGAAAATGTCATACCATGAAAACACAATATAAATGTGTTGAGATACATACCACAAGCTTCCAAATATAAAAGCACCAAAATGTTAAAGTTATCCTAGTCAATTAAAGCCATGGTCAGGTCAAATAAGGAATGTTGCTACAGCAACTCATAATAAATGGAAGTTTTATTTGAAAACTTATCCACTGAAATCACAATATTGCTTCTCATATAACTAGGTATTGGACTATTACAGCTATCTTTTTGATTGCAATCAAGATGTGGATAGCTTAGGTCAAGCGCTATGGGGGAGGGGGATCACACATGACAAGTTTCAGGCTGCCACAGATGCTTCATTGCTGTCACTATTCATCAACTATCTTTTCTGGCAAGCATACACCTGTACGCATGCATCGGTGAGGATATAAGTGACCAAAGGACAAGCTGCTCTGTCAGTGTCACTGAACAGGGTTTCACCTTTTCCATGCCATGCTTCAGATTCGACTACCCAAATTCAAGACTAAAGGGTACGAAACATTTAGACCTAAATCGTGCCGAAAAAATCTCTTCATTTAATCCTACACATCTAAGAATACCATGATATTCATTAATATCATTTTAACATCATCATAATACTAAAAACTAGGGTTAAATTTTCGCTGATTATTTGCTCATATAGTGAATATATTTACTGAAATTACCTTTTTTGTATCGTTGCCACAGATATGATAATATTTTGTCGGTGAACTTGACCTTAGATTACTAAGCTTTCACTCAGAATCAACTGGGCACCTTGCAAAATGTATAGACACTAATTTGGTGTTTTATGGTACCATATGAGAAATATAAGGCACTTTCTTATATTTTTGGGCACCATGGTGTTGTCATAGCGACGGTGCTCTTATGCAAGACTGTTAACAATTAAGACTCCTAAAACGTCAATGCTATGATTCTGACGTATTAATATTCATCAATCTAAATCTTGGGATTAGGTTTTGTGCTTCCTAAAAAAATATTTTAATCGTTTATTTTAAAAAGGGCCTATTTTTGTATCGTTTCCATTGAAATACCCAATTTTTGGGTATGATCGTCTTAAGTTCTCATCAGAATTAACTGGGCAACTTGTATAATGTATAGTTGGACACTAATTTTGTATTTTTATGTTAACATTTGAGAGGAGGATGGCAACTTCTGAAGTTCCAATATTTCACTGATGCGTTTCCATGGCAACGGCTCTGTAGGCCACACCTACCACCACTGCAAAGGCAAACAGGCAGATTCTGATATCTGAGGGTCATGGCTAAGATTAAAAAACATGAAATTGTGGCTAAGGGGGGGGGGGGGGTCTAGGTAGCCCACAGTATTACCTGTACAGCCAGATCCACTGTATCCACTGCAACATCGGACTGTTTCTCGTGTAGCGGTTCGGTAGGCCCTTCTGTGAAAGGCATGAAACAAATTATAATCGTTGGACAGCCTTATCTTGTCATTCAATTCTATTAAAGCCCACATACTCATCCAGTCACACCCCAGACCCGAAAAGCGACTACATTGATTGAATATTTAAGTGATTTTGAAAAGATGATTAAGTTGGGGAACAAGAAGAACACAAATTAAGTGAATGTGAGGATTCTTTTTTTAGACCATGATTTGATGGACTGATTTCCCTTGAATAACGTATATGACACCATTTTAACTATGGTACTGGGATTACCAGCCTACTATGACATTTATTGTGAATTGACAAAACCCAAAATTATGGACGTTAAAACAACTTTCCAGCAAATTTATTCGATTAATAATAGTGATATTATTAAATGAATAATAATTTTTTGATACTTTGAGTATAATGATGTGGAGCAATTTTAAAGTTTATCATATCACCAATATGTCATTACAGTAAGAAACAACAATTTTGACTTACTGTTTTTTCAACATCGACACGATAATGCCAAATAAAATGGCATTATTCCAATTCTCACGATTTTTATAATTTTCTGTGACAAAATCACACATGTTGAATTAATAGCATGTACATTTTTTCTAGTCTCTTTTTAAATCAACACAAGAAATTTCGTCCCATTAAAGGCATAACTTAAATAGGCATGGACAAAATGTTGTAGTAAATTTGTCTACGTTAATAGAAAATTGTTCTGCACCGTCTACACAATCATTACTCAAAGTAGAACCAGAAGTATGATTTGAAGTACAGTTAAGGGGTAAAACTGCGATGAGTCATAAATAACATTAATTAATTTGTGGATCACTGTTGTTATTGCTATGATGTAATTAGTTGTGTAGTCTCAACTCCCACCTCCCTGGTCAATCATTACCATTTTATTTTTCCCTTATACTTAGCACTTGAAATTCTGTGCGTTGGAGGGATACTTGTACTAGCCATCCTCCCCTGCCAAAATAGTTACGAGAATCCCCCCCCCCCCAACGTTTATGCATAATCATACTCACCTGTATCTTGTTCCTGAGCAGGTACCCCACTTGAACCACCCGCATTTTGTGTAATGCACATACGACTGTGAGTACGACTCACTGTACGTGGATGAGTACGTGTAAGTTCTGTGAAAAACAAGATGACAAGGAACTGACAATAATGTGGGCCATGATAATGATGACATTGATATCTTTAACATTAATCATCAAATCAAACACTTCTCATAAAACATTGAGCAGAACGGTAGAATAGTTTTTTCCATATAAAAAGTAGTTGGGTACAATGGGGCAAGACATCTACGCAAAGCATCATGGGACATGCTTCATCGCATCGGTTGACCAAATAGATAAGCCGTCAGGCTAGAACAACCATCGACCCAATGAAATGCGGCTTGCGGAATTACCAAATATCAATAAACGTTTCTTCTCCGGCATCTTCCCTCATTTTTTAAATATATGTATGCATACAAACATATATAGTATAGTTGGTTAAAGAACCACATGGATTTATCAAAAGTTTTATTTGTTTTAATAGTATTAATTACTATACAAATGATGCCCTGGTTTAAGTGGGTCAGTAGCAATTGTGTACATAAAGTACTTTTCAATAAATATTGCCTGAACGAGGCAAAGACGAGTGGGTTTCGGGCAAAATTCAGAGGGACCGCGTGTACACGATCCTACTGACCCACGAAAACCTGTGCATTATCTCTGTTTAATAGAATGGGTACCAAAATCTGACAAAAAAGTAATCTCCATTAACATCATTTGCTGAATGCATAGAAAAATAATGCGTCCGGTAATTTTAATTGACCAATCAGAGTGCAGAGATCCATCTACATCATCAAAATTATCAATGATTGGAAAATCTGCCAAGACTAAAATTGTTGACTTTCTTCACGTAGACAAGTGTCAAATAATAACACAGCTAAGTATAGTGAGTGGTCCACAAACCGTAAAACCCCTGCCCTTGAAACCGGCTCTCGCATATGTTTGCTCAATGTGCATTATCGAAGGTTGAATACGCGATTTATTGTGTATTTACGAATTAGCAAACAAAATGCACGATTTTCGGCAGAAAAATTTAACAAAAGGTGCACATATTTGACAATTGCACACTTTTGAAATATCTCTGTTTTTCTATTTGCGTTCGTACTTGGTAATTTTCTCGTCAATCGCTGAAACTTGTCCGTCATTTTTTTTTTTTACTGTACTAGAACAAGCATGATCGAGACGCAATACTGGTGAAATGCCTACACTGTACTCGTCAGGTTGACAGAGATATCGCACATTATCGGTAGGGGCCATTTTCAAGGTTCAGTGATGTGAATGTGCGATGTTTTTCGTCATCTTCAAGCAAAGAATATCTTTTAAGAGCATTATTTTTCTGATTTTTTATTGATATTTCAGTATTTTACCCGTTTATCTCGGTATGAGAATATTCACAAGACAACAAAGGGGCCGGTGTTAGGCACCGGCATCATATATGAGATGATTTTTTCTCCATAGCCTTAGACCATGTCATTGTCAAGTGGAGAACTAGAGACTTAATGTTTAGAACTATCAAGTTCATCACGCTATAATTTGATAACCATTTTGAGACGTATTCATATTAGTAAAGACAGATTTACTGCAATTTACTGCGATTGTCCACAGTGGCATCGATTGCGCCCAAACGAACGTGTTCATAACGTACACCCGTCACGCACAGTGCTGCTGCGACAGCGTAGAACTCATGAGTATGTCCACTTCTCCGTTAGAAGTATCTTACAAATTTACGTGTTTCATTTCTGCAGAGCGTTTGAATGTAGAAAATGAATGGACGCCAGTGTGCAATAGCGCCGAATGAGTGTTCGATGCATTGGGTGAATTTGTTCTAACTAACAGTGTCTCAATCGTCCGAAATTTGTTTAGATTCTTCACCTATTAAACTTTATGGAAGCTTTTCGACAGCCATGGGTGCAACCGCGCCGAAACAACATCGTATCGATAATATTAATTATCGGTATCGCGATATCGTGTTGATATCGCGTGCTGCGCCAGTAAAAAAAAAATGCGCAGTAATTACGGGTAATTCACCAATTATATTGCGAAGATTCTGATACTCATTCTATAATACACACTCACCATGTAAACATTTAATAAATATATGCATATATTTGAGCAATATTATACATTTTTGAAGGGGGAAAAGTATGATTATTTCACTTGAGGAAAAAAAGGACTTCTCTAATCTCGAACCAGCACAACATATTTAGGGGATACAGAGGTGCATTGTACAATCAAGTGGCAATGGAATGTTGAAATGTTATGCAGGAGGAGTGGATGAGACGTCATGAATTTGACAATAGTATAAATTTACTGGTGGGCGATATAGTGCAGTCAATATGCGGTGGAAAGATGATCAAGAAATTCATACACTCAGCTAAACATTTAAGGGCCTCACTGATCTATTATGTGACATAATAAACTTTGTCATTCATTACTAATTCAAAATTGTCACTGGAGGTTAAAATTGTATACTTTCGTTTAAAACTCGATCACCTTGTTATCGTTATCGTTTTGTTATTGATTTTGATTTTATAGATTATTTGTTCATTGTTTCTATTTGATTTATGTTTCAATGTAAACACAACAAAAAGGTAAGCCCCCCCCCCCCCCCTAAGCAAAATAGCATAACTTTTTATTGAATAGGTTTTGAGCAAGATAACTTGACAGGATTGTTTGTTCCGTGTGAAAATCACATTAATCCACTCAGTAACGCATGAGTGAGTACACATTAAAGACAGAGTTGTCACATTTCAAAAGTCACAAGGGTAATTTTGGGATTCTGTCATATAAATTTTTAAATAAGTTCCATTTCTGGTGCACAATCTGTGTCCTTTCATTGTTTATCATCCATCTCTCGGCGCATTTACACCTATCCCGACACTTAACCCATGGTTCTTGTTGAGTGAGCACCGTTTAAAAATTACTCATACCTCTTGAGTTTTTAACTGTTAAAAACCCTTTTTTTTGGTGAAAGAATCAAACTCTGGATATTTTGACTAAGATGTAACATGACCTGTTTTGTGAGCATAAGAAGCAATTTTCATGTTATGGTTGAGTGAATACACTTTAAAAATCTCTCATGAAATGCCAAAATGTACTGTTAAAACAGCATACACAATCATCCTTGAGACTTTTGAAAAGTCATATTTTTGCCTTTAGCGTTTGCTCACTCATGCATGACTAGACCGATCAATATCATTTCCGCATGAAAGTTAGCCAATAAGTGTAGCAACACCCCTGCCAAATTATTTTTTTCCATAACCTCCTGGTTAAAAAGTTATACAGTTGAGAAAAAGGAGGGGACTTACTTTATTTGCTGTGTGTATATGCTATGTGCGCTGCAGGCAAAACAATTTAGACCCCAATTTATTGTTGTAGGATTTGTGGAATTTGTGAAAAGAAAATGACATTAATGATAATGATGGTGTTGTTGTTTACTGTTCCTGAATAAATTTAAAAAAAATGATTATCATACTCCTGTAAAAGAGTACGACATAATTTTTCTAATTCATTTTTAGAGGTTTATCATTTTAATTGTCGTAGTCTGAAATATAATTTTGATATATTTTGATACATATTTACATGTTGTTGATGAATTAAAAGATGAAATGTCCATAATTGGAGTAAGTAAAACATGGGTCAAAGGTGAAGAAAATATATTTTTTGGTATCCCGAATTTTGAATTTGTTGGAAATTGTCGACAGGAGAGAAGAGGAGGAGGAGTTGGAAAATATGTACATGAGCACCTTCAGTTTAGAAGGAGACCTGATCTTGATATTCTACGTGTTTGTTTAGAAAATACATTTATTGAGGTGCACACTAAGATCAGAAAGGTCATAATTGCTGTAATGTATCGACCCCGAATCAAACTTGTAAATACTTTCTTGATTTTCTTCTCTGAATGAAATTTCAAAAGAAAAGAAAGAATTTATAATTATGGGAGACTTTAATATAGATGTGCTCAATAAAGCTATTTGTACTCTAATAACATTCATTACATTCATTTCACACTCCTAGGAACCTGTAATATATAAACCACCTCGTATAACAAATACTTCCGCATCTAAACTTGATAATATATTCGATAACTATGTAGAAAATCTTAATCTAAAAATCTGGAATCATAACCACTGACATCCGTGATCATCTAACCCCCTTCATGATTGTAGAATTCGATAACAATATAATGAATAAAACTAAAAATGAATATGACAAAATTGAATTTAGTTAATCCAATATTAATGAATTGATTGCGAAAGTCTTAATAACATTAAAGACGTAAACGAAATGTATGATAATTTTTTATTATTTTATAAAGAGTAATATGACTACTGTTTTCTTGCTATTGAAGTGAAGTAGAAATTTGCAACAAAAAATTACAAGCCATGGATAACAAAAGAAAAGAAAAAAAATCAACGAAAGAATATCTTAATATCGCTGATGTGTACAAAACATTGAATAATAATAATTCTTATACGTGCATATTATAAGAGTAAATTGAATAATGTCAAAACAGTATGAGGTTAACCTGGAAAGTTATTCATGATGTACTGAACAAACAAGGAAGTAAAGTTGATAAAACAGATATCGAATTCAATGGTGAATGTATTACAGATAAGAAGCATAATATTATAATAGTACATTCAATCATGACAAAAACAATGCGAGGTTAACCTGGAAAGTTATTCACGATGTACTGAACAAACAAGGAAGTAAAATTTTTGTAAAGAGGCTACAGTCAAATAAAAGTCGAGGATATGATGGCATACATCCAAAGGTTTTTAAACAGTCGATATTTGCAATACCTATTGTACAATATCATCAATCTTGCCTTTGTAAGAGGAGTCTTTCCTGATTCTTTAAAGATTGCAATAGTTCTTCCTGTCTTAAAGAGTGGAAATAGATCACAAGTGACAAATTATAGACCCATATCTATTTTAGGTACTTTCAATAACATTTTTGAGAAGATAATTTGTGATAAATTGATGTCTTTCATTAACAGCAACAACATATTGTACAACAGGCGATAAGCTTTTAGACAGGGTCACATTACTTGCCATTCCCATATAGACTTTACGGAACAAATTGCCAATGCATTTGAAAGCAATAAATTTTAATTGGACTCTTTTTAGACCTCAGTAAAGCATTATCTGTATAAATCGTGACATTTTAATTAATAAATTACGATTTTATAGTATCAGGGGAGTTGCATTACAATTGATTAAGAATTACTTCACAAACAAACCGGAAACAATATGTAACCATTGGTCATTTTCATTCCTTCTGTTTGAACATTTAACTTGGAGTCCCACAGGGTTCAAACTTAGGTCCCCTGCTATTTTTATTATATGTAAATGACTTGCCCATTTCCAGGTACATTCTACCTTATATTTATTCGCAGACGACACTAGTTTGTATCTTGCCGGCAATGATCCTGTAAGTGTAGGCCTGTTCATTTATTTTATTTTTTGTTTGTTTATTTTATTTTAAACAAACATAGAAATCCATATATTACGAGAAACTGTTATAATCTTTATTTGCCAAATTATCGCTGTAATTTTTCTAGAACAATAATAAAATACAAAGGACCTGTAATATGGAATCAACTACCAAATGATCATAAAGAATGTACTTCGTTAGCGTCATTCAAACTAAAATACAAAACAACGCTCATTAATTCTTAATTGCCTGTTTATTGTGTGTTTATGTTTGTGTGTAATATATTAATTCATAAATGTATTACCTGTATGTCCCGTAGCTACAACTTGATGCCACCTTCGCGGGAAAAAACACGAGGAGGATGGGAAGGAGGAAGAAAACCCTCGCTTTCATCATGGTTGGTTCCCCTCTGAAGTATAAAATTAAAGTATGGAATCCTCACTGATACTAACAAATAGCACCACGTACTCAGTCATCCCAACAGAAATTATAAAACGCATACTTCACATGTGAGGCAAACCTCGAGGCAAGGAAATATACTTTGGGACTGCTTTCATGAAATTGAACTTGCATGTTTGCAGACACGATTCATAATCGTGATGTTTGCCTCATGAAGTGGTGGGAGACGTGTTGTTCTTTTAAATCAAGAAAACCTTCTTTTAGTTTATCATGGTAACCGAATATTAAATTGTCTTGTTATCTCTTTTCCGTATCTTGGAGGTGATCCACAAAGCATTATCATTGCAATATCAATTAACTAGTGCTTCAATTTGTCCACATTTCAGTTGAAGACTACTCTCCCAATGAGCATCCCAGCAAACACAGAACGTTTTCAAAACGTTTTTTTTTTAGGTCCAGTACGACTTCCTCGTAAATGAGCGTTCTTAAAACGTTTATATAACGTTAAAGTTTGGACTTATAAAAAAAAAAAAAACGTTTTTTGGACGTTACACAATTAAACGTTTTGTATAGGAGGTTTACAGAAAGTTTGGTATAGTACGCTTACAGAAAGTTTGATATAGTACGTTTACAAAACGTTTTACAAAACGTCTAGTTCATTAAATCAACTAAACAATTACCAGAAGTGATCATATTTTTTTCTACGTGCAACTAACAAAAAGCAACTTCAATGTTGCAATTTAAATGTGATGTGTTTCAATGACCAACGCATTTCAACTTATTGCATGACCATAATATAACGTAATATTCACGTCATATGACGTCTCTTAAAGACCAACTGATCCTAATCCCATCCCAACTCAGTCTAATCCTAAGCCTAACCTGAATTTATACCAGTAGTTGTTTACTTTCACTTCAGTTAAGCAATTACTGTTCACCCAACTGGCACAGTATGTTACTTGAAAACACATTGATAACTGAGCTGCTCATGAATATTCATGCCTGCATTAGGCCTATTGACATCTGTCCTAGTTTTGTACATTTGAATAATAAAACCGGCTTATAACTAGATAGAAGGAGTATTTAAAGATTGTCCGTCCCTTTTGCAAGCTTAAAATTTGAAATCGTCTATCACGATCGTAAATTGAAGAAAGTGTGATTCAAGACCATTTCTTAGAATATAGCATGTTGAAGCTTTCTGTATATGTAAAAAATTTCAGCCGTTAAATTTCAAACCGACTTTTTTCGTACCACGAAAAAAGTATTAGTCTTTGTTACAGTATCTATGTGGTTATTATGCGTGTGTGAAATCTTAATTTTATGAGTAACTACCAAACTCTGGAGATGATTCCTTCCATAGAACAATTTTTTTCATAATGCTTTTTATAATTTAATAAACAGATTAATCAATAAAGCAGATATTTCAACACAAACTGCTAAGAGCCTGAGGTAAAGACTATTAATCAGACGTTGTTTACGTGCATTATTTGAATTTTACACTACGCATCAGCTTCAAATTTTGAATATAGAGCTTGCTAACAGTTCTCTATATGTTTTGCCAATGTTTCGATGGTTTTGTGGTGATCTGCAAAAGGGACTGGCTGTCTTTAAGCATACATTCCAATAAACGTTTTGAAATTTAGACATTTTAAAAAATGCCACCCAACTGAGTGCAGACAATATTAATTAACAAAATATTCATTTATAGTTGTACATGTATTAACTGATACTGTGTGGAGCATATTACAGCAGTATTATATATATATATATATATATATATATATATATATATATATATATATATATATATAAGAGTGAGTGTACTAAAATACGATAGGAGTAGGGTAGGGTAAGATAGGATTAGGATAGGATAGGATAGGATAAGATAAGAATAGGGTTATGTGTGCTTATGTATCCATGTATGATTAGTCATGGGAGATAATGTCATTCTATGTTTTAAACTTTCTATGTTTAAACATTCAAACTGGTCATAAACATAACGTCCAACACATATTCTATAAGGTTTCCCAAACGTTCTTTAATCCTTAACGTACCACTTGTGGATTACTTCACCATTTATGCACATAAATCCCCCAAAGCAGCATTTTGTCTGGAATACAAGGAGTTAAACGTCTAAAACAGAATATTAACTTTTGGAAAAGCGTTTTATGAACGTTTTAGACATGTTTTAAAAGTTTTTCTAGACATTCTTAAAACGTTTATAGTGCATTTGAAGGTTTTAAAAACCTTCCAAACGCTTTTAAAGGTTTTCTTTACGTTCTAACAACGTCCACAATATATTTAGAACATTTTGTAAAGGTTTTTGGACGTCTCGAGCTTCCGAAAGGTTTTTAAAGATTTTTTGTTTGTTCTTTTAACATTAAAGGGCCCCTGTCATCAAAATATAAGTTGACTTCTGTTGATGCAACTTAATATGTATATAACAAAATCACGATCTGTTCAATGGAAATATGTGTCCTGTATTTTAAAATAATTTTCCTATATTTTTTCTCAGTACTGATAAGCCCCGCCTCCTTGACATCATCAAAGGTAGAAATTAGCAGGATAATAATAATGATAATAGTAATTCATAGAATTTATATAGCGCACTTTCCATCTTAACTACTGTAGATACCCAAGGCGCTTCAGAGCAAATTAAAGAGAGAGAAAAAAAATACAATACAGGTATGAACTTGTATGTCAAAAAGCACCGTTATACAGGTATGTCTTTAGGTTGCCCTTGAAGGTAGTCACTGACGTCAGGGTTCTCAAACTCTGTGGAAGAGAATTCCACAGGGTTGGCCATGCATGAGCAAAGGCCCGTTCTCCCCACGATGTCTTTGAAACCGGAACTTGCAAAAGACCGGATGTGGAGGATCTTAAGGTTCGTGATGGTTGGTAGTTGTGAATTACAGATTTATTGTAAATGGGGGAAGTTCCGTTGACAATATGAAAGATTAAAAGAAGTATTTTAAAGGCACGGCGTTCCCTCAGGGGCAACCAATGACCAATGAAGACTTTTCAAGACAGGGGTGATGTGGCTGCGCTTGTCGGTTAAAGTTACAATGCGTGCAGCTGCATTTTGTAACTTCTGCAGTTTCCCAATTTGAGTGTCTGGTAAGTTGTATAGGAGGCCATTACCAAAATCAAGCCGCGACGAAATGAGTGAATGTACTAGTTTCTCTGTTGCAGAGCGAGTGAGATACTTTCTTATAAATCCAATGTTGCGCAATTGATAGCTGACTGATCTGCAAATACTTGTAATCTGATTGGACATAGACATATGGGAGTCAAAAACAACAAGGTTGCGACATGATTTTGACAAGGGAATGTTGCTACCTGAGATGGAAATGGAATCAATGTCTAATTTGAGTTGAGATTTTGAGCCGAAAAGTAAAAACTCACATTTACTTTGGTTTAAAAAGTAATGAGTGTGACTTCAACCAAGTGTCAATGTCCATTATACACCTTTCCAGATTACAAATAGATTGGCTGGCACTAGTTTGATTGGGTGGAAAAGAAACAAAAATCTGAATATCATCTGCATATAAATGATAATGAACGGAGTGACGTTGGAAAATATCTTTGAGCCCTGTCAAATAAACGGAGAACAAAATGGGCCCTCCAAAAGAACCTTGGGGGACATCGCAGACCATTGATCGAGATGAGGAGGTAACACCATTCAGAAGGACTGACTGTGAATGTGAGGAGAGATACGAGTTCAGCCATTCTAAAGCATTGCCTTGAAGCCCTAAACTAGTGAGAGTATTGATGAGTAAAGTGTGGTCTACGGTGTCAAATGCGGCCAATCGATCTTAAAGTACCATGGCTGTTACTGATCCACTGTCCATTTTCTGTTAGATGTAGCTGGAAACATTAGTGAGGAGTGTCTCGACACTATGATGAGGTCGGTAGGCAGACTGGAATGGGTCAAGTAAATTGTGTTCTAACAAATTGTCTGTCAGTCTTGAAAAGATAACTCTCTCTAGAATCTTAAACAAAAAAGTAAGATTACTAACTGGACGGTAATTTTTTAGTGATTCATAATCTAGAGATGGCTTTTTCAACAATGGACGAATAAGGGCCGATTTTAAAGCTGGTGATAGACATAATTTATGCACAAAATAAATATTGCAATGACTATCTGCAAGTGCTTATAATATCATCACAAAAACTAGCACATTTCTGACATAAAGAAACGATTACAACTGTATACCCTCATGAAATTTTGTAAGATGGTATTGTGTGAAGACATGTGATGCTCTTGTGGGCAGGTGGAGGTAGTCATTGCAATGTTTAGTTTTTGCATAAATTCTGCTTATTATCCTGCTAATTTCTACCTTTGATGATGTCACAAGGGGAATCTTGAGTTGGAGGATATTTTGGAGGTGGGGCTTATCAGTGATGAGAAAAAAATATAGAAAAATTATTTTAAAATATAGGACACATATTTCCATTGAACAGTTAGTCATTTTGTTATGTACATAATTATGTTGCATCAACATAAGTCAACACACATTGTGATGACAGGGGACCTTTAAACGTCCATAACACTTTTTCACAAAACGTCAAAAAAAATTAAAACGTTTTTAAAACGTTCAGAAAACGTCCATTTGTTAGCTGGGACCGGGATATATGGCATTTTTATCCAGATTGATCACGAAATGTATAAGGTTACATATTAAATCTTTACAGGTTTATGCGTTCATGCCACAAGATACTTAACATATCAGGAACAATAAGCACAAAATTAGCATTATCATCTAATATTGCATAATGTTCCTTTCCTTTTGGATATACTACATACTATAAACGAAGACTGATGTTAAATGATGCTGTTCCTTTAGTTCCTCTGCATTACTCATGCGATATAAATTATGTTTAGAGACTCATACATAAAGACTTCAATCATATATGAATATATTATGAAGTCCGTTCATTCCCTTATTGTAATTGTAATCTGAAGAAAGGTTGTTATATGAAACGCACAACCAAAAGAACATCCAAAAACTTACCTGCAAACCTATTGAAAGGTCTGTCAATCGATCTGTACAAGAGGATTGATGACAATATATAATTAAATCTCTGTTGATGTGTGATATATTTACGACCTCAGGAATCCATCGGAGAGAAGAAAAATGCAGCCACGGTGCACTACATCATAGTGGTGAAGCGGTATATACGTGCTTCAACATTTCTTGCGATTGCATATTAGGCGGTATGTCCTAAACTGGATTGGTGATTGGTCGGCATCCCCTTTGCATAACAAATCAGAACGCGGGGTTGAATGAGAGCCAGGTAAGACCTGGGGAATGATATCACAATTCATAGAGTTCCTTGCCCTGTATTCTTTCGGAATTATTTGTGGTTCACGCACCTAGATCCAGGGCGCAGGCCGTGTTAATTTTGCTCAAACCTGTCAAACTTTTAATCATGTGCAATGTCCATTACGGCTTTGAAAATAGTAATGTAATGAATAACGTAGTGATCATTAAATATCAATTCGCGATTGGGTTTCATATGGAAGGACACCCACCAGCCAGCACCAGCCCCCCCCCCCCCCCCATCCCCTCGCTCCAATTCCCCCCCCCCCCCCCACCAAAAAAAAAACCACACACACACACACAAACAAACACAAAATGCACATACATGACCACACGCACACCCAACATAATTGGATGAAATGAGCAAACAATACAAATAGGCCTACCTCATGATATTTTTACAGAATTTTGCTTATAGAATAAAACAATAAATGTACGAGTGTCATTTAACAATAGATGCTTGTTTTCTTGTACGCATGCCTATGCACATACTTTTACAGTAAGGAAATGCTTCTTACACCGTTCATGCACGCATGTGTAATCGACAACTGCATGTGTAAGAAATGAACTCTTTATCTCTGGTAACCAAATTCACCTAGAGCCACGAAGTAACATCACATCACCTGAATGTGTATATACCCAAGGAGCACTACAGGTTTACATGACATGGGCATTTGTAAACGGAAGACCAGTCTGCACATTTTCTATGTGGTCTATCTTTGTGATATGCTTTCGGAAAGAAATGGCAGCCATTTTTCGAAATGGCCGCCGTGGAAATGTATTATTGACCACCACTTAAGATAACATTTGAATGGAACACTTTCCCACATAGTATGAGGTATCATATTAAAGAAGATAAAGTTTCCTACAAGAGTGTACCACATTTGTTAGACTTTGTGGAGATTTCCATCACAATTCGGGGCAAAGAATGTGAATTTTTACCATATTTTCCAAAGATTTCATTTTCAGGGTAATACACATTCCTTCATATTTCCGATTAATTTATTCATTAACGAAATTAAACTTCTCAGAAAACTTTCCTGGCATCTGTTATAGTAACATAAGTTATAGTAATCTAAAGTCTATACCTTGATGCTAGCCAAAGCCGCATTTTGTACATTTCTGTTCCTCTGCCATATGTTTAACACGCAAATCTGTTTATTGAGTATGTCTGTTCCTTGTGTCCATTATGAGCCTCTTTTGTCCACATTTCTCCCATATTACAATTTGTTTCTTGTGTTCATCATCATGATAATTTTTGGTAAAGAGATGGGTGTTCCTAATCCCCCTTCGAATTAAACGTGAACAAAAATGGTGAACAGCAACGGTAATTCTACCCTCACGCCCCCCCCCCCCCCCCCCCCCTCCAACACGCCTGCCGTCCCGGTTTTCCCGGCTTCGCCACAGATTATTTCAATTTCGGACTAACGAGCCTTATTTCATTTTCGGACTAACGAACTTTACTTCGTTTTCGGATTAACGAACCTTCGGAGTGACGAACTTTACTTCGCTTTCGGATGAACGAACCTTCGGAGTGACGAACTTTACTTCGTTTTCAGAAAAACGAACCTTCGGAGCAACGAACCTTATTTCGTTTTCGGATTAACGAACCTTCGGAACAACGAACCCTGTTTTATTTTCGGATTACCGAATCTTTGGAATAACGAACCTTCGGAATTTCGAACTGGAACCGCTCAAAGCTAGTATAGGCCCTAGTTGATATCCCAATACAATACTTTAACCCTGAGGCCGCAGGCCGAGGGATTATAGTAATGTACATGTATTTAGATCAACGCGGGAACATAGTTTAACCATGTCCCGAATATAAGAGCAGTATGTATGTGTTTAATATACAGAATAAAATAATGATTAATTACTAAGATATTTCGAACTCACAACAGGAGCTCTCCAGGGCCCTGTTGCATAAAACTTACCATTAATGGTAACTCTGCTATCAATGAAAACTTTTAGGGATATCTTGCATTTGATTGGCTGTTGAGTGGAGCTACAAAGGTAGTTGCCATTGATGGCACAGTTACCATTAAAGGGTTACTAAATTAGAAAAGTAAGTTACCACTAATCTGTGTAAAATAATCCACTAAAAACGAATTTCAGAATCGCTTGCCGCGATAAAGTCTCATTTTGACGAAAATTTGAAGAAACGGACGCCTCAAACCCAATGAGAATGGCCCTATTGTATTAAGTTTATAAAAGGCGCGCAAACAAAAAGCATTGTGACGTCATGTTGAGCAGCTTGCTTGGCACTGCTCTTTGCAAAAAAAATCCGCGACTTGGTACATTAATACACTATATTTTTCAGCGTTGGTCGCGGAAATGAGTTTACACGCAAAGTCCCATAGAGACTGGAGCACAAGCTGGCTTCCACTCAGCATGCATATTTATGCAAATAAAAGTACTATTGCCCACTGCATTATGTTAATGAGGTACTATGCCCGCTGTTTTATGCACATAAACGTACTACGCCCGCTGGAGTATGTTAATGAGGTTATTTTGCTAGAATGGTTAGATCTAGTTCATGCATGTCCACCAATCAGGTAACAGGGTTATATGGATGAGGTATATATAGATCCACAATGTCTCTTTGGCATTATTAAACTATTCACTTTCGAACATCCCGGTTCATTCTTCCGATTTCCTGATCCTCAAAATAGAGAACGGAAGTCGCTGAAAAAATATTGAGCCGTCCCTGCGATAACCCACGCAAGCAACTCTGTCATGCCGAGGCAGCGTAGTCTATACAACAATGCCTCTTTGGCATAAATTTAGTATGCTGAATTTCAAGGAAAATTATGTCCTTCGCATGAAAATGCTGTTTCATCCTGACTTGTTTTCCTCCAGTTCTCAATTGGAATGTTCCAGATGGACGAAGTTCCATTTGTCCTGACCCATCCTATAGTGCACGTTGGGCTGAGTGGGAATACAAAATAGAGGCAATAATTAGCAGGTAAAGGAACCCTCTTACGAAATATCAGAGTGATAGCTACAATGCGTACCAAAAAATAATGCTGTCGCTCGTTCTAAATGTCTTTATGATTACCCGGAAATAGTCACAGCAGCATCAAATGCACTAAAACACTTGACATAAACACTCGTATAAATCTCATCTCAATAAACCGATATCTGATTGATTAAGTTTTGACTATTGAGTGGGCAATAGTACCTCGAAAGAATTATTGACCGGTTAATGGAACAATAATTGTTTTACACAAGCACGATCTCGCAAGGTATCGATTAGGGTCACACTGTGCCAGATAAACTGCTGTTTTGTGGAGCACATGGCACATAAAAAAGTTTAAAAAGAAAGCAGGAAATATATAGTGTAAGCCTATCAAATCACCATAAGACTAGTTCCAGCCGTACGAGTTACCTGATTACAGGCACCGATGCTTTATTTCTTTTGTTATATTTCTTCTTGTATATCTTCGATACCCACGACAACTCAATCCTATGAGGTTGAACTAATCGCAGGACCAGAATAGGAACTCGGCTTAATAGACCCAATCAGCGTGCCCATGCAAATATTAGATATAAGTTTTAAGTAAGCATTGCTTTAATGTTTGGCAAACTTCCTCATTCTATATTTAGCTAGGTCCCACGTCATCCCAATACGTTAGTGATAGGGTAAACCGTGTGAACTGCGGATTCCTGCCGAGGTTCTTGATGGGCTAATGGGTTGCAAATGGACTAACCTGTCTCTATAGATATGTTTCAGAGGAAAAATATGAATAGTTTTCAAGCCTGACGCTGTGCATTCTATTTTGAGTATTCTTTCAGAGGGGTTCTTTATCAGGCCCTCTTGTTTGCATTGCGGGGGCTATTTAATTGCCCCGAGCATTCTTGTAATATATCCCCTGGGTGGCTATACAGTGATTGTTTTATCTCGCCATATCTTGTATTATATCGTGCAAACTCACACAAATTTTATTCTATGAATGCAACCATACAATGGAATATGTTGGTTTATCACCTGGTCAACCACCATCTATTTCTGTCTTGTTCTTTATAATTCTCAACCTTCCAGAGTCCCCGCCAACTTTGGCTGTCTGAAGCTTCAAGTCTGAAACATTGTGACCTTGGCGTATTAGACAATGAACACACTACAAGATATCAGTTGCCTTTATATATGAGGTGGAAGAGAAATTTGTGTTTGATTATTCCATCACCTCTAGGTTTTCGTAGCCTAGGAACCAGATACAGCTGGCTTCCGCACCACAGTCCATGCGTTCAATACAATTCCCGCTTCGCGACACATCTGCGCACTAACAAGAGCAATACGATCATATGATCGCTGCGAAACGTAAACAAGGATACATGTAGTTTGTCACTTTTCCTAAAAGCTTCATGAAGCAACGACTGTGAGATTTCGTTTTAAATGCAGTATGTTGTGTCAGAACAGTGCCAGCAGGTCAGCATGATGGGCACTTAAATCGTCCCATTTTGTGGAACTTCCATGGATCAATATTAATACAAGGCTCAATTCACGATGTCTGCTTTAGTATTGGACACCTCACAATCGTAATGTGTTGTTGTTTTTGATGTGTGTTGGGATCAACTATAAAGCTCTAAAAGGTTTCTATTAAAAAAAATCTGAGGCAAAACAGGACTCATAGACTCGAAGTGGATTACAAGTTACAATACATTTTATTAATTAGGCCTACTGAGCTCTTACACTCGATGACAAGTTGTGATAACTATGAAGCTTTTTGTCTTCGTTTCACTCTATCTGATAAATATTTCTCTGATTTATAACTTTACCTCTAATGAATTAATGATTTGATTTAAATCTCTGATGGCTCTTATTATTTACTGTCTCTCTCGTAAGATACAAACAAGTTAATGATTACAGAGAATTTCCATGAGGGGGACAGTTACTTGGCTTTATAATAACTCATATGGCACATAAACTGGACTTTCACAGTCACAGGTCCTAAATTTATTTCACATATATTGTGAAATTCTCACCTAATTCAAGTCATCTGCAACTTTTCTCCCACATGATGATATCAGAATTACACATATCCTATACATCTACAATACTTATACTTTCCTTTGTTTAAATGCGTTTAAATATAGTTTTAAAACTCTACATTGAGAACATTGAGAACTAAAAGTATGGTTACCCTTATCTTATACATGTATCTTCCTTTCAAATCAAATACAAAGATAACAAATTTGTAACTATTAAAATGTGGACTAGAGATCCATTGTTGAATGAAAGCTCATTATTTTTCCCTTCCATTAACTATATTCAAGCGTCTTTGCACGTCACCTCCGATGAGAGTCTGGCTTCCAGGCTTTGGGATATTTGGACGAAAATCCGTTAAATCATCAGAATCTTATTGTTATTTGAAAGTAAACAGCAAATGTGAGAGCATCTTGCACGTGACTTCACACATTTTAAAGGGTTACTAAATTAGCAAAATTAGTTCCCACTAATCTATGTAAAATTATCCACTAAAAACGAATTTCACATTCGTTTGGCTCAATAAAGTCTCATTTTAACGAAAATTTGAAAAAACGCACGCCTCCAGTGACGTCAGAGAAGTCAAAATTCCATAAATGCCAACGGCATGAATGAAACATTTTATTCACGCCGTTCAAACAATACGTTGCCAATGGGAACCCCAAAGCTTGTCCGAGGTAACATCTAATAGATTCAAAGTGCATTCCATCCATTGAATCTGAATGACAAGATACAAGTGAATGCAATAACGCGTTACTATGCAGTTAGGGGGAAAGTTGTGAATACATTACGAAAATGGTCTATTGTTGACTTCCGTACAATCTATGGAATTTTGACTTCTCTGACGTCACTGGAGACATGCGGGTTTTTTTTCAAATTTTCATTAAAATGAGACTTTATTGCGGCAAACAAAATGTGAAATACGTTTTTAGTGGATAATTTTACATAGATTAGCGGAAACTTTAACCTAAAAAAGAATTTCTTATCCTATGACAAATCATTATCCAACCTTCACAAACATGTTTTTTTTATGTTTTTATTAAAATCATCTTATCGTCAGGATGGACTATTTCCCTTTAAAGATAGGAGTCTAGTACTGACGAGACTGGTCACTCATTCATTCTATTCTCCCTCTGTCCCAAAGCCTGGAGTATTACTATCACATTTTATGTAATACACAAAATACATGAATCCCTAAGAGCAACAAATGTTATTGGACTAGACAGTCTTATGAATAGTCTGTTTTTTGCCTCTCAAGGGCTCATTAACGATATATATTTAGGGAGAAGTGAGAGTCCCTGACAGGATCATCATAGGTACTAATCTGTCCGTATGCAAGAGCTGGGCCCATGCATCCCTCCACCGCACCCCGCCATCTATGTGATCCTATCCTAAACCAATGTCTTCCCCACATATAACCCAAGTAGAATAGTATGTATGTATAGGTTAATGTCATTAAGTACATCATATTTTAGTCTGTAGTTTGCTACAAAGCATCTGGGTAAATGTATATAATCAGTATCATAAGCAATTACCATACGTTGGTTTGTACAAGCCGTCTACCAATCTCCCTTTACACATTTTTCTCCTTCAGCGTGTGTGTTTTCTGCATACAAGTAATATAATGTAATACCATCCAATGACACTTATTGACATGCATTTTAAGGAAAATTAAACCAAGGATTACAAGACTGAAGTTAGAACCAACCTACATATAATAGCATGCTATGTTTTACAAGGGAGCCCGAGTATATCGTAATTGTAATCCGTACGCGTGATTTTAATTACTGAAACACCACAATTAAAGTAATATGTTTACCTCTATATCTTTTGCATATAACAAACTACATAGTCATTACATATGTAGTAAAAACAAACACATGTAGTACTTTAAAATTAATGATTATTACTATAGTCAAATTCATGTTCCCTAATAATTTTGAATAAATCTGAGAACAAGTCAAACGAAAACTTTGAGAAAAAGGATGCATTGCACACGGCCTCATATCATTTGACCTTTTGACCAATAGATGACCTGTGACCCCATTAGCCTCATGAAGACACATGTGCTTTTACCCAAGGATCATTTGTACCTAGTGTGATTACAATTGATGCAGAAATAAAGAAATGAGAGCAAGTTAAACAAAAACTTTTTTGTAACTGACTAACAGACTAACAGACCAACAGGCTAACAGGAAATGTGATTACTAGGTCTCTGCCAAACGTTATTCAGGCGAGACAAAATGACAGTACATACATCCGTATATTCTTCCATGCTTTCATAGTGTTCTATTCAATTGTCATGAAACTGATTTCAATTATGCATGTACAGATCCCCAATGCCAAAGGTCTAGAACTGTATTAAATGATGTATTCTTTAGAAAGAAATAAACACTAAACCCCATCACAGAAGGGATGTAGAATTCCATGCTATCATCCATTTAATCCTACAGGGTATTTCTGTATAATCATCTGCATGTTGAATGGTGTGGAGTTATAACTACTGGGACAAACAGTGCCTTTTATTAATAATAATAAAATAAGATAATAATAGATCATAAGATTGTGCCGCGAAGAGATCAAATTTTCGCATGACTTGTTCAACCGTGATTCAATTTAGCCAGAACATTTTACTCCAAACCCTATAAAAATTCAGGGGTTTTATGTTCTTAGAGAGATATTTTACAATGAACATACAAACTTCAGGTGATTCTCACTTAGATTTTTCTGAAACAGGTCTAAAAGTTAAGGAATTATTTATACCAGCCCAAGCAAGTGGGCTGGATGAATTTTTTAAGATCAATTCATTTGGGCCACTATGATCAAATCATCATGAACTAAAGGGAGAATATCTCCCTATTTATATTCATATAAGAAATAGTCAAAACCACCATTGATTACTAAAGCGTCACTGCTTAAAGTGATAATGTGATAATACACACCACATACATAATGTATGTCAAATATGTGATAAAGTGGTGAGAAAAACAGCTTATGAGCAATATTCCTTTTTTCCCTTTGCCCCCTCTGGATGTGTCATTGCTGTTGTGAATTACTGAAATAATATGAGTGCAAGTCATAGAATATCCCTCAACGTATTGACTGCTTGTCGTTTCTATGCTCGTCTCGAGGTCCCACTTACAGGGGTGAGTTATCATAGATGTTAGACTGATTCATGGATGCATCTTGATTTGTCTGGGAGACTGCTGAACTGGAGAGTACAGTCCCAGTCGTGACCGAATAACTGCCTGCGACGCTGTGGTCGTTGTCCGTGCCTCGTTTCTTAGTCAGTGAGAAACCGTACCACAGGCAAGATTGGTATCTCTCAGCCAACCAGGCACGGACTTTCGGCAGTCGGAGGGCATAGAGGACAAACATGAAGAAGCCCTGAAGAGAGTTGAGGATGATGAATATGATGTGGACTATCATGTTGACGTCATTGATGACGGTCAGGTAGCCCACGACCCAGGTAAACCCAAGCAGGAATAAGACAATGACCGCGTTCTGGAGCCGCCGCATGGCCGTTCCACTCGACGAGGTGCCGTCTTCAGTCTTGCCTTTCTTGGAGGCCGAGGTAACCCGAGTGAGTTGGTACATGACAAGCCCAAAGATGATAGCATTGGCTGCAAGAATCAGTGCCAGCTCTACCAGGAGACCACCAACTAACGGCCACTTGCGAATGAAACAGCTGAAAGGGATAGAGGGTGAGGCAGCGCACGAGAAGCAACAATTAGTGAGGTGTCGGGAAAAAGGATTGGATGAAACAGAGACGCAGGCATTGGGAGAAAAGGATGATGCGAGTAAAAAGACATACATATGTTAAAGGAAATGTATACGGTGAGTTCTGTGGTAGAGGATGTAGTTGTCCTTGAGAGGGCTGTTGGGCTATTTTCTCAGAGAAGCTCTGAAAAGAGCTGCTCAGAGAGCAAGTGAGACAGGAAATGAGAGGAGTGAAGCGGATGGCAAATTTACAGGAATGATCTTCTAGTCGTGCTCATTCCTCCAAATCAAGTGCCAAAGGGTAGTCCAACCGTCCGAATTATGTAATGATTCTTTATGGGTTGGTACAAAGATGGTATATGGCGAGGCAACTCGTTGATTAGATGTTCGTCTCTTTAAGTCACATTTTGTCTTATTTATAGTAGATAGAGTTGCATAATAAATTCCTAATTGAATAAGAATTGCTGAGGAAATCCCACAAGAGAAACAACACATTTTATTACAAAGGACTGTGGCCATACCTCAAATGCGTCTAATTAGAATAATGCTACGTATAATCTATCAAGATCCCATACAAATGCAGAAACCATGTTATTCTCAGTCAAGATATCTCTCTGGTAACCACAACAAAATTATACCCTCTTTGGGCTCGGACTATAATGACCAAACGTCAAACACCAATAATATGTCAAAATGAACCTGTGATGAGTATTACCAATTGAACTTACTAGTCAGTGTATGCGTATTGGTGATTAGCCGAGGCGCCAGTCACGATGACAATAATTGCAGGAACACCTGAAAAACAAAGTGAACTAGAGCAATTCTCCCTATCGCATATAGCCGATATCAAGCGATATCACCTCACGATACCGATATCTGATCGATTGCTCTTGGGACGTATACTTCCGGTAAGAGCTGGTTGTCGGTAGAAAGTGACCAAGAAATCACTTTTTTTTATGAATTAAGCAGTGAAAATTTTGTGTAGGGTTGTGGTTAGGATCAAGGTTAGGTTTAGAATAAGGTTTAGGGTTAGTGTTAAGGTCAGGGTTAGGTTTAGGGTTAATATTCATAAAATTAGTTGGATGCCCTGGTCCCTTATTGTATACGGGATTGCCGAATGTTCGTGGACCGGAAGTTCATATCCCAAGAATTAAAGGTAAAAAAATTAGAGCGCCACACACGTTCAGATTCGGAGAGCTATATGCGATAGGGAGAATTCGACTGCCACGCAGTCGATAAATATGCCTCCGCCTCTTTGCTAGCTCTATTTAGATTATTTTCAGAAAATCTCTTTGTTTGGTTGGAAATGTTCCAGTTCCTATGTGAAATGAAAATACCATTCATCCTGTTTTTCTATGTTAAGTGAAGTTTGGCAATGTTAATTTGACCTTTGACCTCTTACTTCTTTGATTTCCAATCTAACCAGTCTGTCTTAATCCATCCCTGTATCCTTGTGATTCTTGTACCATGTTTTCTTGAAATGAATAATTTAATTGGGATTTATTGTGAAAAGTATCAACTGGGGGGCAATTTTCCGCACATTTTGGCAAAGTTCATAAACCTTTGACCTCTGACCTTTCAGGAATTTTACCCAAACTTTCACCAGTCTACCTTCATGAAATGAGACATCTCTGTACCATGTTTGTTTAGATTGAATCATTAGATTTGGATTCAATGTGAAAAATAGCCAATTTTTGCAAAGTGCATTGACCTTTTACCTCTGACCTTTGAGAAATGTCACCAAAAATGTTACCAGTCTACCCCCAAGCAGTGATCCATCTTTGCACCATGTTTAGTTGGTAATGTACCATTGGACTTGGATTTACTTTGAAAAATATCACTTTGGGGGCAATTTTTAGGTAATTTTTTGGCAAAGTGCATTGGCCTTTGACCCCTGACCTTTGAGAAATTTCACCAAAAATGTCACCAGTCTCACCCTAAGTAGTGATCCATCTTTGCACCATGTTTAGTTGGTAATGTATCATTGGATTTGGACTTATTGTGAAAAATATAAAGTTTGGGGCAATTTTTAGCCAATTTTGGCAACGTTCATTGACCTTTGACATCTGACCTTTCAGTAATTTTACCAAAAATTTCATCAGTCTATCCCCAAGTAGTGATCCATCCATGTACCATGTTTAATGAGAACTACATCCTTGGACTTGGAATTATTGTGGAAAAGGTCAAATTTTTGCAATTTTTCACAAAGTTCATTGACCTTTGACCTCTAAACTTTCAGGAATTTTACCCAAAATGTCACCAGTCTACCTCCAAGTAGTGATCCATCTTTGTACCATGTTTGATGAGAATTGTATCCTTGGATTCGGATTTAATGTGAAAAAGGTCAATTTTGGCAATTTTTCACAATGTTCATTGACCTTTGACCTTTGACCTCAATCAGATTTGACCCCAATTTTACACACTTCATTGGTTTTATGCAATACACACATGTACCAAGTTTGAAGCAAATCTGGTTCACGGTTCTCAAGATATTGCCTAAACGGATTCGGGACGGACGGACGTACGGACGGACGGACGGACGGACGGACGGACAACCCGAAAACATAATGCCTCCGGCCACTTCGTGGCGGAGGCATAAAAATATATTGATAATCTATATGAAGAAATTCATCACAGGTACTCATTAGATGTACACAGGCATTACATCACAAAAATCTGTTTCATGATTCTAAAGTACAGCGATTGGTTCATACAATATTTCAATACATCACAAAGGGAGTAGGTCGTCCCATAATGTAGATTCGGATTTTGTTCGCAGTCATGTCCCCTTCCTGTGTAGTGTACTAGTAAATAAGACCAGGGGCAGACATAAATGCAAAAAATAAACTTCTGATGTCACTGCGAGGTGCATTATGGTTTGACTTTTCTCTACATGCGATAGGAAGTATTGATGGTGATTTACCCCATGCGATGACAGCTGCCTTTTGCATGAAACGAGGAATGAATGCATTCATGACTCTGACGACCATCAGGTACAAATTGGCGCCCTCTACGCCCATCCAGAAGAAGGTGGAGAGGCTACAGAAATGCAGGACACTGGCTAGAAAACCGCACGCTCCGCGAGACAACTCTGCTTCCCCACGCCGACGATCGGCAGCCAGCATGACGAGGAATGAGATGTAAAGACCCAGCAGGCTTCCACACAGGCACATCAGGATCTGGTTGGGTTGGGTGCGTCGAAGCGTTCTGCCAGGGCGATATTTTTGCATTACTCTTTTATAAGATGTGTAGTAAGCCAATGGGGTTTTCAAGGACGTAAAATGTAAGGATTAAATCAAGGTTGGCACATGAATTCCATAGAGCCGTGATCCATGCCAATTCTTCAAACTTCACAATGCTAATGATATTATATTTTTCTTCAAAAAACATCAAGACTTTTATTCAAGAACTTCAAAATATATTTTGTGTATGGTGGCGTCCAAACATTGGTTGCTCACAAAAAAATGCAGCAGCATAATAAACACAAACCGATGATGAAAATTGGGAGGAAAGTGTTAGGAGACCATATAGCCCTGGAAGTACATTAACGATATACACAAAGGGGTATGATGGGGAAATTAAGAGAAATGGACTTGGAAAGGACAATTGACGAAAGGGAAGAGATTGATTGAGGAAGAGATAGGTACCTGTCAGATAGATAGACAGCCATGGTTGCCAGAAGACCCACAACTGACAACGAGCACCCAATGTAGCTGAGCACTGTGTAGATCTTGTCCACGGGTCGCATCGGCCGCGTCCCCGCATGGACATCCTGCAATAGATTTGAGAGGGAATGAAAGGCCAGGATCAGGGTGAGGTCTTTGGCAACTGGGATTACTATATAAATAGACTACTCCATCTTTTAAGAATCTAACGTTAAATCATGTTACCCAAAGTAACCCAAGTGTGAAAGAATGGCTACTTCGAATGCCGCTTTATCTATAATGCCCTATATTTAACATCTTGTTTATAGTCTCAATGCATTATCAAATTATTGGAGAAACGAGCGTAATAGAAGTTCAGACATGAGTTAGTTGAGATAAACCAGGTAGAACAAACGTAAGTGAATGAATGAATGAATCAATCAATCAATCAATTAATTAATTAATCAATCAAATAACCAGCCAATCCAACAATCTACTACTCAACTAATCAAATAATCTTAATTTTGCACCTCCCCCAGCTGCGTAGTAAAATCATGCAAAATGTTCATATGATTTTATGGAATTACCAAAATGCAGTATTACCATAAGAACAGCAAAGTTGGTCAGATGATCACACGAACACCCTGTTTCAAATTGATGGCTGTGAACAAGCCAACAACCTTCCATGGACCAAGCACTTGAAGAATAATCCCAGAACATGCATCGTGGGTTGGTGGCGTTTGTCTGTTGGAATAGAAAGTCAATCTAATCAATCACTGGGGAGAGACAAATATCATTCTTCTTGGTGGTATTTCCTTTACAAAGTTCACCTGTAGATCAAGACCCAAAGATTAATGCTCTAAATCAAATGATATCACAAGGCCTGCGAAAGGATCGTCCCTTTTTAACGCCAAGTGAAACTGCAATTGCCATTTGGACAAGGTCCAATAACAATGCCTTGTGTTTATTAAATGCAATGCAGTATTGTTCTTTCATAGTCAACATATTTAGACATTGTTCCAAACATCAATGTAATGACCTATCGGATAAATGAATAAATTTAAACTTGTGTTAAATCGAATGTCACCGTACTATAAATGTCTTCTAAGCTTTTTGAGGCATTTTGTCTTTCAAAGGAGCTTGTTTGTATCGTAGGTCATTTAAGGTATTCAGGAAAATATATCAATCAGCAGCAATCATTTGTCAATGGATGCTACGGTGCATGTCATTCATTTATTAGCATTATGATTCCATAGACAAAGCTCTAGCTGCAAGAATGTGTTGATACTGCCGCTGGTTTTATTTAATGCGTAAATCATTCTGACGTGAATAAAGTCGTTCGAACAATTGGAGATACACTTTTTATTATCACCGATACATTGGTCCTTTGACCATAAAGGGCATTCACAATTCATTGTATTAACTAAATTCATTCCCTCACTCTGATATCCCAAAGTGAATATAGTTGCTAGAACAATTTGAGTCACATTTTGTATCATCCAGTACTTATTGGTCCTTCACTATCTAAAAAGTCATCACTTCACTGTATCAACTAGATTCATTTCCTTTGATCGCAAATGGATCAGCATATCAGAAATAAATAAATTTCAGTAGGCCAATCGCACTTTCCAAACGTATGAAGCTATTTAAGTAACCGGGCTTGGAAAATAGATACTCTATAATTTGGCATACATCATCGTGATCCCTGACGAACTTTGGGGCAAAGAATTAAAGTACCTGTTTGTGTGCCAAAGTTATATTAACAGGAACAGATAGCTTGGTAGACGTCTGAGCACGATCGCCGATACTAGCAGCAATCACGTTGGTATTAATGACTGCCTTGCTTCTCACAGTCCTGCCAATGGCTCCTCCCATCCCGTGGTCGATGTCATCATCATCATCATCGTCATCAATATCGTCACTGTTAACATTCTTCTGAACAAAGAGGGCATCGTCCCGGTAAATGGTCAGGACAATGTTGTTTCCCAAGGCACCATCAACAGCAGTTGGTGGAATGACGATGACAGCCGTCTGTACCCGTCGTGGGGCATCGTCGTCATAGCTTTCTTGGTAGTCGTTGATAGATAGCTGGGTGATGCTGCTGTCATCGAAAGCCTGATTGACATCCCCAACTGAAGCAAAGACGAAGCCGCTTGACGCCGCATCGGACGCAACACTGATAACCTAGACGTGCAGATATAAATCTCATTGTTCAATATGTCAAATCTCAATTATGATAATACAAAAATTGCATCGCGTTTTAATTCATGTTTTGAAACGCATGTTAGAAAATGTACAATACAATAATTGAGCATGGTCTTCAAACAGTCTATAGTTAATGCTTCACAGATGTGTATTATAGAAAATCGCTTCACAGATGTGTATTATAGAAAATTGCTTGGGTTGGGACAAGAGCAGAAAATACACAATTGCCATATCGTGTCATGGTCATAGACTTAACACAGCTCTCTTCGTTTTCATTAATGGGTCCACACATCAACTTGCCATTATATGCTTATTAAACATATTAACAAATTATAAAGAGAAAGAGAGCGAGAGAGAGAGTGCGTGAAAAAAAGTGAGTGTCATAAAACACAGTCATAAAACTGAAGAATAACAAGAAAGAGAGAGAGTTGGAAAGAGAAATATTATTAGTGACAGAAAGATGGAGGAAGAAAGAAATAGACAAACAATGAAAATTAAGACAGAAATATTAAAAAAAAAAAACAACTAGGAAACAGGGAGGAAAGTGGACCTGGAAAAAAATAAAAGGAATATGGCGAGAAAGTAAAACAAAGGGAAAAGAGGAAGGAAAAGAAAGTGAAAAAGAGGAGGGAGAAATGCAGCGAGAATTCCTTTCAAGTGCAAAATAGGTGAATGTAATATATCATTACCTGTGAAATGTTCTTGAGCTTGCTTCCATGGAATATTAGTGCAACTTCAGCTATTTATTGTGAGACTTAATACACTAAAGATATGTGTTGACTGGGGATTTATACTATTCATGTTTTATTTCACTAATTCATTGGGAGGAGACTGTGAATATCATTCCCGGTACTCTCTAAATTTCCCTTACACTTCTTTAATTTGTGTTTTATTTTTTACAGGGAAAGGCTGAACATTTCTCACAATATATATTTATATATATATCTAAACTGATATATTGTTTTGTAGCAATCGTTTGTTTAAAAAGAAGCTATTTGACTAGGGATTTCAATCCCATCACTAGAGAATACAATCTATCATATGTGCAGTTGAATCATAAACCTGCCAATACAGCACTACAACACAACTTGAAAAAGTAATCAACTTCATGTGCATGTTCACTATCGTAGAGAGGCCCATTTACCCTCTGTTAGTCTTTCTCTATGAAAAATGACCATTAGATGTTAATAACATCTACGCATACAAATAATGCACTATTGACCCTCTTAGTACCACACTAGCTGTTGGTCTATGGACTCATGTTTAAAACTTGGGTCAAATGCGGTTGAAAGATTTAAAAGAAAATATACATTATTCATCTAGCAGAGTATAGTACCTGCACAGCAACATTCTCTTCCACTTCGCGAAATGTCTCATTCGCTGACACGTTGAGATTGAGCAGGATGTTCTCTAGCGTCTCCGTGGCACGACTAACGGCCCCTGTCTCCTCTTGGGCTGTCTCGAGTTGTGATTCATCCACGGCAGCAAGGTTACCGATGACCGCTACGATCGCATCAGCATTCTATGCAGTTGTAGCAAAGAACAACGGCAACACACAAACAATTCATATTACGCCTTTAAAGTTTTTCTGGTTACAGCATACCATTGGTGTGAAATACTTTGCCATTTATAACGCAATACATTTATGCACGAGATTCTATTCTTACATTGGGAACGATAGATCAATAGATATACTGGTCTGTATACGCCATATATTTCAAGAGTCTAATTTTCCAGGAATCGGGACCTCTTGACAATTTCGCGAGTGACTTAATAGTACTATTAGTACATATTCTCGTGCACCTCGTATTCATATTACCGTGTGTTGTTAACTTCGCAAATAGCACCCTACTCGCAAAATTAGAAACCCTGCGAAATATATGGCAGATCATGGAGTACTATCGTGTATATTATCGTGTATTATATTCCACATACTAAGAACGTTGCTATATGATTGGCCAAGAGTTGAACGAGTGATGAAGCATAGTTTTGCCTATCTGATCACCTGAGGAGAAAAGTTTGTTACACTCTAGGTGATAGCACTTTTTGGTTTCGCTGATCTCTTCACTCCTCATAGTCCTAGCGCGCGAATAATATTTTTAGTAGGCGCGAAATAAAAGTGCGTTACACTCGGACTATCAATTGACTAACAGTACCTCGGCGCAGACGACGCCACGGTGCGCGGTAATTACAAATTTGTGGTTACATCGCGTAATGTAATGCGTACTGCAACAAATTTTGTCACCAGGTAGAGCGCATGCGCAGTAGTGCCAAGGAACCAAAAAGTACTAGCCGCACTGACCCGAACGCTTTTGTATGTTAAATTGCCATTTTTTGTATAGATAGTTGGTTTCAGATGTGGAATATAAAGCAAATAATCAACTTGTGGTTTCAGACAAACTATCACTTCCGAGGCGATCTGGATGTAGCTATCTATCTATACATTCAGGTCGCCGAGGAAGTGATAGTTCGTCCCATCACATTCACCAACGTTGATTATTTGCTTATTATCGTGTGTTGTTAAATTCGCATCCAAAAAATAGCACCCTACTCGCAAAATTCGCGAAAATAAAAACCCAGCAATATATATGGCAGATCATGGAGTACTAGTACTATTAGTAGTGCTCGTGCACGTCGTATTCATATTATCGTGTGTTCTTAAATTCACAAATAGCGCCCTACTCGCGAAATTTAAAAAAAAAAAGTGAAATATATGGTATATACCATATATATGGTAGTGGAAATTTGTCCCAAAATGCACCGCGAAGCGACATCCGGACTTGTCTTTCTCAGTCATGTTCAGATCCGGTCTCAAACACTAGACCGACAGCGAACATGGCTGCAGAGAACAGACTGCACGGTGCATCATTGGACGACCTTTCTTTATATGTGGTATGGTGAAGTGATACCTCTTGAGTAGTCTCCTGAATGTTATCGAAGTCCTCTAGTATGCCTACTGTCGCCTCCACCCCGCTAGATGTCAGTTGAGCAGATTCGCGAGTGATGGAAACCACCAGGTTCAACACCACCTCTGGTTCTTCATTCACATCGGCAAGCTTAAAAAGGGAAGCATAGTAAATAAAATAAATGATTATAACACAATCTTTATTTTTCATATTTATTGCTAGTATTCGCCATAGTAACAACATTGATTAGAAAGTGTTTTGCTAGATTTTATGTTAGAAACATTTTTTTTTTTTTTATTTTGTGTTTCAGGGAATACGCTGTACTGGGGAGACAAAAAAAGGCCTTCAAAAGGTGATCGGGAGCAATCTTCTAGCCAATGGTCTTAAATTCATGTATTGTCCATTTTAGAAACTTGCTGAAAGTTATTTGCAAAATGATCCACAGTTTGTGTAGCTAGTGATTAAATCACAAATCCTCAAAGTGTTCAGCCCAAACAATTTGTTAGAAAAGAAGGCAGAGAAAAAGAACACCATGAAGGGACGTGAACTTGCATCTTCTGCTTGCCGGCCAGTGACACTATCGATGCTAAGAATCATTATATTCCACATACTAAGAATGTTGCTATATGATTGGTCAAAAGTTGATCACGTGATGAAGCGTAGTTTTTCCCATCTGATCACCTGAGAAGAAAAGTTCATTACACTGTAGGTGATAGTACATTTTTGAGAAGGAAAGTTCGTTACACTCTAGGTGATAGTACTTTTTGGTTTCGCTGATCTCGTCACTCCTCACAGTCCTAACGCGTGATCAACATTTTGAGTAAGCGCGAAATAAAAGTGCGTAGCTCGGACTATCGGCGCAGACGACACCGCGGTACGTTACGCGGAACGCGGAAATTAAAATTTTTGGTTTTAGCGCGCTAGCTGCGCCGCGGGCGTACGTACAAAGCAGTGCAAGCCTTCCATTTCCCCCACACAGTATTTCACCAAAGCAAGTGTGCAATTCTCTACCAACTCGAACCAAAATTGACCTAGAATTTCACTTTCCTGTAATTTATTAGAATTATGAAGAGTATTCTCGGAGGATCTATGTTCTCACCGATACCGCACAGGTAAGAGAATTTCGATTACTTCTTGCTTTTCCGTCAAAATCTTACGAATTAGCGTCACTATGTCATAGTGTTCGTTGGAATTTGTAGAGTCTATGTAGCAACGTGCACAAAGTCAATTTGCTTCCGGGTTTCGGAGCGTCGCGTGAATATGTAGCCGCACCGACACGAACAATTTTGTACGTTAAATTGTCATTTATTTTATAGATTGTTGGTATCAGATGTGGAATATAAAGCAAATAATCAACTTTTGGTTTCAGGCAATGAGACGAACTATCACTTCCTCGGCGATCTGAATATATACGCTATCTTTCCTCAGCTAAAAGCTTCGGAAAGATAGCTACATCCAGATCGCCTCGGAAGTGATAGTTCGTCCCACCGACGTTGATAATTTTCTTACTATCTGGACTCTACAAACTAACGATGAGATCCCATGTATCCACACTGATCATGTTGATTAAAATATTTTGCAAACATAATATTAACATTTGTTTGACAAAATCAAGACCAATAAAATCAAATGATTAAATATACCAAACCTTCCTACATTAATATGTGTGTTTCGACTATGTGTTAAATAAAACTTTTGGCACATTTTGAAAGATTTTTTTTTCAAAGTTACAACTCAAATCAGGCTAAATTTGAAGCATCCTTAAGTCATGGGACGTCATTTTTATACTAGGTGTTAAACAAATATTTAGACACTGTTAAAAAAATAAATCAAGCTGGAATTGACACATCAAGTGAAGGAATGTTACTTTTTTTAGAGACATATTTTTTGACATTTGATCAATTTTGTGTTATGATTATGTCAACATTTGATTAGATTTCCAGTTTTGGACAAATTTTGAACACAACAATGGCTAATGTGCATCACATACATAAGCCCACAACTTCTTTTCTGCCAGAAGCATCATGCATGATTTATGACACTACGATGGAAGTTGCTAGTAAATTTACATTTGACACACAATGGTAAATGTTGTGTTCTGAATTAATTAGCTGAAACAAACACATTTTGAGGTCAATCTTGTCAAAAAGTTGAAATCTCATTAAATATTTAAAAGATTATTGTAAGAATAACAATTCATGAAATGTCACAAAACCTACTTCAAAGAGTTTTGACATTCTTTGACTATATGTGTCAATTTTACCTTCATTCGACTTGTAATTTATTTTTTTATTATTTTCCAAAGTGTAAACAAAAATGGAACACCTAGTAGAAGCAGGTTTTGTGAAATTTCATCAATTTCTATTTATGTTTAATAACCCTGTGAATGTATAGTACAATGTCCCTTTCAAAAATTTGGATGTAAAATATTGTTTCAGATAAATACTTCAGAACAAAATGTGCATCACACATGTCAACCCATGACCTCTTTTCTGCCAGAAGCATCATGCATTATTAACTCTTAATATGCCATCCACACTACCCGCCCAATGCCATAGTGCTAATCCCATGCTAATCCCTATGCCAGCCACAAAACCCCCCTGTGCCACATTAATTTTGAGAGCGCACTGACGTAGCTGCTCCATTCAATAGTCATGATTACAATGGCTTGTAACTCTCAAGCGATTAGCGTATCCTCAAAATACTGTGTAGCAAAGTTGTTGAAAATTTCATAAGCTTTCTAATGATACCCACATCTTATAGATTGATTGTTATTTTCCTCACTAAAATTTGATTTGTTTCAAGTAGTTCCATTTTCTTGGGGTGAGATTTGTATGCATCCTTGTTGCTCACTTACTATTACATGCACTGCCACTTCCTGTCCTTTGTTACCCAGTGGGTCATCAAGGATTTGCTTTAGTCAAGTAAAAGCTTGCTTTCATCCTTTCACTAGGCTACTGTACTCTCATCTCTTACTCACACTTCCTGGTTTTTGTTACATATTGATTTTTCAAATATCTTGATTCTCACGAAGTTGGTGGAAGGTGTTGGATGATTTTTTTTTTACCTCTTGATGAGTGACATGCTTCTTGTACCATGTACATGTACAGTATAAGTAATGTATAACATTGATTTCCTATTGCAAAATAGGGGTATTTGTATAGTTTTTGTTTTGTATTATTGTGTAACTATAAGAGTAGATGAGTGTTATGATATTATTCACTTTTCACTTGGAAACATTTGTGAATATAAGCTACCATGAATTTATACCCCCACCTCAACCCCCCCCCCCTTCTCTCTCGTTCTCTCTGTTTTCTGACAGAGTGAAATATAAAAAGAGTGAGATATGAGAGAGTAAGATATGGGGAGAGAGAGAGATTTAGAGAAAGAGAGAGAGAGAGAGGGGGGGGGGGTAGGGAGAGAGAAGAAAGAAAAAGAGGGAGATACACAAAAATATACAGGATAAGAGCGTTATGGGAGAGCGTGATGAAAATTAATATAAAGATAGAGAAAAGGAGAGAATGAGGAAGAGAGAGAGGGAGAGGGGTGATCTAGGAAGGGAGATAGAAAAAAAAAACAGAAGAGAGTGATAGAAATAAAGAAATAGGCTGCAGAACCATTTCGCGGACCAAATCTGGGTCTATATATCGTGCTCTATTGCGACGAGGAGCCATGATTCTCAACTTGAGAATCTGATGACAAAAATTGTAATTTTCTCTGAAAAACGCAATGTGAAGATATAGCTGAAGCAAGCCACTGTGGTACAACTGAACACGCTGAATACGATAACAAAAGGCCTCGCAGCGTAAACTCAATTATCACAGTACAATAGGCATTACAATTAGCGCGTGTACTTCTGCACGAAAATGTGTTCGTGGCACGCGAGCGGGCGAGCGATTGTGTGTACATGGCAAGCGACCGGAAACTCGATTGTGTGTGTGTGGCACGCCAGCGCATGCATGAAAACGTGCCAATGGCACGTTAAGAGTTAATGAGACAGTGATAGCAGTGGCTATTGGATTGACAGATGTGTATTACACAATGTTCCTTGTTCTGAATTATCCATACACACAATCTTTTTAGGTCCAAAGTCAAAAGTGTCCAAAAGTGAGAATCTTTTCACTTTTTCCATATTATGACCTCATGATGTGTCACTTTGCAGCTTGATTCAAGTCGTAATTTATTCTTTTCTTTTTCAAAAGAGTCACAAGTTGTGTTATAACACATAGTTTAAATCATTTGAGGTAAGTGAGCTTAGAAATGTCTGTAACGTTGAAAGGAAAACTGTAACTGTTACAGTTTTTTACAGAAGCAGTACCTTTAAAACAACTTTTTAAAAAGAATTACCTGCTCCACGTATAGAATTTGTTGGTCAACAGTAATGTTTCCCCCACAGTTATCTTCAGGTAGCCAATAAGCCGCTGAGATGCGATCACCCGAACAAAAGGCACGTGCCACTGGTATGCCAGCTGTAGAGTAAACAAGACTGGTATTACTGTTGTCCAGCAGGTGAGTACAAAGTGAATGACGTTTTATGGCTGGGTTATGAGAGAGTTTAAGCTGAAGCAAAAGCACATTCTTTCTCTCTCTCTCTCTCTCTCTCTCTCTCTCTCTCTCCTTTCCTCCCTAATGTACTGCCCTGCAGCTTTTTTAGTGAGGCCACAGGAGGTTGTATCAATGTGACATTTTGCATGGCGGATATTAAAGACACATGTTATGAGCACCACTGCTTTCTATTTTTTTAAAGAGTACTAAACATTGTTTAAACTGTTATTTTTTCAAACTAGATGCTTATTTTACCAATTCTATTCAAATTCTTTATGTTTATATATGTATTCTTTCTTCCAAGGAATGTCTCTCATTTTGTCTTTTGTTTGCTTCAGATATGTATTTTGTATAAAAGACCAATGTGATCAAGCAAAAGGCCTAGGAGGCACAATTAACAGTGATATAAAGCGAAAAGAAAGAACAGTATTTTGTACACGAACCTATGCGAAATGTCACTTTTTGTCAGATTTTGGTCTACGATACGATCACATAATGTTGCGTAAACTCTAAAAGAATTGTCTGAATCTTTCAAATTTAGTCTTAAAAGTTGAAAGACACCTCAACAGCAAAACTCCTGAGAAGACGTGTCATGGAGTGCAGCGCTCGCGCGTTAGTCATGGATTTTGTACGTGGGGGCAAAATGACCACCTCCCCCCAGTCAAAGTAGGGTTTGATCATTGTAATAATTGCAGACCTGTTGGACATATACAATGTTGCAAAATAAGTTGACGGCGGTTTTACTAAATGATCTTTATGAAATGCACTACGCCAGTTCCATCTTGATCTCGTTCTTACATTTATGTTCAAACCTAAAGAGTCATTGTGTACTCTGTAGACTCCCTGGGGTGGTATTTTGAGACTTAAGTCCCATACGATCCATTTCTACGATTAACCTATTGATGCAGTTTTTGACTGAAGTCTGTATGTATCACCCCTGGACACTAAACTCGTGTAGGAGAAAGTGAAAGCGTACTTGTTGAGGAGGCATACATGTTGAGGATCATAGTCAATCTATATGCTTTATTTGGGCAACCGCCAAGAATGAAATAGCAGTAGAACATGTCACTACAATACATACCTTTCAAGGTATACCAGGGACAGCTGCCATTTGAATTCATCCACGTATGAAGAGGACCAGCTTCAAAATGTACAATGCCGTACAGAGACAACCAAGACACTGGGAAGCACTCATCTATGTTAACAAAAGCACATTGAGTAGCCTATTTGCTAAAAATCAACTGATAAGCAATCATTTTAAAGGAAATGTCTTTTTTATTAGTTTGTTTAATACTCAGTGCCACTTCGGGACTTCATAAGAGCGGGACTCTTATCAAGTCTATTGGAGAGCTAAAATATGAACACACACACAACCTATGTTTGGTTGTTGAGAGAGGCGATGATAAGACTTCTGTACACATTTAATTCAAATCACCTTAATCCCAGACGTTCTGCGTAAGCTTTTTTAGTTGTTCGGCTAGTTAGATAGTAAAACATTAGCAGTAGGAGAGGAGCTGTTCATCTAGACTGGATCCTTTTCTCGACCAGTCCTCCGCTTTATGATTGATATATTCCTGAAGGAATGTTCTTTAATGGTGTTAAATTAACAATAATAACTTTCGAAAGGACTATTGGGTTATTCCTTGGGAAAGGCTCTTAAAAGAGCTGTTCAGTTAGCAAGAAACGAAAGAAAACATATTATATCGGGGAGAGGGTAAGAGTAGAGTACACGTAAGGAAAATTTAACTCAGAAAAGAACTGTAGGTTCATTCCTTTTGGAATTGATCTGAAAAGAGCTACTCAGAGAGTGTGTGAGACCAGATAGAGGAAACAAAGTGAGAGTAAGCTCTGACGAAATTGCATGCCCGACATGATATCTTATTGGAGATCCCCTTTTTTTAAAAAATACTAATCTCACCTGCACTTTTAACTGTCACCGAGGAAAGATCCACTTCAAATGTCGTCTCATTCCCCATGAGAGCTATTGCAGAATGCAGGAAATCAACGCTGTCTGTTGTATTCTTACTGCTGTTTGCAATATACGCATTAACGTTGACTATGACACTGCCTGCAGTAAACCCAGTAATGTGAAGGTAATGCTGCTGGGAGGAAGGGCTGGTATTCCCTAGAATTGGCAGGAGCTATTTAAGAAATAAAACAAAACAGTACAGTGTCAGTGGACCATTATACAAATGATGCACAGGTTTGAGTGGGTCAGTAGGAATTGTGTACACAAGGTAGCTCTGAATTGCCTGAACCCACGAGGCGAAGCCGAGTGGGTTTCGGGCAAAATTCAGAGCTACCGCGTGTACACAATCCTACTGACCCACGAAATAAACCTGTGCATCATCTGTTTTATAGAATGGGCCCCAAAATCTAATAAAAAAGGGAAAAATCTCTGTCAACCTCATTTACCGGATGCATGGAAAAATCATGCGTCCGGTAATTACCGGATGCATGGTTATGACAAAATCATGCATCCTGTAATTAGTTATTGACCAATCAGATTGCAGAGATCCATCTTCATCATCAATGATCATCAATGATTGGAATCATCAAAATCTGCCAAGACTAAAAATTATTGACTTTTCACATAGAGAAGTGTCCAAATAACACAGCTAAAATATGAGATGATTTTCTCCATAGACCATGTCAGGTGGAGAAATAGAGTCTGCATGTATAGAACTACCAAGTTCATCACGCTTTTATTTGATAACAATCATTTAAACGACGTAGTCATATCAGAAAAGACAGATTTACTGCAATTTACTGCGAATGTCCAGAGCGGCATTGAGTGCCCAAATCACGTATTCGTAATGCACAATGCATGGGCAACTCACCGCAGCAGCGTCTCACACAGTGCTGCGACAGCGTAGAATTCAGTCATGAGTTTGTCCACTTCTCCGTTCGAAACATTTTCAACATTTACGTGTTTCGCTTCTGCAAAGCACTTAAATGTAGACAATGAGTATTCGATGCTTTAGGTGAATTTGTACTTACTGACAGCGTCTGAATCGTCCAATGTTTGTTTCAATTCTTCATCTAACTTTATCGGAGTTTCTCGAGTTTCGTGGGTGCCGCCATTAGCGTAAGCAACATTGGTATCGATCATGTTAATTCTCGGTATTGCGATATCGTATTGATATCGTGTTGATATCGCGTGCTGCCAGTAAAAAAAAATTACACGGCAATTACGGGTAATTAACCAATCACATTGCAGAGATTCTGACACCCATTCTATAAAAGCATTTAAACACCCCACTTTTTACTGTATTGATCACAAACAGGGCGTACATGTACATTCTATATGCTATTTACAATTAAACAAAAGAGTATCCCTTTTGCAGGTAAAACAAAATAAAAGAATTGTAAAAAAAATAAAAATAAAATAAAGGAATACAGAATGTCAACAAAAAAATATATAAAGCAAAGAAATGAAATTATTTTTCAAAATCATGAGAGAAAATATGCAAAAATCCACAAAATATATGCATGTAATTCATATTAATCGTAAAAATCTAAAAAATATGAATGCATCAGACTTTTCTAAACGCAAATGGATTCTTGTTTCTCAGAGGATGTCGAGATTGTCAATTAGGAAGTTATATCTCTCTGATGAATGTCTCTTACGATTGTTGTGATTTCGGAAGCCAGTGTCTGATATTCAGTAGTTGTCGAATCCAGCAGGGCTGCCGTGTATTGTCGCAAAATTCTTATAGACATGGGGAACAGAGACAATCCTGCCATGAATAGAAAAAAATAAATACAAGCATCGTTAGCAATATCAGTAAATTATGCGCCCATCAAATGGGCCTGAAGTAAAAATGTAGTTACATACAAATATAAATTCAAACCGTCCTCTTTTTATCTCAGAGAATATTTTCCAGTGCATCACTGATATACCTCTTTACCACGTGTGTATTCATTCACCGTTAATGCACACAAATGCTATAGCATTTTAAATTACATGGTTTGGGGCAACACTCTATTGTTCTACTTACCTATGATCTTGACTACAGCTCGGCTGCTTTCAATTTGCTCTCCATTATCAGCTTTGCCAACACAACTGTAGTAGCCCTCATCGCGTGGAGCAGCTGCGCGGATGATGTAATCTAGGAGATCCGTGGTATTGGGTATCTCTGCACCGTCTTTCAACCAATAAAACTGTTGAACGTTCTGCACGCGACAGCTTAGAGTAACGTCGTTCTTGAGGGAGACATCCTTGCTGCGCGGGCTGAAAATCACGGCTGGAATGCCTGTGCAGTAGATCATCATGCATAAGAATTGACACAAAATTATGTCAAATCCCTTCTTTCTATATACATAGACTGATTTGTTTAAACGCATTACACAAAATGTTTTACTTATGTTTTACTTACTTACTTTTCCATACAATGAGAAACTGCCAAGTATATTTATCTTAAAAACTGTCATGCAATAATGTATTGCTACTCTACCAATACATAGGCATAATCATAGCTCATGCATATCAAGAAGAAGGTATACGACAAGAGGACCTACCATCTTGTGTCACAGGAATGTCACAGTTTATCCCGGTCAAAGTGGCTGGACAGAGGCAGTCATCATCTGCTGGAACACATGTAGCGATGATGGGGCAAGGATTCGAAGCACAGAACCCTACACATGCAAATAGTAGGAAACAACAGTGACAAGAAACGTGTTTGCCCACAGCAGCATAGGTATGGAATGTCAGGAAATTTACTTCACGAAAGGCATACGAGAAGTTACTCTGGACTTTAATACGCTTATCTTGATGTGTCATTTACTGTTCGGTCGAGTCCTTACCCCACACTATTTGGCACCGTGTGCCTAAGGTATTTGGTGTGAACTTTAAAGGCAAGGGTGATGACCTATATTTTTAATGTTCGTTTGACTGTTAAAGTACGCAAAATATGTGGGCAATTCTTAACATAATCAGTGCATTTGCCCGTTTGTACGGGCCATATATTCGAGCTTCATTGGTTTATCATTGAATATCCAATCTTCCAAGATAGCTGAAGGATATGAATCGTCGTAGTCATAGTCCGTCGTAGTCCGTCTTTGAAGATAACTTTTTGAAGATATGAATCGCTGTGTTAACATAGCTAATGTAGTGTTTTATGTATTTTACCAGAAAAAAGTTTAAAACAGACCATTTTGACAATTATACTTACCCATTTCGCACAACGTTCCAGACCACCCAGGGGGGCAGTCGCAGGAGAAAGAGCCTATCGTATTGATGCACGTCCCTCCATTACGACAGGGGTTCATGTAACACTCGTTCACATCTATGCAAAAAAAATAAATAGAAATTGTAACAAGCACTCATTCACCCCACAGCATATCAATGTCACATTAAGGCAAAAGAATGACAAATAATTTGTACCACAATCATATAAAAGAATTACAATGTAATTCTTAAAAACAATTAAGTCATAACTTTGATGGAGATAGACAAGTGTAAATCAAATATCGGAGCACGGATTGTTTGGGGAAAAGTTACCAACTGTTTTTTTTTTTTGGGGGGGGGCTGGTTAAAATACAACAAAATAAATGTCATGTTTGAACATAATTTGTGAGACCCAAAGACCACTAAATTCCTTTATTTGTCTGATCATCATATTTGAAATGGACATTCAAGCCTTCGTTTGCCAGATAAAATACAGCTCTATGGGAATTGTATATATTACTTTTGAAAACTTCTACACGTGGCGCATAAAGGGTGTAACTTACCTGTGACTGCAATATTAAAGGAACAGGTATTCATGTTGCCTGTAGCATCTCTTGATGTGTACGTTACGATAGTAGTTCCGCTACTGAAAGTATCTCCGCTATTGTGAGTTTGCGTCAGTGTTACGGAGCCAGAGTTGTCTGTGGTGTTAGGTGGTACCCAGCTCACTGTAGCCGTAATCATGCCATCACTCGTCGTGGCAGATTGGTCAGCAGGGCAGCCAATGATCACAGGGCTCTCAGAATCTAAACAACAAGGTAATTTGTTGATGTTTGAAGGTTTGCATGGTGGTATGATCAATCACGAGAGAGGTTTACAGTACACCATGTGTAAAGTCCTGGGAGGACTGAGATGAGAGAACGTGGATAGAATCGAAGGTGAAATGGACAGGCGAGAAAGTGTAGATTTGAAAGTAGAGTATTCTTTCGAAATGTGAGTGAAGTCCTGAAAAGGACTGTAAACCAGAAAGCGTGAAGAGCTGATGAGTAGATAGGTAGACTCGACGTTTCGGCCAGATTGACTGTCCGTCTTCAGGAGTGAGGGTTCGCTAGTTGAGTGGAGGTACTTATGGCGTGCGTGCGGATGTGGGAGGAACCGCGGGCCGGCGGTCTCGGCGGGTGGTGGCGCTCTGTGTGTGGGTTGGCGGGAATCGGCGGTCGGTTGGTATGCGGACGTGGGAGGCTTGCGTAGGAGGAGGAGCGGGGGCGTCGCTGTGTGTGTGTGTAGACTGCCGGGTGGGGCGGGACTGTGTCGGCGGGCAGGGGTGGGAGGCTCGGTGTGGTCGTCGGCGCAGGTTGTAGCGTGGTGTTGGAGTTGGCAGTGTCCGTGTCGGCGAGGTTGGTTGGGTGGGTGGAGAGGCTGGCTGGGTAGGTGTGGTCGGCGCCGACGCCAAACCACCCAAAGCAAACCTTACCAAGGAAGAAAGGACTGCCATTCAAGACCTCCGCGACAACGAATCCATCCACATCCTACAAGCCGACAAGGGCAACGCCACCGCCATTCTGGACACACATACCTACGAAGACAAGATCCACGACCTACTCAGCGACAAGAACACATACACCAAACTCAAGAGGGACCCAACACCGGCCAACGAAAGGAAGATCAACCAGCAACTACTGACCTTACACAGAGAAGACGTACTACCCAAGCCACTATACTTTCAACTTCGTTCCTCTTCAGCAAAGTCACCAATTCTGTTCGGACAACCCAAGATTCACAAGCCCCTCGTTCCTCTTCGTCCCATCATCTCCACCCGTGGATCACCCTCATACAACACCGCTCGCCACCTCGCCACCATCCTCCAGCCACTTGTGGGACAAACCCAGCACCATGTCACCAATTCCAAGCACTTCATCGATGTCATCTCCAAAACCAAGATCCAGCCCTCCGACACACTAGTTAGCTTCAACGTTACTTCCCTCTTCACCAGTGTACCAGTGGACCAAGCATGCGACATCATCCGACAACGCCTCATCTCCGACCCAGACCTCGACTCCAGAACTAAGCTCACACCGGATCAGATTCATGACCGTCTTCTTACCTGCCTGCACTCCAACTCCTTCCAATGGCGCAGCAATTTCTACAAACAACTTCAAGGAGCGGCCATGGGATCTCCGTTATCACCGATCATCGCCAACATCTTCATGGAACATCTAGAGCACTAAGCACTCATGACCGCCGACAAACCACCGTCGCTCTGGCTTCGATACGTCGATGACACTTTTGTCATCTGGCCACATAGCACACCTGACCTCCACCAGTTTCTCGACCACATCAACGGCCAGGATCCCAGCATCAAATTCACCATGGAAACCGAACGCGAGAACTCTATCCCTTTCCTTTACGTACTCATCGCCAAGACGCCGTCCGGATTCCCATCTCACCAAGTATATCATAAACCAACCCACACCGACCGCTATCTCAACTATCGCTCTCACCACCACCCATCGGTTCACCAATCCGTCTCCAACTCACTCATCCGTCGAGCCCACCAACTTAGCGACAAGGCACATCTTCAAGAGGAACTCGAACACGTCACCCACGCACTCACCTCCATCAACCAGTATCCCAGACGGAAGATCAACACTCGAGCCTCCCACCGCAAGACCAACGTCGACACAACAGGAAACCAAACCATCGTTAAACCTACGGCAACCATCGTACTCCCCTACTTGGGCAAGACATCCCACCGACTACAACGCATCCTCCACTCAGCCAACATTCTCGTCAGACATCAATCTACCGGCAAGCTTCACTCCATTCTTCACTCCCACAAGGATAAGCACCCAACCAACAAGCAACCAGGAGTATACAAGATCCCCTGCGACTGCGGCAAAGTCTACATAGGTGAAACAGGACGCGATTTCGACACTAGACTCAAGGAACACAAGACCCATCATAGACACAGCGACTGGGACAAGTCAGCCATCGTCAAACACGCCCAGGAAGAGAACCACATCATTCACTGGGACAAGAGCCACCTCATGACCACCAAGACCCCAAGACCCAGGACTTCACATCAACAGCATCTGGCACCCAATCCTTCATCACCGCCTCACTTCCAACCAACCTTCTTCTCACGTAACCTGCAGTCCAGGATCCCAACCATCCACCTGCTCCGTCTCCCCGACCACACCTACCCAGCCAGCTTCTCCACCCACCCAGCCAACCTCGCCGACACGGACACTGCCAACTCCAACACCACGCTACAACCTGCGCCGACGACCACACCGAGCCTCCCACCCCTGCCCGCCGACACAGTCCCGCCCCACCCGGCAGTCTACACACACACAGCGACGCCCCCGCTCCTCTGCCTACGCAAGCCTCCCACGTCCGCATACCAACCGACCGCCGATTCCCGCCAACCCACACACAGAGCACTACCACCCGCCGAGACCGCCGGCCCGCGGTTCCTCCCACATCTGCACGCACGCCATAAGTACCTCCACTCAACTAGCGAACCCTCACTCCTGAAGACGGACAGTCAATCTGGCCAAAACGTCGAGTCTACCTCTCTACTCATCAGCTCTTCACGCTTTCTGGTTTATAGTCCTTTTCAGGACTACACTCACATTTCGAAAGAATACTCTACTTTCAAATCTCCACTTTCTCGCCTGTCCATTTCACCTTCGATTCTATCCACGTTCTCTCATCTCAGTCCTCCCAGGACTTTACACATGGTGTACCCTAAACCTCTCTCGTGAAGGTAATTTGTGCGTTTGGAAATGCTACTTCTTTACTTATAACACATTAGAAAACAATCATGCAGCCATTTCATAATCTAGTTACTCTATTGGTTTATCTCGTAGGGTACACCACACATAACGCATATACGTTGTTACTTATATTCTTCCTATATACGATATCATTTTATACTATACTGACTCATGAAAATCCTTGATAGGTGTTTAACTCTTTACTTTCGGATCCACTATAAAAGAATTGTTGTGGATATAACGGGCACACACACTAGAAGTTACACTCACCTCTGACAATAACAGTAAAATTGCAGACCATTTCATTCCCTGCAGCATCAGTTGCTGTGTAGTTTACTGACGTAGATCCAATCATGAAGGTGTCACCTGGACTGTGAGTTGCAATCAGGGTCTGGTAGCCAGAGTTATCTGCTGCAGTAGGTGCTGTCCAGTTAACCATGGCTGTGGCTAAACCGGGACTAGTGTCAGAGTGTACAGCTCGGGGACAATCGGATATTACTGGCTTCTCAGAATCTAAAACGGTGAGCAGACCAGTAATAACAAAAACAAGAGGAGAAATATAAATTACACAGCCCACACAGAAGCTCGACTCACCAAAGCAACACTTTTTCAGTTCAATCTCGTTAAGTTAAATAGAAAACCAAATGAATTAAGAAAGACTTTCATAATTTTTTCTTATCATGGAGGTTGGGTGCTCTATTTTCTATTAATATATTTTGGAGCTGTTCCAATGGAAAGAAGTGGTAGCTAAGGCATAAACTTGTAATGGATAATCTGCACGAAGATGATGTCACTTTGATAATATTTATTGGATGGATATTGCTCATATGAGCCTAGATGTGAAGTGGTAACAACAAATATTGTAAATTGGAGCATCAGTGATAATCATACTTTTATAATTAAAGAAGTATAAATTGTTAAATAGCACTCGAACCCATTTTTTCCTATAAATGTTACCAATTACAGTTTCTTATACCCATCCAGTAAATATATGTATATATGGATACTACATGAATTAACAGACTTTCAAGAAGAGAACCTATCAAATTTATAATCCACTCCACAAATATCAATTTGTCAAGCGTGAAATAATAACTTACCAATGACAAAAATGTTGAAACCACAATTATCAGTATTCCCAGAAGCATCTGTTGATGTATAGGTCACCAAGGTAGATCCAAGATCAAAAGAGTCGTCAGGACTGTGAGTCGATGTCAGATCTTGGTAGCCAGAATTATCCGATGCAGTCGGGGGTTCCCAGCTCACTGTTGCTGTGGCAACACCACTACTCGTGTTTGTAACTTGGTCACCAGGACAACCAGTAATTACTGGATTCTCTCGATCTGTGGAAGAGAACTGATCACTACAATAGCAATAGGAAGTATGCAGGTTCACCCAATATCATACCTGCCAACTTTTGCTCAAGAAAATTAGGAATCTATTTCGCACTACCTTTAGGTGCACACATGTGGAGCAGCGCAACGCACTATAATCGCGGCGGTGGTCGCGTTTTTTTTTCACCACTATGTTGTGGATCTAGTTGTAGCTCAAGCTGTTTTCAGTATTTTTTTTCAAAATTGGGAATATTCAGGGTACAATTCGGAATTCGGAATCGGGATGGAAAAATCAGAATAATTCCGCCCAAATCGGAACAGTTCACAGGTATGCAATAGGTAACATGTCGGGATGTAGCTGTGTTCAAAGGGTGAGAGCAATATCGTGTAAGAAAACAAAACAGTTGTATCTTGTTACACCTCTAAGTTGTGAAGGAGAGAGAGATATACACAATGGAAATACACATTACTTACCAATGACTACCACACGGAATGTACAAGTTTCGGTGTTTCCTGCAGCATCTGTTGCTGCATAAAACACAGGAGTTGTTCCAAGATTGAATGTTTCACCAGGGCTACGAGAGGATGTGAGGTTATGGGTACCAGAATTATCCAGGGCATGTGGTGGAATCCAGCTCACTATTGCAGTAGCTAGACCACTGCTCGTCTGGACGACTTGATCCCCAGGACAACCAAAAATCATCGGATCTTCACGATCTAAGACAGGAAAGAACAACAATCAATTACATGCGGGAATTAATGCAAAGAGACATGCCGTCATGCTAGCGTATTTTTTTTTTCTGGGACTTTCATTATTACTAATTTTTGTTAAAATTGTTTTAATTGTTATAATCGTTATAATTCATGTAAAGTAGAGGAGGTATCTATGGGTGTAGGACTACTGATAAATGAGAACAAGACAAAGTATCTCGTGGAGAACATGTCAGAACCACGCGGGATTGTGAGTACTGGTAGCAAATCAATAGAAATGGTGGATGATTTCCTGTACCTAGGGAACATGAACATTGAGACAACAAACAGTTTATCTCGGCTTATTTTATATCAACACATATCGTGACATGATGAAACCGTCAGAACGCGTAGTTAGATATGTACAATCAACTTAAAGACGCCACTACCCAACATGAATGACAATTCGTTATTACTCGGAAAAGAGTCATTTTATCCTGTGTACTTGTAGCAATATTCCAGTGTAGTTAGACAAGATTAGGTTGGTGATATGGGTATATCTGCTAGTTGTTATTGAGGCCTTTAGCTATATCATCTATGCTCATCCACATCATGTCTGCTTTTATTTAAAGACGCTGATATGTCGACTAATGCATCTGTCATTCAATGTATCCTCATACTTTTTTAAGGGAACCTACCAGTTACGTGGATAATGAAACTACAATTATCAGTGTTTCCAGCTGCATCTGTTGAGGTGTAAATCACTGTGGTAAAACCAAGACCGAAAGAGTCACCAGGACTGTAAGTCGATGTCAGAGTTTGGTAGCCAGAGTTATCTGATGCAGTCGGTAGTTCCCAGCTCACTGTTGTTGAAGCAACACCGCTACTCGTGTTTGTGAATTGGTCATCTGGACAACCAGTGATTACTGGATTTTCTTGATCTGAGGAAGAGAAAGGTTACTAAGATACCAGCAGGAAGCGTTAACTTGTAACACATGCAATAGATACTGTTTAAATAGTTATATGCTTCTACTATATCTTATGATGGCTTCCGAATCTATCCGTAACAATCCCAAAGAGTTACATTCTTCCATAGTAATTAACTCTTAGCCCGCTTCGTTCGACTCGCGGCACATACAGCGGGCTGCCCCATTTAAATCCTAAATTGCTTGGCTCATTATTCCCATAAAGACATGGGTTTGGTATGTAATGAAAGCTAAAGAACACATCTTTTGTATAAACTAACATAGAGAATGACCTTCATTAGGAAATATTGAATATAAGAGGTATAAAATAGCCTCCAAAATGATAATTTGGAGACAGAATGTAAAGTTATAATTCTCAGAATCTATGATATTATACATGTAAAAAATGATACCATTGGCATGAGTATAAGTTTTTCTTAGACTTAGCTACACATTTTTTTTCATCACGACAAACCAATAAAAAGTTATTGGAAGTGGAATAAGACAGTGCATGCAAAATCCCTTAGAGTGTAGCACCTTGAAATTAATGTGGCGCAGGGGAGATAGTGTGCGTGGCGGGCAAAGAGTTAAGACGATATAGTCTGTCAGGGGAAGGTGGGTGTATCAATAAAAATTTGGTATATTACTTCCATACATAGTGTATTTACCTCGTGACTTACATTATTCTTGCTTTATCTATATGTCCTATAATCATACTAGATCATAAAGAAATACTGATCACTTTTTAGCCTTTACTTTTATGTTTACTATAAAGAATGAGTGTTGATATATACAATGAACCCACTAGAAGTTATACTCACCTCTGACAATAACTGTAAAATTGCAGACCACTTCATTCCCTGCAGCATCAGTTGCTGAGTAGCTTACTGGTGTAGATCCCATCGCGAAGGTGTCACCAGGACTGTGAGTTGCAATCAGGAGCTGGTAGCCAGAGTTATCTGCCGCAGTAGGTGCTGTCCAGTTAACCATGGCAGTGGCTAAACCAGGACTAGTGTCAGAGTGTACATCCCTAGGACAATCAGATATTACTGGCCTCTCAGAATCTAAAACGGTGAGCAGACCAGTGAAACGAATGGGAGACAGATGAATCACATAGCCGACAAGGAAGCACGATTCAGCAAAGCAACATTTCTCTAGCCATCTTAATAAAGGCAAAGGAAGTACAGAACTATTCCTGAAGGATATATTATGTTTTGCTAAATTAGAGGTCTGGTGTTCTACATGTATTTCATATCAATACATTTTGGAACAATTCAGAATAAAAAGAGTGGGTCATCATGGGGTAGCTAGGGCGTTGACTTGTAATAGCGAATCTGCCCTCCGTTATATCCAAATTTTACTTTGATAATATTGTTCAAGTAGCAATAATAATTAGAACTTCGAAACAAGCGCAAAAAAATCACCTAATCTGGGTCAGTAACACTAGAATGAATTCAGTATCTAAGCATACTGCATGAATTGACAAATTTTAAAAAAGAGAACATTTAAACTATCACAGATAATCTGCTAAAAAAAAATCAATTCATCAAACATGAAATTATAACTTACCAAAGACAAACACAACGAAAGAACAATCATCAGTATTCCCAGCAGCATCTGTTGACGTGTAAGTCACCATGGTAGATCCAAGGCCATAAGAGTCACCAGGGCTATGAGTCCATGTCAGATACTGGTAGCCAGAGTTGTCCGATGCAGTCGGTGGTTCCCAGCTTACTGTTGCTGTGGCACTACCACTATCCGTGCCTGTAGCTTGATCACCAGGACAACCAGTGAGTACTGGATTCTCTCGATCTGAGGGAAATAATATATCAATTCGATCATGTAAATACCAATGGGAAGTTTGCCGGTACAACCAATAAGTAAACTGTCGGGATTATGATGTGTTCATAGGGTGAGATCAATACCGCAATAAATCACAAAATAGTTACACATGTTATGACGGAAAAAGAGTATAAAAAATGGAAAAGCGCCCCAATACTTACCTTCGACTTTCACCATGAAGACACAAGTCTTGGTGTTGCCTGCAGCGTCTGTTGCTTCGTATATCACATGAGTTGTTCCAAGATCAAAAGACTCACCAGGGGAGTGATTCGACGTGAGGTTATGTGACTCAGAATTATCCATGACACGTGGTGGTATCCAACTCACTATCGCAGTAGCTAGACCACTGCTCGTCTGGACGTCTAGATCCCCAGGACAATCAGTAATCGCTGGACCCTCATGATCTTGCACGGAAAACAACAATAATCATTTTGATGCTAGACTGAATACAGAAAGGCATGTCAGATATTTGTATATAAAAGTTCCATCTGTAATTACCCTTTGTGTCTACGCACAGGAATACAACAAGTAGTGGATTGTTATTAAGGACATCTAGCGAAATCATATATGCTCATACATATCATTTCTGCTTTTAGTTACAGAAGCTGATATGTCGACTAACGTTCTGTCATTCAATTTCACTTTGTTTAAAGAGAACCTACCAGATATGTGGATGGTGAATGCACAACTAGCATTGTTTCCCGCTGCATCTGTTGAGGTGTAAATCACCACAGTAGATCCAACACCAAAAGAGTCACCAGGACTGTGAGTCGATGTCAGAGTTTGGTAGCCAGAGTTATCTGATGCAGTCGGTGGTTCCCAGTTCACTGCTGCTGTGGCAATACCACTACTCGTGTTTGTAAATTGGTCATCTGGACAGCCAGTGATTTCCGGATTTTCCTGATCTGAGAAAGAGGGAGATCTAACGTAATATATTATTGATATCATCATTTAATGTTCCATATATTGTGTCTTCCAAACCCATCAACAATTTGAATATTGTATGCGTCCATAATAATCAAGACGGTATAGTTTGCATATAAATATGGGTACAATATTCTCAAAGACCTCAACATTGGTTTGCATTTGTACACGTAAGATTCATGATGGTTGTATATAAAAACAAAACAATAGGCTGGGGGCTCACTCTCCAACAGGGATTGTTTTTGTCTAGCATTTCGTGGCAGAAACCGATATTTTCCTATGAGACATATGCCTACAGCATTCTAGTTGTGTTCTCATTTTGACAGGCACTTACCATACACGCGGATATAAAAAATACAGGTAGCTTTATTCCCTCTAGCATCTCTTGACTTGTAAGTCACCCGGGTTGATCCGATAGGGAAAAAGTCTCCGGGGCTATGAGTTGTTGTCAGATTTTGAGAGCCAGAGTTATCCGATGCAGTGGGTGGTATCCAGCTCACCATTGCAGTAGCTAGACCACTGCTCGTCTGGACCACTTGATCCCCAGGACAAGCAGTAATCACTGGATCCTCACGATCTAAGATAAGAAACAACAACAATCAATTCTACAAATAATTTGATAAGAGATATATGATCATCTATACATTGTTTTTTTATATATGGAGAAACCAACTATCATACTCATTTGTCTAGTGTCTAAGCACAATAGATTGAATATAGCATTCAGGAAATGGCTTTGGACTTAAAAGTACTTTACCTACGTTTCACGTTGTGTCTGCATTTCCTAGCAGAAACCGATATTTTCGTAACGAGACATATGCCTAGATAGCATTCTACTTGTGTTCTGTTTTTGACAGGAACTTACCATACACACGTATATAGAAACTACAAGTAGCTGTATTCCCTCTAGCATCTCTTGATGTGTAAGTCACCCAGGTTCTTCCGATACCAAAAGAAGCTCCAGGGCTATGAGTTGTTGTCAGAGTTTGGGAGCCAGAGTTATCCGATGCAGTGGGTGGTATCCAGCTTACCGTTGCAGTAGCTAGACCAATAATCGTCTGGACGCGTTGATCCCCAGGACAATCAGTAATCACTGGATCCTCAGGATCTAAGACGGAAAAGAACCACAATCAATTCCACACATAATTCGATGAGAAATATTGGATTATTATTATTGACACCAGTACGCCGTTTCTTATATATGAGGTAACCAACTAGCAAAATCATTTGTCTAGTGTCTCAGCACAATAGATTGAATACACTGTATAGCATTCAGCTAATGGTTTCGGGACTTAAAAGTACTTTATCTACGTTTCACGTGGTGTCTGCATTTCATGGCAGAAAGCGATATTTTCCTATGAGACATATGTCTATAACATTCTAGTTGTGTTCTCTTTTTGACAGGGACTTACCATACACGGTAACACGGAAGCTACAAGTAGCTGTATTCCCTCTAGCATCTCTTGATGTGTAAGTCACCGTGGTTGATCCGATAGGGAAAGAGTCTCTGGGGCTATGAGTTGTTGTCAGAGTTTGGGAGCCAGAGTTATCCGATGCAGTGGGTGGTATCCAGCTCACCATTGCAGTAGCTAGACCACTGCTCGTCTGGACGACTTGATCCCCAGGACAAGCAGTAATCACTGGATCCTCACGATCTAAGACAGGAAACAAAAACAATCAATTCCACATACGAGAGATGTATGATTATCTGTACATCGTTTCTCATATACGTATATGAAGTAACCAACTATCATAATCATTTGTCTAGTGTCTAATCACAATAAATTGAATATAGCATTCAGCAAATGGCATTGGACTTAATAATACTTTATCTACGTTTCACATGGTGTCTGCATTTCATGGCAGAAACCCATACTTTCCTAATGAGACATATGCCTAGATAGCATTCTAGTTGTGTTCTCTTTTTGACAGGAACTTACCATACACACGGATATAGAAACTACAAGTAGCTGTATTCCCTCTAGCATCACTTGATGTGTAAGTCACCTTGGTTGATCCGATACCGAAAGAGGCTCCGGGGTTATGAGTTGTTGTCAGAGTTTGAGAGCCAGAGTTATCTGATGCAGTGGGTGGTATCCAGGTGGCGGTTGCTGTAACTTTACCATGGAGAGTGCTTTTGGATTGGCTCCGCGGGCACGACGTAATTACTGGGTCCGAATTATCTGCAGATTTAAAGTAGAGATTGTTTTCATACGAATGTACGTGTTATGATGAAAAAGTGTTTTTACAGTTAGAAACACATATTGGGACTATGATATGGTGATTTTAAGCTCTGTGTCATTATGGCATATGGATAGATGTTATTATTATATTCCACATACTAAGAATGTTGCTATATAATTGGTCAGGAGTTGATCACGTAATGAAGCGTAGTTTTGCCCATCTGATCACCTGAGAATATTTTGAGTACGCGCTAAATAAAAGTGCGCTACACTTGAACTATCAATAAGTAGCTCGGCGCAGGCGCAGACACAGCCGCGGTGCGCGGTAATTACAAATTTGTGGTTATACCGCGGTGCGTTTCAATCAAAATGGACCATTAATCAGCACACTAACAACATGATTCAGGTAAGTGAACTTCAACCTGCACTATACCATAATGTTGTTCGTAGCCCTCTCCCCCCTCCGATACCCAGAATATGGCCTAACGTTACATTTAATAAGATGCCTAGATTCTCGGAAGCCGCACCGTCGCGAACGTTTAATTTCCTGCAGCTTGGGCAAATAAACGGAAATTCAAGTTGCACCTCGGCCGCAAAAACCGTGAGAGTTCTCCTAGGGTGCTCAATGATTTTGCCGCTAAAACGCAGAAAAGCAGCTGGAAAGAAATGTATCGCGTACTGCAACAAATATTGTCACCAGGTAGAGATCATGCGCGTGCAGTAGTGCCAAGGAAGAAACCAAAAAGTATGATCACATAGCCGCTCCGAACCGAACGCTTTTGTACTTTAAATTGTCATTTTTTTGTACAGATAGTTGCTTTCAGATGTGGAATATAAATCAAATAATCGACTTTTGGTTTCAGGCAATGAGACGAAGTATCACTTCCTCGGCGATCTGAATGTATACGCTTCCTTTCCTCAGCTGCGCTTTGGAAAGATAGCTACATCCAGATCGCCTTGGAAGTGATACTTCTTCCCATCACCTTCACCAACGTTGATTATTTGCTTACCATATTTTGCTTTAATAATCACCAATGTGGGCACTGGCCACCATCTTGGATTGTTGTCAAAAGACCTCTTAATGATATGAGATTTGTGGGACCTGGGTAGCAAAGTGTTCAGAAGCACAACAGGGAGGTGCAACGTCAGCTCATTGACCATCTGGATGAAAACGCTGAAGGCGATGGATTGAACCTGACACTAACATCGACTTCACCCACTCCTCTCAGAAAGCATGAATTTCCATCAACAAACTCACCGGCAGATCAAACCTCTGTCAAGAATCCCAGCCATATACCCCCAAATGAAATCATAGCGCAAATTATGAAGAATGGAACATAAACCAGTACTGGCAAGCAATTCTAGAGTGACATTCTACGAGAATCCACGAGCCTTGGTATTCAAGTCCCAAATATTGGGTTGGCAATTTTTATACATGTTCAAAATGCAATTGAGAGCCCTTGCGACAGTGAACTTATGCGTGCATAGGCTATCATTAAAACTATACTCACTATATAAGTAGTGATTGTAATGAAATCAAAATTATATTGAAATGACATTTTATAAATGTATGTATTTTTTCTCTTCACGAAATATTCTTCTCCACTTCCAGGGGCCTTCAACGTGCAATAGCAAATTGAGTGGCATTTCCACTAAATCAGATATGTTTAAATGGAATACATTTTCATTGGGAATCATTGGAGCAATGACAATATACTACTCTGACAAATGTAATCAAGGCAATACAATTTTCTGAGCAATGAATGAATGCATGTTGTGAGGCGCTCAATTGTTTTGCTCGCATACACTCCAGCTTAAAGGAATTGGCATGGGGAAAGGGAAGAAAGGGAAGGATCCGCAGTTTTAAACCGCGGTATATTTTGTCCAGTTCACCATGAAACATGATGCTTTAGCCTAAAAAGCATCATGTTTCATGCTGAACTGGACAAAATGTACCGCAGTTTAAAACAAAGGCTCCTTCCCTTTCCCTTTCCCTATGCCAATTCCTTTGAGCTGTAATGTATATATTAGCACAATTAATTTTTTAAGAATGAATGCACTCCATGTAATTACTTAACAGTTATACACTCCAGCTCAAAGGAATTGGCATAGGGAAAGGGAAAGGGAAGAAAGGGAAAGGAAAGAAAGGGAAAGAGCCACAGTTTTAGACCACGGTATACTTAGTTCAGCATGAAATATGATGCTTTAGCCTAAAAGCATGTTTCATGCTGAACTGGACAAAATATACCGCGGTTTAAAACTGCGGCTCCTTCCCTTTCTTCCCTCTCCCTTTCCCTATGCCAATTCCTTTGATCTGTAGTGCACATAATAATCATATAGTTGTAATTAACTGGTATGACGTCACACTTGGCACTTGGTAAAACATTAATCTGAATACAATGTAGGCTATAGTAATTGATAATAGACACAAACGTGGCCAAAACGTCATCGGTATCGAAATCAAGCAACCTTTACTGCGAGATGATATTTACTATGATGAATATTACTATGACATGGGCCAAATTTCTCCCGGAAGAACTTTTGGCATGATAGGTTTCTCGGGTAAAATACCGGTAGACTTTTCAGAAATTTCACCCTAGAATCGTCCAGGGTAAACTTGCAGGTGCACCCGGGAGTTCCAGGGTGAAGCGCTAGTCTGAAAGGCATCGCGAGTGAACTCTCCGGTGACATTCCGATGGATGTCAAAGGTCATGTTCTGGTTCCGGTCATACAGTCGTCGATCGGTTGTGGTGCGCACCATTTCACAAATTTTGTATGCATGCGTTTTCATTGAACGTGTTCATGCATGACACAAGTTGAATTTTAACACTTTTTAATCGTCATCAGTTACATGTTTGTTAAATGTTTGTTTCATGTTTGTTCAAATCAAAGTATGGCAGGATCTTGGAACAAGGAAGAATAGAGATTATTGTTACAGCTAAGGAGTGAGGCGAAAGCACGGGTGGAAATTCTGGGGAAAGGATGTGTCCCCCCCCCCCCCCCACCAATTTGAAGAGGGGGGACACAATATGAAATGTTCCCCCCACTATTTTCGTTCCTGCTGTACCCCACAATATGAAGTGCCCCCCCCCCCCCCCACTGAGAGCACTTTTAGAGATTAATGGATAAAAAATTATGGAAAAAACATTAACCCCCCCCCCCCCCCCTCCCCTTACTGAAAGCATTTTCACAGACTGGGTGGGATCAAAAAATTATGGAAAAAAACACCCCAAAAAAATCCATCACTATAAAGTTTGTGGCAGTTTTTAGCCAATTTTGGCAAAGTTCATTTACATCTGACCTCTGTCTTTTCAGAAATTTTATCAAAAATGTCATCAGTCTATCTCCACGTAATGATCCATCTGTATTGCATGCTTCATGAGAATTGCATCCTTAGATTTGGATTTATTGTGAAAAATATAAAGTTTGAGGCTGTTTTTAGCCAATTTTGGCAAAGTTCATTGACCTTTGACCTCTGTCCTTTTGGGAATTTTATCAAAAATGTCATCAGCCTAGCCCCAAGAAGTAATCCATCTTTGTACCATGTTTCTTAAGAATTGCATCCAAGGATTTGGCTTTATTGTAAAATAGATCAATTTGGTGCAATTTTTTACAAAGTGCATTGACATTTGACCTTTGCGTTTCATGCTGTGTCTGCATTTCGCGACAGAAACCGACATTTGCCTAATGAGACATATGTCTAAATAGCATTCAAGTTGTGTTCTCTTTTTGACAGGAACTTACCATACACACGGATATAGAAACTACAAGTAGCTGTATTCCCTCTAGCATCTCTTGATGTGTAAGTCACCTTGGTTGATCCGATACCGAAAGAGGCTCCGGGGCTACGAGTTGTTGTCAGAGTTTGAGAGCCAGAGTTATCTGATGCAGTGGGTGGTGTCCAGGTGGCGGTTTCTGTAGCTCTACCATGGATAGTGTATATGGATTGGCTCCCAGGGCATGATCTAATTACTGGGTCCACATTATCTGCAGATTTAAAGTAGAGGTTAATTTTATACGATTGAATGTGTTATGATGAAAAAGTGTTTTTACAGTGAGAATCACATATTGGGACTATGATATGGTGATTTTACACTCTCTGTCTGTTATCAATTACCATATATTGCTTTAATAAGCACCGCGGTGGGCACTGGCCACCATATTGGATTGTTGTCAAAAGACCTCTTAATAACATGAAATTTGTGGGATCTGGGGGGTATTTCACCAAGCTGTTCGTACGTTACGAACGACTTTATGAACGACTGGTGATCCCTTCCTGTGCTAAATCAGATTCTCAATGAACAAAGTGTGGTATCACAGTTAGCACAAGAAGGGATCACCAGTCGTTCGTAGAGTCGTTCGTAACTAAACACCCCGCTGGGTAGCAAAGTGTTCAGAAAGCACAACAGGGAGGTGCAATGTCAGCTCATTGACCATCAGGATGAAAACGCTGAAGGTGATGGATTGAACCTGACACTAACATCGACTTCACCCATTCCTCTCAGAAAGCCTGAATTTCCATCAACAAACTGACCGGCAGATCAAAACTCTGTCAAGAATCCCAGCCATATACCCCCAAATGAAATCATAGCACATAGCGCAAATTATGAAGAATGGAACATAAACCAGCACTGGCAAGCAATTCTGGAGTGACATTCTTCGAGAATCCACGAACCTTGGTATTCAAGTCCCAAATATTGGGTTGGCAATTTTTACATTCAAAATGCAATCGGGAGCCTTTGAGACAGTGAACTTACAAGGCCATCATAAAAACTATACTCACTCTATAATTAGTGATTGTAACAGAAACAAAATTGTTGAAAACTAGAGCAATTCGACTGCCCCACAGTCGATAAATATGCCTCCGCCTCTTTACGAGCTCTATTTAGATTTATTCTCAGAAAATGTGTATGTTTGGTGGGCAATTTACCATTGAATTCCTATGTGCAATGAAAATATAATTCTGTTTTTCAATGTTTAGCCCAGTTTGGCAATGTTCATTGACCTTTGACCTCTACTTCTTTGACTTCCAAGCAACCAGTCTGTCTAAATCCATCCTTGTATCATGGCTAATGGAGATAAGTAAACATTACCTTTTTACGTCAAATTGTCATTTTTGGTATAGATAGTTGGTTTCAGGTGTGGAATATAAAGCAAATAATCAACTTTTGGTTTCAAGCAATGAGACGAGCTGTCACTTCCTCGGCGATCTGAATGTATACGCTATCTTTCCTCAGCTGCGCTTCGGAAAGATAGCTACATCCAGATCGCCTCGGAAGTGATAGTTCGTCCCATCACCCTCACCAACGCTGATTATTTGCTTATTGCACCATTGAATTTTTATTTATTTTCAAAAATATCACTTTGGGAGCAATTTTTAACTAATTTTGTTGACCTTTGACCTTTGAACACTCAGGAGTTTTACCCAAACTTTCACCAGTCTACCTCCATGAAGTGATACATCTCTATACCATGTTTGGTTAGAACTGAAGCATTGGATTTGGATTTGGGTTTTTTGTGAAATATGTATATCAGTTTTGGCAAAGTTCATTGACGTTTGACCTCTAACCTTCCAGCAATTTCACCAAAAATGTCACCAGTCTACCCCAAGAAGTGATCCATCATTTCACTATGTTTGGGGCAGCTTCTAGCCAATTTTGGCAAAGTTCATTGACCTTTGACCTTTCAGGAATTTTACCAAAAATGTCACCAGTCTATCCCCAAGTAGTGATCCATATTTGTACCATGTTTAATGAGAATTGCATCCTTGGATTTGGATTTATTGTGAAAAAGGTCAATTTTGGGCAATTTTCACAAAGTTCATTGACCTATGACTTTTGACTTTCATTAGATTTGACCCCTACTTCACACACTTCATTGGTTTCATGCAATACACACATGTACCAAGTTTGAAGCAAATCTGGTCAACGGTTCTCAAGATATTGCCTAAATAGATTTGGGACGGACGGACAGACGGACGGACAACCCGAAAACATAATGCCTCCGGCCACTTCATAGCGGAGGCATAAAAACATTTTATAAAAATGTATGTATCTTCATAGAAATATAGAAATGGCAATATACTACTCTGACAACTACAATCAAGGCAAAATACAATTTTCTGAGCAATGAATGAATGAATGTTGTGAGGCGCTCAATCGTTTTGCTCACATATATTAGCACAATTATCATTTTAAAAATGAATGCACTCCATGTATTTCTTAACAGTTATAAATAAACACCATAGTTGTAATTTACTAGCATGACGTCACACTTGGCACTTATAAATGAATATAATGTAGCCTTAATCTTAATTGATAATACACACAAACACGGCGTTTGATAAAGCCAATACGTCATCGTTATCGATATGGAAGAACACGCCATTGGCGCAAAATAAGCAACCTTTACTGCAAGATTATACTATGACATGGGCCAGAAACCGAAAATGAAAATTAATGACTCCGTATACAGTTATCAAAGTGCCCAGTTGATTCTGATTGTAATCTAAGTCATTAGAGATCACGATCATGCTTAAAAATGGTTGTTGCCATGGAAATGAACAAAAAAGGCAGTTTTGTAAGAAAACCATTTAAATATATGGAAACACGTCGCAGAAACCTAATCCTAGTTTATACTATTATGAATATTTAGATGCCAGAATGATCGTAATCATGACTGAGGTATTTCTAAGTGATAACTACCATACCTCAAATGACTGTTGCTATGACAACACCATGGTTGCGAAAAAAAAAATTGACATGCTGTGCACATACAAATTAATACCAGGTGATGTGAGGCACTTTCATCCCTTGTACTTTCTAATCGCCTTGGCCAATGTATCTTATAATCTGTATGCTTTGTCACAACTGGTTGTGGATGTTGGTGTTAGGCCACTGTCATGGCATCTCACATATCAAGAAGTAAAATTTGAGAAAATGGTTAACATGTCATCTCACCATATACAAACACTGTATTAAAATGGCTAGATCTATGTATCTCAAGTTTGTTGATAGATCTCAATCAAGATCTAAGACATTTTAAGTTGTGGTATGTCATGTATTCTTGTTTTCTGGTGACTTGATTGCAATCAATATTTTGGTCATATTGTTAGGTAATTATTGTGAGCATTTTGAAAGTTGTTATGCTAACATAATAAGATAAGGGAAATTCAGAAAATGTCATACCATGAAAACACAATATAAATAAGAGATACATACCTGAAGCTTCCAAGTATAAAAGCACCAAAATGTTCAAGTTATCCTAGTCAATTAAAGCCATGGTCAGGTGAAATAAGGATTGTTGATACAGCAACTCATGATGAATGGAAGTTTTATTTGAAAACTAATCAACTGAAACCACAATATTGTTTCTCAAGTAACTAGGTATTGGACTATTACAGCTATCTTTTATATTGCAATCAAGATGTGGATAGCTCAGGTCAAGCTCTTTGGGGGACCTTGATAAATATATACCTAGACATCTATTTTGTGTTTTTATATGAGAAATATATGGCACTTTCTTATATTTCTGTAATTTTAATATTTTGGGCACCATGGTATTGTCATAGCAACAGTGCTTTTATGCATGACTGTTAGCAAATTAAGACACCTCAAACTTCAATGCTATGATTCTGACGTCTTAATATTCATGAATCTAGATTTGTGGATTAGGTTTTGTGCTTCCTAAATACACATTTTAAATTTAAATATTTGAATTGTTTACGGAAAAAAGGCCTATTTCTGTATCGTTTCCATGCCAAAATAACCAATTTTTGGGTATGAACGTCTTAGATTCTGATCAGAATCAACTGGCCAACTTCTATAAATGTATAGTTAGACACTCATTGGTATTTGAGTCTGTCTGCAATAAAGGGATATTTTTTGGCACAACTGAATCATTTAAAATTATGACCACCTTACACCACCAAAATATGACAGAGTGTTGAATTAATTTCATCCAAAATAACTTCAGCTAGAATCCTGCGCCTAAATGTTCATTATTATATATTTCTGAACTAAGCCTGTACATATTTGCCATATCACAGTGGTAACAGATGAGTGTGTTGTGCAAACTCGTCTGTCCCATTAGCAACGTGCTGTGGCAAATTTTCTAAAGCATACAAAACCTTGTAAAGTGCAAATGAATACATTTCTTTGATATTTCATTATTATTGGCTGGTTTATTTAAGAGAAAAAAAAATGGAATTCAAGAGATTTATGCAAATGTTACAGTAAATGTGAAAGAAATAAATACCCATTACTGTAGACAGGCCCACTTTTAAGTTAACATGTGAGAGGAGAAAGTTCTAATATTTCACTGATAAATTTCCATGGCAATGGCTCTGAAGGCCACACCCACCAACACTGTAAAGGCAAACAGGCCTGATGAGGGATCCTGGCTTAGATAAAAACACAAAATGAAATTGTAGCTAAGGGGGGGGGGGGGGGGGGGGGGTCTAGGGGGACCAAGGAAGCCAACAGTATTACCTGTACAGCCAGATCCACCGTATCCACTACAACATCTGACTGTATCTCGTGTAGCGGTTCGGTAGGCCGTTCTGTGAAATGCATAAAACAAATTCTAATTGTTGGATGGCCTCATCTTTGTCATTTAATTCTATTAAAGCCCACACACTCATCGCATCCAGTCATACCCCAGACCCGACAAAGCGACACCACTGATTGAATATTGATTGAATAATTTTGAAAAGATGATTAAGTTGGGGAACAAGTAGACAAAATAAGTGATCAAATGAGACTCTTTCGGGTATTTGTTTCCATGTTGTCGTGTCTTGACCCATGCACTAGAAATAGCTTGCATGGTTTAGTCGCTGCCCGGTAAGCAGTAGATTGCAGGTTCAAATCCTGTCTGGTTCCATGATTTTTTTTTTTTTTTTCGTTCATTTACAGGATGGAGCACGCTTTCCTTATTACTGGGTATGCCTAAAATTTCTTTGTAAATTGAAATTACCCCAGAAAGCCCTTTCACTAAAATTAATTAATTTGTGGATCACTGTTGTTATTGCTATGATATCATTAGTTGTGTGTTGTCTATTTCCCTTATACTTAGCACTGGAAATTGTGTGAGTTAGAGGGATGGTTGTACTCACCATCCTTCCCTACCAAAATAGTGAAGGGAATTCCCCCCCCCCAAAAAAAAAAAAAAAAAAAAAAAGAAAAAAAAAAGCATATACTCACCTGTGTCTTTTTGCTGTGCATTTACCCCAATCGAACCACCCACATTTTGTTTGATACGTATACGACTGTGAGTAAGACTCACTGTAGGTGGATGAGTACGTGTAAGTTCTGTAAAAAACAAGGTGAGAAGGAACTGTCAATAAAGTAGACCATGACAATAATTACAATGATGACAATGAATTGAACATTGGTAACGTTAACATTAATCATCATATTAATTACTTCTCATAAAACATTGAGCAGAGTGGTAGAATATACTGTAGTTCGGTATATTGGGGCAAGACGTCTGCACAAAGAGTCATGGGACATCACATGCTTCATCGCATGGTTGACCAAACAGATAAGCCGTCACGTTAGAACAACCATCGACCCTATGGAATGCGGCTTGCGGAATTATCAATAAACTGTTACGTTTCTTCTCCAGCATCTCCATGCATGAATTTGTTAAATACATGTAAACAGTAGCCTATAGTTGGTCAAATAATGATATGGATTTATCAAAAGTTTTATTTGTTTTAATAGTATTTATTACAAGATGTATGATACTAGGTTTGAGTGGATCAGTAGGAATTGTGTACACAAGGTACCTCTCAACTGCCTGAACCACGAGTGGGTTTCGGGCAAAATTTGGCGGTACCGTGTGTACACAATTCTACTGACCCACAAAAACCTGTGCATCATCTCTGTTTATAAATGGGGACCAAAATCTGATAAAAAAAAGGTAATATCTCCATTAGCATCCTTCACCAGACAATCATGCGTCTGGCGGTTATGGAAAAATTATGCATCCAGTATATTGACCAATCAGATTGCAGAGAGCCATCTTCATCGTCAATCAATATCAATGATTGGAAAATCTGTCAAGACTTAAATTGTTGTGTTGACTTTCTTCATGAAGACAAGTGTCCAAATTAAGTTTTTAACACAGCTAATTTTTTTTATATGATTTTTCTCCAAAGTTAAATAGTTTTAGACAATATGTCATTGTCAAGTGGAGAACTAGAGACTGTTTAGAACTACCAAGTTCATCACGCTTTAATTTGATAACAACCACTTCAAAGACGTATTCATATCAGGAAAGACAGATTTGCTGCACTTTACTGCGAGTGTCCAGAATAGCAACGTACGGCTAGTGCCTTAATGGCCCATTCTTACCGTGGTCTTCTTAATCGTCGCAATAGAAAATTAGGCCAATTTGAAAGTGATTAATCAAAATTCTCAGTAATATGATTAAGAAAATACAAAGCATTGAAAGTAAGTGTGATTTACTGTAAGACTGTCTAAGAGAGTATCGAAATGCGTATTTGTTTTCGTCTCAAATCATAAGGGTGGCGAGAATATAGGCTAATAAAAGTAATACTAGGCCCTAGCCTAGCTTGCCTAGCCCCAGGACTGCTACGCGGCTAGCTAGCCGTGACTAGTCTCCTAGGCTGCCGTGGATACACTTATGAACTAGCGCCGAAATATCTTCCAAATTGAAGTGCTTCACTTCTGCAGAGTGTTTGAATGCAGAAAATGATTGGACGCTAATGCCCATTAGCACCGAATGATTGTTCGATGCTTTGGATGAATTTGTACTTACTGACAGCGCGAGTCTGAATCGTCCACAATGTGTTTCACCCAACTTTATCAAATTTTTTGGAGATTCATGGGTGCCGCATTTTTTTTTAATGGTATCCCGATATCGTGTTGATATCGCGTGCTACGCCAGTAAAAAAAAAGATGCACGGTAATTACAGGTAATTTTATTACTGCAGAGATTCTGATACCCATTCTATAATACACACTCATCATGTACACATTCAAATAAACATGATATGTCTGACATTGTTTCATATGCAATATTTTAGCAATATTATACATTTTCAAGGAGAAAAATATGATTGTTTCACCTCAGGAAAAATTGACTTCTGTAATATCTTGAGCCAGGACAACGTACTTGGAAGATACAGAGGTGCATTGTACAATAACGTGATGTTAAAATGTTATGCAGGAGGAGCTCTTGAGATATCTTTTTTTAAATAGTATAAATGCAATTATATAGATGCAATTATAGTGCAGTCAATATGCGGTAGAAAGATGATCCCCAAAGTCATACAAGGGCCTATCCTTATGATGTAGCTATTATGTGACATACACTCTTTCATTACTGATTTAAGATTGTCAATGGAGGTCAAACTTTTATACTTTCATTTAAATTTAAACTCACCTAGTTATCGTTACCGTTTTGTTATTGTTTATACATGTATTTCATTTGTGTCTCTATGTATATATGCTATGTGTGCTACGTACAGGCAAAACAACTTAGACCATACAATTGTTGTTGGAGGATAATTTGTAAAAAAAAAAAATGATGACGAAAATGATATGACGATGATGAAAATAATGATGATGATAATGATGATGATGATGATGAACACTGTCCAAGCATAAGTATAGAAAATGAGTGTTATACTCCTAGTGATTTTTAATACGACACAATTTTCCAATTCATTTTTAAAGGCATATCATTTTTAATTGTCATAGCATAGTCTGAAATATAATTTTGATGTATTTTCACATGTTGTTAATGAAATGTCCATACTGTTTGGAGTAAGTGAAACACGGTTCAAGGGTAAGGAAAATGTTTGGTATCCTGTCGACAGGAGAGAAAAGGAGGAGGAGTTGGAATACATGAGCACCTTCAGTTTAGAAAGAGACCTGATCTTGATATTCTATGTGATTGTTTAAAAAGTATATATATTGAGGTGCACATACAAGGAAAGTCATATAATTTCTGTAATTTTTTCGACCCCCGAACCAAATGTGACTTTCTTGCGGTTCAAACTTCTTTGAATGAAATTTCAAAAGAAAAGAAGGAGTGACTAGTTATGGGAGTGTTTAATATAGATGTGCTCAGTAAAGATTCGTATTCTAATGACTTTTTGAATACGTTCATTTCACACCCCTATGCACCTGTAATATGTTAACCAACTCCTAGAACAAATACTTCTGCAAGCACTACACTTGATAATATATGTTATAACTATGTTGAAAATGCAGAAAAATCTGGAATTACAATCACTGACATCAGTCATTCAGTGATCATCATGTAGCCTAACCCACTTCATGATAGAATTTGATATGAATATAAATAATGAATAAAACTGAAAATGAATATGACAAAATTGACTTATCGTGGTGTAGACAATGTTAATTGATTGAATGGGAAATTCTTAATAACATTGAAGATGTACATGAAATTTATGATACATTGGTTTTGTAGTCCCTGATCCGATCTTAATTTGCTCCGTACATTTTTCACATCACGCTTCTACGCTCCTTTTGCCCTCAGTCCCATCCACATCTTCTGTTCGTTCGCTCGACCGTATACCATGCACCAAATTCACCAACAAAGTTTGACAGTTCAGTATAAACCTTTTATCTGTTTATTTACCTCGAACAGCAGCCTGTGCATTGCGTCTCAAAATAACCATCAAATCAAACGAGGAGCCCCAAAGTATTCAATAGTTCGAAGGAGGGAGATGTAGGAATAAGAAGCTAGAAGAAGAAGAAGGTTGAAATATCATTTGTTGATCTTCTCCGGATCCCGTATTGACTCCACAATTCTCATCACTTATCGTCCAATCGAAAACTTTCACATTGTCTATAAAGTTTCGCCCCTCTTTCAGTTTAAACAAAAGATGGCGCTATTCCAGCTTGATTGGCACTAACACTTTTATTACTACATAAAGGGTTATTGACAGCTGTCTTCCTGCTATTAAGGTGAAGTAGAATTTTTTAAAAGTCGATAAATATGCTTCCGCCTCTTTACAAGCTCTTTTTAGATTTATTCTCAAAAAATCTGTATGTTTGATGGGCAATTTACCTTTGAATTCCTACGTGAATTGAAAATATCATATTCTGTTTTTCCATGTTAAGCCAAGTTTGGCAAAATTATGACCTCTTTTTTCTTTGACTTCCAATCTAACCAGTCTGTCTCAATCCATCCTTGTATCAAGTTTAAAATTAGACAATTCTGGCAAAGTTCATTGACCTTTGAGCTCTGACCTTTCAGGAATTTTACCCAAACTTTCACTAGTCTACCTCCATGAACTAATACATCTCTGTATCATGTTTGGTTTGAATTGAATCATTAGATATTGATTCAATGTGAAAAATAGCAAATGTTGGCAAAGTTCTTTGATCTTTGACCTCTGACCTTTGAGAAATTTCACCAAAAATGCCATTAATTTACCCCCAAGTAGTGATCCATCTTCACACCATGTTTGGTTGGTATTGCACCATTGGATTTGGATTAATTTTGAAAAATATCACTGGGGGCAATTCTTAGCTAATTCTTGGCAAAGTTCATTGACCTTTGACCTTTGAACTTTCAGAAATTTTACCCAAACTTTCACCAGTCTACCTCCATGAAGTGATACATCTCTATACCATGTTTGGTTAGAATTGAACCATTGGATTTGGATTTGGGTTTATGGTGAAAAATACATTTTTTTGCAAAGTTCATTGACCTTTTATCGCTGACCTTCCAGCAATTTTACCAAAATTGTTACCAGTCTACCCCCAAGTAGTGATCTATCTGTGTACCATGTTTAATGAAAATTGCATCCTTGAATTTGGATTTAATGTGAAAAAGGTTATTTTTTTTTTGCAATTTTTCACAAAGTTCATTGACCTCTGACCTTTCAGAAATTTAACCAATATGTCACCAGTCTACCCCCAAATAGTGATCCATCGTTGTACCATGTTTAATGAGAATTACAAGCTTGGATTTGGATTTAATGTGAAAAAGGGCAATTTTATTTGAGCAATTTTTCACAAAGTTCATTGAGCTGTGACCTTTGACCTCAATCAGATTTGACCCCAATTTTACACACTTCATTAGTTTCATGCAATTCACACATATACCAAGTTTGAAGCAAATCTGATCAACGGTTCTCAAGATATTGCCTAAACGGATTTGGAACGGACGGACGGACAACCCGAAAACATAATGCCTCGGGCCACTTCGTGGCGAATCGAGGCATAAAAAAAAATAAGATCACAAGCCAGGGATAAAAAGAAAAAATATATCAAACGAAAGAACGAGAAAAAAATCCTTCTTTGTATCGCCATGACACTTATGTTTTAGAAATGCTCTAAACAGTAAGATTAAGAAAAGGAAAAAGTGCATATTATAATTCAGTTCAGTTTTTATTCCAACACAACTTTAAAAACAATAATATTTAAATACATACGTCGAGAAAAAACATGACATAAATAGATTGAAACATTTATCAAACACAAATAAACAAAATGAAAGAAGTGTTGAGGAGTAGGCAGGAAGGCAATTCCTTATTTAAAGCCCATACACCCCTAACGGAAATAATCCATCTAGAAATATACAAAAACACACACCCACACGCACCCACACATACACACACTTAGCCTATGTACTGATGAAATTAACAATTTGAGGGTTATAATCAGAGGATTCCAAAATAAAATGTTTAAATTTCCTTTTAAATATGTTAATAGATGGGCTTTCTCTTACATTGTTAGGTATATTGTTCCAGACAACAGGACCTAAAACGAAAATTGACTTCTTAAAACTTGTCGTTCGAATTACTGGCAAGTGGTAGTTAAAAGCATTTCTTGTTTGATAACTATGTACAGAGTTGTTAAGATTAAAATGTTCTTGCATGGAGGTAGGGAGGAATTTGTTAAAACATAAGTACATAAAAATAGCAGTTTGAAATAAATTTTGTATCATGCACATTCAAAATATCCAAGTGAGAAAATATCGGTGCAGAATGGGAATAGTAGTTTGAATGTTCGTTTTTATAGTTTGAATATTCTATCAATATTTTGTTTGCTAGTATTCAACCAAGATGTTATGCAATATTGTATATGAGAAGCGCAAAGTGTATTATATAACGGTACGTAAAACATTTGATGGTAAAAACTTCAACTTGTGTAGCTTGTGTAATATGCCGACGTTCTTAGCTAATCTATTGCACATAACACCAATATATTCATTCCATGATAACTTTTCATCAATAATTATACCTAAGAATTTTAAATTTGTCGCTCTTTGAATTGTACTATTCTTTAATATTACTTTGATGGTATTGCGGTTTGCATGGTTATTTGTGAAAACGATGAAGTTAGTCTTTTGTATATTTGATACAAGTTTAATATTGCATAGCCTTTCATCTACTTTGATTATTTCTGAATTAAGCCTAGTATTGAGGGTATCAATATTACTATTGGACATAAACATGCTGGTGTCATCGGCAAATCGTATGATATTCAAATGTTTTGAAATATTTGTGCATCAAATCATGCCAAAAACAATATGAGGTTAACTTGGCAAGCTATTTATGATGCTCTGAACAAACAAGGAAGTAAAATTGATGTAACAGATGTCAAGTTCAATCGTGAGTGTATACATGCAGATAAGCAGCATAATGTCCAATTCCAACAAAGAGGTAATTACAGATATTTACAAAAGAATAATATTGTAAATATTTTAATAAGATGGTGCAAACTATTTAAAAGGTGATTTTGCATCATCTATGTTTTATTAATCCAATTGATTGTAAAGATATTATAAGTGTTGTAAGAGGCCAAAGTAAAATAAAAATTCAAGGATGGCATCCATCCAAAGGTTTTAAAACAGTCGATATTTGCAATAGCTAAGCCATTGCGCAATATCCTCAATCTTGCCTTTGTAAGAGGAGTCTTTCCTGATTCTTTAAAAATTGCAAAAGTTCTTCCTGTTTTAAAGAGGGGAAATAGATCACAAGTGAAAAATTAGAGACCAATATCTATTTTATGTATTTTCGTTGTAAAAAAAAAAGAGAATTTGTGATCAATTGATGTCTTTCATCAACAGCAATAACAATTCATACAACAGGCAATAAGGTTTTAGACAGGGTCACAGTACCTACCATGTCCTTATAGATATTACTGAACAAATTGAATGCGTTTGAAAGAAATACATTTTAATTGGACTCTTTTTTTTATTAGACGTCAGTAAAGCATTTCACTGTAAAAATTATGACATTTTATTTCATGAATTACGTTTTTATGGTATCAGGGGAGTTGCATTAGAATTGATTAAGTGTCACTTAACAAAACAGGAAACAATATGGAAACATTTGTCATTTTATTTCCTCCTACTATTACTTGGAGTCCCACAGGGCTCAAACTTAGGTCCCCTGCTATTTTTATTATATGCGTACGACTTGCCCAATTCCAGTACATTTTATCTTATATTTTATTCGCAGACGACACTAGCTTATTTCTTGCCAGCAAGGGCGGAAATCGCTCCCCTACGTTGGGGGTGGGGGGGGGGGGGGGGAGGTAGGGGGGAATCCCGCCCAGTCTTTGAAAGTGCTCTCGTGCTCTAAGTGGGGGTGGGGGTGGGGTGTGGGGGGTGGGGGGTGGGGGGGTGATGGCGTTTTTCCATAATTTTTCTACACCGCCAAATCTCTAAAAGTGCTCTCAGTGGGGGGGGGGGGGGGGGGGAAGACATTTCATATTGTGGGGGTACAGGACCGAAAAATAGTGGGGGGGGGGGGACAGACCCCCCCGTCCCCCTCCCCCCCCCCCCCCCCCCCCCCCCCCCCCCCCCCCAGGGATTTCCGCCCATGGTTGCTAGCAATGACCCTGTAAGTGTAGGCCTTTTATTGAATACAGAGTTAGAAAAATTAAATTCATAGTTTCTTGCCAATAAGTTGTTAATTAATTATAGCAAAGCAAACTAAATGCATTTTAAAACCAAAAGATAAGGTTATTCATGAAAATGGGAAAAAGATATACATAAGCAACGATGCAATAATCAAAGTGTGATTCTGTGAAATTTTGGGGAGTTAGGATTGATTGTAATCTAACATGGAAGGATCATGTAAATGAAATATCTTGTAAGACAGCAAGTGTCACTGGAATGTTGAACAGAATAAAATGCATTTCATCATTACCTGCACTTCTTAATCTGTTATAATACAAGTATATTACTTTGTTGTCATTATCTGTGGAATATTATCTGTGGAAATTGTGCAACATATTTATGACAAAAATCATTCTTTCTTCAAAAACGTGTAATTCAATAAATAAACATATCTTGCCCACACCGATGAGAATTTGATTTTGAATTCATATTTTATTGCCATCTTCATGTATTCCGGTCATTCCGGTCAGTATGAAATACTTTTCTATTCGAAACAAACATATCCATATATTACAAACAAAATGTTAAAATCTTTAATCGCTAACTTATCGCCTTAATTTTTCTAGAACAATACCAAAATGCAGTACACTTGTATTAGGGAATCGACTGCCAAATGATCATAAAGAATGTACGTCGTTACTATCATTCAAACTAAAATACAAAACAACGCTCTTTAATTCTTAATTGCCTGTTTATTGTGAGTTTATGTTTGTGTATTATATATCAACTCATTGAAAACTGATTCCTAATTAATTAATATTAATATTCCCCCACTGAATTAAATCTAGGTAAACATTAGTCAATATCAAACGGCATTAATGTATATGTTTCATCATGTGAGCGAATTTGGAGCACTTTGACAACACTCTTCTTCTGTAACTGCACATTCGAATCGATCTTGATTTCGTTCACACTCTGATGAACATGTTCCTATACAATGACCAACATATCAAGGTCACAACTCAGATTATTTCTAGTGATTAACCCCATACGGTAACGTTTCCATGCCAAGTGCAATACAGATTGTCACCTATTTGGAACTGAAAGGATAAAATATAACACCTAATTTGTTAGGGTATTATTGGAAGAACAGCTAAAGTGGAACTTCGAGGTGAAAATAAATAAAAAGGGAATCACTTTGTATAACAGCATAAAATACGGACACATATAATTGTTTTTAAATAAATGATAAAAAAAACTTTAGTTACCGTAGCTTCTTATTAAAAAAATCTTACTAAAAAAATAAAGCAAGTATAATTCGAATGTATCAAAAATTAAAAATAGCATTTGCAGATATGCAATTATCCTAAATACAGGACAACATTTTCGAATCAGAACACTTACCGTACGGACCCGCTGCTACAACTTGATGCCACCTTCGCGGGAAAAAACACGAGGAGGATGGGAAGAAGGAAGAAAACCTTCGCTTTCATCATGGTTGAGTCCCCTCTGAAGTATAAAATTAGAGTATGGAATACTCGCTGATACTAACAAATAGCACCAAGTACTAAAAAAAACCCAGCATACTTAACATGTATAGCAAACCTCGAGGCAAGAAAATGTACTTTGGGACTGCTTTCATGAAATTGAACTTGCATGTTTACAAACATAATTTATAACCAAGATGTTTATATTGCCTCGTGAGTGGGGGAGGGGGGTGGGAGGGGGGTGTTTATCATATCCGAACATTGAATTGTCTTGTTATCTCTTTTCCACACTCTTGGAGGTGATCCAGAAAGCATTATTTTTGCAATATCAATTAACTATTGCTTCAATTTGAAGAGTACTCTCCAAATGAGCACCGGGATAGCATCAGATTGATTACGAATTTTATAAGGTAACATAAATCTTTACATGTTTATAACATTCATGCTACGAAATACTTAACAAATCAAAAACAATAAGCACAAATTAACATTATCATCCCATATTACATAATGTACCTTTCCTTTTGGATATACTACATACTATAAACGAAGGCTAATGCTACATAATGTTGTTCCTCTAGTTCCTCTTCATACGCATGTGATAGGAATTATGTTAAAAGACTCGGTAACTCATGTGGTTGCACATACAGCTGATTATTCCAATCATACAGGAATATATCATAAAGTCCGTTCATCCACTAAGTGTAATTTTAATCTGAAGAAAGGTTGTTTTTATATGATACGCTCAACCACAAGAACATCCAAAAACTCACCAGCAAACCTATTGAAAGGTCTTAATAGAACTCAAGAGGTTTGAAGACAATATGTAATCAATTCTCTGTCGATGTATGATATATTTACGACCTCAGGAATCCACTGCACGGAAGAAAAATACAGCCACGGTGCAATAAAACATACTGGTGGGGCGGTGCCTGCTTCTACCTTAAGTGTGAGTGATATGTGTTGTACATGGAAGATCATTCCTTGCGTATTCTCGGGCAGTAGGCCCTGAACTTGATTGGTGATTGGTCGGCATCCCTTTGCATAACAAATCAGAACGCGGGCTTGAATGAGCGCCAGGTGAGACCTGGGGAATGATATCAAGTTTCAAAGATTTCCTTGTCCTGTATCCTTTCGGAATTATTTGTGGTTCACGCACCTAAGTCCAAGGCGCAGCTAGCCGTGTTGTTGCTCAAAGACTTGTCAAATGTCTTATCATGTGCATTATTATTTTGAAAAAGTAATGGAATGAAAGACGTAGTGATTATTGAATATCAATTCCCGACTGGGTTTCAAATGGGGCCTACGCTCTACAGGCGAAGTTCACGGAAGCCCACACACCAGCCATCACCAGAAATGAAGCTTCATCCCACCCGGTATCACATTAAAAAGCCCTTCTTGGATTCCTTGGCTGTGTGATACGTGATCAATAGTGTAACCACGGAATCATGCCTTGTTTGTTTTTATTAAACTGTTCATTTCCTTAACATTCCTGTAAATTCTTCCGATTTCCTGATCCTCAAAATAGAAGAAGGAAGTCGCTGAAAAAAAAATATTGAGCCGTCTCTGCGATAACCTACGCAAGTAACTCCGTCATGCTGAAGCAGCGTAGTCTATTATATTTATCCACAATGCCTCTTTAGCATAAGTTCAGTATGCTGAGTGTCAAGGAAAATCATGGCCTTTGCATGAAAATACCATTTTATTCATGTTCTGTAATAGTTCTCAATGGGAATCGTTCAGATGGACGTAGTTCCATTTCTCCTGACTCAGCCTTTAATAGTGGGGATGAGTGGGGATACAAAATACATTATATTATTTGGAACCTAATCCTAGCTCGTACGAAAGTGATGGCTACAATGTATATCAACAAATAATGCTTCCGCCTAGTTCTAAATGACTTTATGAGTACCCGGAAATAGTCACAAGAGCATCAAAATGCACTAGAACCCTTATTATCACTAATCATATGAACCTTATCCGAATATAATCCCGATACCTGATTGAGTTATGGATGGGCAATAGTCCCTCAAAAGAACTTTTGACCGGTCAATGATACAATTGTTTTACACATGCACGTTCTCGCAAAGTATACCGATTAAGTTAACACTTTGCCAGATAAACTGCTGTCCTGTGGGGCTTGTGAAAGTATACACACATTGCATATAGTTAAAAACGCAGGAAATATATAAGAGTGTAGGCATATCAAATCATTATAAGACTAGATCCAGCGTACGAATGGGGCACCGATGCTTTATTTCTTTTGTATATTATTTTGTTTTTCTTAAAGTACATCTACGAGAACCACGACAGCTCAATCCTTTGAGTTTGAGTTTGAGCAGGACCAAACTGAGACTGGGGATTTTGCATAATGGAACCCGACTTGATAAACCCAATCAGCGCGAATATTAGATATGAGCTTTTAAGCACTGCTTTAATGTCTGGCAAACTTACACATTCTATTATTAACAAGGTCAAATTTAATTCTGATGCTTTCATAAATATTCATGAAAACATAATGGAAAAGACGTAGTAATGTTTATGAAAAGAACACGTGCGTGATCTGAAGGTGTGTAAGTGCAGTAGCATGTTACCATCTATAAAACATTGTTAGAGAGATATGATAAATTAATTTTAAAGAGAAAAAGTGGGAAATTCCATATATTAAAAACACGCAAATTCATCATTAATCCATTAATAATGTGATTTGATTGCTCGATTTTCCCCAAATGTATTTGGCCTTTTCTCACATGTTTCCGTTTTTTATGGAGCAAACAATCATGACCTTTTTTTTAAGAAGCACGTGAATCATTGTGAAACCAATGTACTAAATGTATATAGTCCTACAACACACATTGGAAAAATGTCTCCGTTGATTGTAATGATTTGAAAACAAACAGTTCAGGCCAACAGTTTACATAATTCAGTGAAATCTGTTCGCTTGCCAAACAATGCAAAATTTACTCTATTTTCAGAAAAATGAATACTACCATTACGAATTTGGTAACAAATTAAAGAGCGTATTAAGCTATTTCATATGATTGAAATGCCGTTGGGATTAAATATCTTTCATGTGGATTTTTTTTTTTGAAGAAAAAAAAGTAATATTCGTACCACATGTATTCTATTGTTTGTTATTATACTTTCAAACGTCGTTTCATAGAAATGTATAAATGTAAAATCTATGATTTATATTACATTTTCTATCATGATATGTCACCACTGAACAAAAAAGTGTAATCTGAATTGTTTGTGTTGAGAAGTAACTAGCATAAATATGAAATGATTTCGTCAAGTTTTTATTTTTTATTTGTCTAAAAGATGAAGATTTTTTGGGAAAAAGGACACGCAAATATTTTTCAGCTCCTGATGATAAAGTAATGTGATGAAGGGGCGTGACATACTCATTTGTTTGATGTCAAATTCGTCATGATAGCACAAATATTGTATAAGATCGAGTAAATTTCCTGATGTTTGGCAAGTGTGAACTTTTCTTTGAATTTCCTGGGTGTATGTAAACTTCTGGCCTCAACTGTATATACCACTCAAGTTAAACAAAATTCAATAAATAGAAGGCAGAAAACATTTGATGACATGGTCATATCAATCTAGCTTTATTTCAATTTCAAACATATATATGTTATTTACAACATAGTATTTCATCTCCTAATAAACTTAAAAGGGAAGAAAACTCCGATAATGGTTTATTTAAAAACAAAACAAAACTGAAGAACGAACAAACACATTAGGAAAAGGTTAAGTGAAACCATAAAGGTACTAGACGAGCTAGAGATACAGCTCGCGGAAATCCTTTCTACCAGATTCGAAACTGCCTTGTTCTAGCAGCTGCTCTCAATAATATGATACATACGTGATCGCGTCACGTTCACCTGGATTTCGTACACATTCCTATACATGCATACATTTCAGCTTTCGCTGCTGAACTGTTAATGTTGTCACTAAGTGCTTGTCATGTAGTTAATGAGAACAAGGAACTTCAATTTAGACTTTTGTACTGCAACTTGATATCACGTTTAGAGCCTTTTTGCATTATTGTAACAATATTATTCGATTGATATCACGAATTTGAATTTTTGACATGAAGAATTCGAATTTTTGATATCAAGAAATGGTTTTGTGTAGTTAAGCAATGGCAATTCTTGATATCAAGAAGTCGAATTCTTGATATCAAGAAATCAAATTTGTGATATCAAGAAATAGGAATAAATGTTAAAACGGCTTGCCATACCTACGTATTACATGTCAGAACTGCGCAAGCATATGGGGTGAGGATATTTCCCCAAATTCTTCTGCGCATCCAATTTAGTTTATAGGTCAAATCCAGGCAAAAATCATCCAGAGAATCGGCGGCATTGAAAATCTTTGTAAAGCAATCTTGTGCGACTAGAATGAGAGTACAGTGAATCTGCATTAATTAAACGGCTGCTGGCACTCCAAGTGCTTAAACATCCTTGGTGAAACCAGACATATTGTGAGGATTGTTGTGAGCATCATAACCACTAGCTCTAAATCCTAGCAATAATCTTCATGGACCCTTGGTCCGCGATGACGTTCTTTAAGGAATTGCCATTGTTCTTGTTTACCATCCTTAAACAAGACAAGACAGTACACAGTGTATCATTTGCCTGCCTTGACCTTGGGGTTGAAAGTTCAGAACAAGATTACATGTCTCGTAAAAAGACTTTCAGACACAAGTAACTTTCTTATAACACACCTGACCTTTCTCAAACTTCGCTCTGTCTTTCTTATTTGTTCCCAGTCCCCTTAAATGATAGCACACATGAACATATTTATGTTAAGTACGTTATAAACAAAGGAGCACATTAAAACAAACATAAATATAGTTCATTTTGTGCCAACATGGTTATCAAAAATTAAATAAAACCTAAATCTATGATAGAAATGATATATAAGTATGTGATATTACAAGACCCTTATATCGACTTACAACTTATGCATAACTGTTCATGAGATTTGACACATTTTTTTGTGAAATATAGTGTATTTGGGATTGTATTTTACACCGAAAAAATAAAGCACAATATCCCCTCAAGACTGACAACAGTATTATTCATTTTACAAAATGTTAGAATGAGAGAAAATATTTTTTAAAAATAGCTGCCCACCTCAATAACAGCATCCTAGCTATTTAATTGACAGCTTGTGGGATGATAATAGAGACGTGCCTCTGCTCTTATGTTAGCGTCACCTGGTTTGAATTTATAAAACTCAACAAACTTGTGTTTGGTTGAAATTAGACCAATGAATTCCTAATAACCGGAAAATTTGTCCACCTTTGAATTTGGAGGATACATGGTAAAATTGTAACATTTTTGCAACTTCCGAGAAAGCTCATTGACCTATTACCTCTAAGAAATTTTATCAATTTTCTCATCAGTCTATGTAGTAAACAACCTGCATGTGAAGTTTGTTAGAGAATGGAAAAATAAGTTTCTGGATATTGAGAGAAAAAATTACATTTTAATCAAATTTGGCCACTTCTGTTTGGCCATTATTAATAGGCCAATTGACATATTACCTTTGACCTCTGTCCAAGACCCCAATTTTCCACAGGACATTGGTTTCATGAATTACATCCAGGTGTCATATTTGAAGCAAATATTCAAGGAACTGTTCAAGGAACACATGGTATTGCTTAAACGTATTTGGGACAGACGGACGGAGAGCCATAAAAATGTGGGCTACCAAGAGATAGAGCAGAAATTATTTCTCTCCTTTTCTATATCATTCTGTACCTTTCAGAATATCCCAGTATGTTTGCTCTCTGGAGCCTCAAGTTTGACACATTGTGACCTTGGCATATTACCCATGAAATCAAATTGTGTTAAATGCAGAGCTACCAACATTGGAATTCAACAATCAGGAAGAATTTGGGAAATTTCGTCAGAAATCAGGGAGATTTCAAATCAAATGCATACAACCTAATGACAACAATCTATCATTAATCAGGGAGATTGGGTGATGTGATGAAATCCAATGCAATTATATTGGTCTACTTTCAGTGAGACTCCTGCGAAATCAGGGAGACTTGGTACCTCTGTAAATGCTATCTTTAGCTCTTGCCATGCTTGAGCAATTCAGCAGATGTGTGCATATCTTAGCAACAAGAAAACCTGATGTGTGTTGCATTCCATCATATAATGGTAGACAAAATAGATACAATATGATCACTATTGTAAACATGGTATATTTCGCGTGCAGATATTTTCGCAAATTGTGACAACGGTGATCATTTCACATGCACTTCATCCCCATATCCCAGTGCCCAACACATAGGGCTACAAAACAATATAAAACAATTCGCAAGAGTCTCAATGCATTATACTAGCTGTTAAAAAAAACTTTGGCACTTTTGAAAAATGATTAAAAATAAGTTTCAACTCAAATCGAGCTGCGATTGACACATCATAAAGTCACAGGAAGATTTTTTTGAGACAGGTTTTGTAACATTTCATTGATTAGTACTTTTCCTGTAATAATCCTTGGACTATGTAATGAGATTTTCTCTTTTGGACAAATTTGGACCGCAAAATGTTTTAATTCAGAACACAACAGTGACAACTGTGTATCACACCTGTTAATCCACTAGCAACTGCCATCACAGTGTCATTAAACACGCATGATGCTTCTAGGGAGAAAAGACGTTGCAGGCTAGCATTTGTGATGCACAATGACCATTGTTGAATTCGCAATTAATCATCTGATACACACACATTTTCAGACGCAAATTTGTTCAAATGTGAAAATCTCATTAAATATTCCAAGGGAATATTACAAGAAAAGTAATCAATGAATTGTCACAAAACCTGTCTCTAAAAAATTTGACATCCCTGTTGTTAATTTCAGTTTGATGTGTGTTGAAACTGTTTTGTAAACATTTTTCAAAAGTTTTTTTTAACACCTAGTATGTACTGTCCTTATGACGCCTGGGAAAGGCCAGGTGACGACTATGAATAGAGTAGTGACGACCAGGATAGCCTGGTGACTCCCCGGAGAGACGGGACGTCAGGGAAGGCTCCACTGATGGCGGAAAGCGAGCAAAAAACCGGCCCCTCAGAGTTACCGGTTCTAAGTGTAACCCATTTACGGCGTAGGGTTATGCGCCAGGGCTGAGGGGTGTCAGTGGGAGGGGTTTTTACCCCTAGTGGTGAGTGTGTGCCCACTTGATTAAAAGGCTACTCACCCGCCGCATCCGCTTTTTCGCGTTGAGTCGCGCTGAATAGGAATCCGGATTGGGTTTTGAAAGAGCGGAAAGTTTGACTTGCAAACAGAAACCAAGAAGATGTGTGTGAAGGGTGCGGGAAGTTGTTCAAAGGGAGAAGAGGTGTGGCAATTCACAGGGGAAGAATGAGGTGTGGCAGGATGGCAGTAGAGCGCGACTGCACCAGTGCTGAACTGGGTGAGACAGTGGGAGGTCCTGGTCAGGTTTTAGACCACAGTACCAGTGACCCTCAGCGTGCTTTACATGCAGGGTTGGAGCGGAAGGAGTCAATTGCGTGGCCGCAAGCAAACAGTGACAAGTGGAAACTGCTAGATAGTAAGCTCGGACGAGTTCTAGAGGTTGAGTTGTTGGGGGATGTAGAGAAGAAGATGCAGATGTTTGAGGGGTTATGCTATGAGTTGTGTGCTGAGGAGTTCGGCATAAGACCTATGGGGGGCGGTGGTGAAAGCCGGGGGGAGGACACCAATAGTAAACCAGAGACAAGGAGGCAGCGTTTGATGGCTCAGTTGAGGGCAGAAAAGAAGAGTCTGCGACGAAGATGGCGGCAGGCTGATGAGGTAGAGAGAGCTAGCTTGGAGGGGTTGTATGAGGATTTGAAGAAGAGGTACACGGATGTGAGAAGGGCTGAATACCTGTGCAAGAAGCGAGAGAGGAGCGAGAAGCAGAGGAAGGATTTCTATAGGAATCCATACAAGTTTGCCAAGAGGCTGTTTGGGGAAGGGGCCTCAGGTAATTTGGAGGTGCCCAAGGAGGAATTAGAGGGACATTTGAGGGAGACATATTGCAATGAGAGACGGGAGGAGCCGTTTGTCGGGCTGCCAGGACTGGTTAGGCCTCAAGAGCCCGAGGTCTGTTTTGACTTGGGTGAGTTGAGGCTTTGGGAGGTTGAAGGAGTGGTGAAGAAGGCCAGAGCTGGCAGTGCTGCTGGACAGAATGGCTTGTCCTACAAGTTGTTCAAGTACTGCCCTCGTGTCCGAAGAGTATTATGGCAGATCCTTAGGGTACTCTGGCGGAAGCGGATTGTCCCAGGCAGCTGGTGTCTGGCTGAAGGGGTTTACATCCCAAAGGAAAAGGATGCCAAGGGTATTAGTCAATTCAGACCCATCTCGCTTTTGAATGTGGATGGTAAAATACTCTTTAGCGTGTTGGCCAGGCGTTTGACGGACTTTGTCATGAAGAACAAGTTTGTGGACACATCTGTCCAGAAAGCTGGGGTTCCCGGTTTCCCTGGGTGCTTGGAACATGTCCAGATGATCTGGGAGTCAATCCAGAGGTACAAACGGGAAAAGAAGGATGTGGATGTCATTTGGTTGGATTTGGCAAATGCTTATGGGTCAGTACCGCACAGCTACCTTAGCTTTGCTCTGGGCTTTTTCTGGGTGCCGAAAGTGATCAAGGAGTTGGTGCAGAGCTATTACAGTCAGTTCAAGATGAGATTCACGACCCGGACTTACACGACAGAGTGGCAGGCATTGGAGGTTGGTATCCCGATGGGATGTCAAGTCTCGCTGCTGCTGTTTGTCCTGGGCATGGAGGTGTTGACCCGCCGCGTGTCCTCAGAGATTGAGGGGTTGACGCTGGCTGGAGAGGTTGTCGTTCCTTCTGTCAGGGCATTTATGGATGACCTGACGATTGTGTCGGGTAACGAGTCCCAGGTTGACCAAGGCCTCCGTAGACTTGAAGAGCTGGTAGGTTGGACTAGGATGAAGTTCAAGGCTAAGAAGAGTCGGTCAGTGTCATTGAGGAAGGGCAAGGTGGTTGAGAAGAGGTTTCGTATTGGAAACGAGGATATACCTCAGGTTTCTGAGAAAGGGGTGAAGAGTTTGGGACGTTGGTATGAGGACAAATTGAATGACAGGCATCGAGGGATGCAGATCTATGACAAAGTGGTGGAGTGGTTGAGGAAGGTGGATAGGACATTGATCCCGGGGAAAGCAAAGGTGTGGTGCTGCCAATATGGGCTGCTGCCACGGATCATGTGGCAACTGCAAGTGTATGAGGTGGCAGTCTCTAGAGTTGAGAGGATGCAGCAGAAGATGAACTCGTTCTACCGGAAGTGGTTAGGTGTTCCAAGGATGTTGACTGAGTTGGCATTCTTTTGTAGATCGGGAAAACTAAGGCTTCCTATGGCATCACTGGTAGAAGAGTACAAGGCTGGGAAGGTTAGGTTGGTGATGATGATGAGGGAGTCGAAGGATCAGACGATAGCAGATTCTAGGCCACCGATCCGTACGGGGAGGAAGTGGAAGGCAGAAGAGGCTGCGGATGAAGCCGTGGCAATGGCCAAATGGAAGGAGATGCGCGGTGCTGTCCAAGTGGGTAGGAGCGGGGTAGGGTATCGTCCTGGCATGAGATGGTACAGCAAGGAAGGCAGGAAGGGTAGGAGGGATTTGGTGGTTGAGGCAGTTAAGGAGAAGGAGGAGGAATGTCGGTTGGCAAAAGCTGCACAGCAGGGTGTGCAGGGTGCATGGACTCATTGGGAAGAGGTGGAGCAGAAGAAGGTCTCCTGGGACCAACTCAGGACGATGTCATCTGGAGCCGTGCGCTTCATGATCAGTTCCACCTTTGATGTCCTGCCAACGCCAGTGAATTTGAAGAGGTGGGGTTGTGTGGAGGACGTCTGCTGCAAGGTTTGCAGGAAGGCAAGAGGGTCATTGGAGCATGTCCTGTCAGCTTGTGGAGGGTTATTGCAAGCCTATACATGGAGGCATAACCAGGTCTTGAAGGAGATGGGAGCTTTGGCAAGGGCAGCAGTAGAGGCGAGAAAGAAGAATGGACCCCTGAGGGTGAAGGGCATCGAGTTTGTCAAAAAGGGGACAAGGTGTAGGAAGACTAGGCAAGTACAAGGTGTGGGTGGGTTGTTAGCTGCTGCAGATGACTGGGAAGTACATGTGGATGAGGGGAATAGGACTATGCCGGAAGACGTGTTAGTCACAGCCCTGCGGCCAGATATGGATCTAGTGGCTAGGTCGGCACGTAAGATTGTGATGGTCGAGTTGACGGTGCCATGGGAGACGAGGATAGAAGATGCGAGGGAGAGGAAAATGGACAAATATGCTAGTCTGAAGCAGGAGTGTGAGCAGAATGGATGGGGAGCGGAGGTACATACCGTCGAGGTTGGGTGCAGGGGGTTTGCGGGTGTCTCTGTAAGAAGGTGGATCCGAGCAATGGGGTTCAGTGGTAGGGAAGGGGAGAAGTGGGTGAGGAGAATGTGTGGGGCTACCGAGACGGGCTCGGCTTGGGTTGTTCAGAAGGCATCATAGTGTTTTCTGGACAATCCAGATCACTCGGGTGTCAACGGGGGTGCTGTCTAGGGTATTCCAGCGTAGCACTGGCCAGCCAGGGGGAGGTGTACAGCACTCAAATGGCCGAAACACCTGTGATCCCTGGTGTGCTGCTGATGACCCGTTGACATCTGCAGAATTTAAGATCCTTCTGTATTTTCTACTGACCGACAAGAAAAGAGATGCGCCTACTTCTATCTGGCTCACGATCATATTCATGCTACTTAAAATGACAGCACATATTATAGGCTGCCCATTTTTAGCGCGATGTCACTTAGCTTAGGACAGAACACTAAACAACGATATTTGGGCACGTTTTTACTTGCGCAGTGAAGGAATTATTCATGAAATTTGCACAAAAACACCCCCAAATATACCAACTTTACCGTGTTGAATAGACACCAATTCCTATAACATAATCCAACTTTATACTTTGTGCCCCCCAAGAATACATCTTGCTACTGTTTGTCACACAAGGAACTTATCATATACATAAGACATTAACAAGTAAAAGTAAAAGACTATGACATTTCTTGTAAGTTTCCATGGTGAGTGTATTTACAAATAGTATGCACAACATAGTAAGACATTAGGTAGTACCATGAGATTATATTTCTTTTGTGATAATTGACCCATTTATGAGTTTGAAAGGAGAAAGTACACAGCAAATACAAGAATTAGATGAAGAGACTGACTTTTGAATAAATAAAACATCAAAAAAAGAAGGATTATCTGTCTCCTTCTTTCTGGAAGAGTGCAGTCATTCATTAGGAGATAAACACAAAGACGAAAAAATAGCCTTGTGCCATTATATCACAATAAGTTAATATCTTTAATTTCTTTTCTTTTTTGTTCTTCACCCCATAAGATGGTCAATTATCACAGGAAGCACAACACATGCTGCTACCAATGGTTTTACTAATTTGTAAGTATGATTTATAAATAGATATGTAAAGTTTGTGGGTGGGAGTGGGAGGAGAGAGTGAAGGCCTCCACTGATTGTAGAAGTGCTGTGACATGAAACCCTCAAAATAATCTACTACAACTTGCACTTGTGCTTCTGACACATCTTATCATCCAATCACCACCCCAAATCATACAATAAAAGGGAAAAAGATCCAGTATAACGCAAATAAATGATCAACTTACCAGGTATGCATAAAGCATTTAACCCCTTTCCGATACAATTTAGCTTCGCTTGTATTATTCTAACAACCCTTAAACATACATATCCAGATATATAGGGATAATATCGTTCCAAGAGATTTCATCATACAGCGATTCTACTGTATATGGAGGAGACATTGCAGCAGCTACTACCGTTAGAAAAAAAGGGTCAAGTTGCTATTTCCTCCAAAATACTACACATATCAAATATTCTTGTTATACAAGTTTACGAACGTTATCCCTGATGTGTCTATGTTACCACTACATTCATGTTCATATATTTTTGTCATATTGAGAGTGCACCCATCTCGCCTACAAGAACCACACTGCTGTTTTCTTCATCGCTACTGTTTGTTGTATTGCTATGGCAACCTTCGCCTTGTATCCTTTGCCGGTGCCTCTCCGTCTGGCGCTGTTTCTTCTCTAATCGCTTCTGCGCCTTTTGCTGGCGTGAGTTCTGTGAAAGATAAAGTCATGGAGGAAATTACTGAACTCATAACAACATCCCTCACATTTTACAAGATAGAAATACAGAGTTTACATGGGGCTGTCAATTTTGTAGTCATTTGGATTTTTTTTTAAACAAGGCATTAGCAATATTGTGTCTCGCCCACTTGCGAAAATAACCAGAAATATCGCGATCTCCGTTGCTACGCAAAAGAATTGTATCCCTGGCTGATTGTGAAATATCTGCCATAGAATGTAACATTCCATAAATGAGAAGGGCTATTTCACGCAATGCTACTTCCTCTATCTTCTCCCCCTCCCCCACCTTCCCCCTTCTTTGAGATGGAATAAAAAGCCTCCACCAAGTTCTATTAGATTAGACAAAGACAAAACAGGATGATAATCAGTTGCACAATAGAGGCGAAGTAAACTTTGTCTCTGGGGGGCATAGAAATGTAAAAAGGTTAAAATTAGTGCTGCAGTTGAAAACTGAACATGGAATAAAGTTTCTAAAATTGATACGTTTATATAAGAAAGTTTGCCAACAGACATGAATAATGCTGAACATTATGATTGTAATAAGGCATGCATGTATATAGTCAGGATTATATAACAACATCTGACAAGTACTGGTAGCCTTTCGCTGTTGAGCTGAACTTCTTCCAGTATTCGTTGACTTTAACCTGAATGAATCCTGACTGTTATGACTTTCTTCTGTCACTGGTTTGTTCTTTTTTGTATTTTCCACTTTATTCAAATGTGCATTTGAAGCTTGTTCACACTGGTCATGGGCATCTCGATTAGCACTTGTGCTTGCTTTCATATTATTGCATACATGACCTTCCTTTCTTTGAAATGAACTAAATTGCTTTTTACACTTTGTACAAAATGTACAAGAATGACTTTTAAGTCTGACTTCAGAGCAATATGTTTTGTTGCAATACTGACATGAAAAAGAACCTATACAAGAATGTGAATGCAACACTTGTTTCCTGGTAAACTGCTTCCCACATTTGTAGCAAATATTACATGAATGTTTCTGGAGGTTCGCTCTCAACTGGAATGACTTTCCACATCTATTACATGTATATGCCATGTTGCCATAAAATAAATGGGCTCCTTTGTTGCCTAGGAGGTAGTGCCTGCCTGTAAAACCTGTGAAAAACTGAAACAAACAAATAAGCAACTTTAAACAGACAACATCAAAATCAGGTGCAAAATAGTGACTTTGAATAAATTTGCATAAATGTGCATGAGTAATGTTTGCCTAAATCTACATCAGTAATGCTCACACATGCTCACACAATTCTGTGCACAAGTTAGGAAGCCTTCACCAAGAGTCTTGCAAGTAAACTTTAATGTATGACCTCAAATGACCTTTGACCTTATCCTGTGACCTCCAACAGCACCATAACATGAAGGTACCCCCAGTGCATCTATGACCCAAGTTAGGTTGTAATCCAAGCAACCTATGTGAAGTTATTTGTCAAAAGAGAGTCTTGCAGGTAAACTTCAACGTATGACCTCAAATGACCTTTGACCTTATCCTGTGACCTCCAACGGCACCATAACATGAAGGTACCCCCAGTGCATCTATGACCCAAGTTAGGTTGTAATCCAAGCAACCCATGTGAAGTTATTTGTCAAAAGAGAGTCTTGCAGGTAAACTTTAACGTATGACCTCAAATGACCTTTGACCTTATCTTGTGACCTCCAACGGTACCATAACATGAAGGTACCCCCAGTGCATCGATGACCCAAGTTAGGTTGTAATCCAAGCAACCCATGTGAAGTTATTTGTCAAAAGAGAGTCTTGCAGGTAAACTTTAACGTATGACCTCAAATGACCTTTGACCTTATCCTGTGACCTCCAACGGCACCATAACATGAAGGTACCCCCAGTGCATCTATGACCCAAGTTAGGTTGTAATCCAAGCAACCCATGTGAAGTTATTTGTCAAAAGAGAGTCTTGCAGGTAAACTTTAACGTATGACCTCAAATGACCTTTGACCTTATCCTATGACCTCCAACGGTACCATAATATGAAGGTACCCCCAGTGCATCTATGACCCAAGTTAGGTTGTAATCCAAGCAACCTATGTGAAGTTATTTGTCAAAAGAGAGTCTTGCAGGTAAACTTTAACATAGAAAAAGAGAGTCTTGCACATACTCTTTAATATATGACCTCAAATGACCTTTGACATCATCACATGACCTCTGACAACACCATAACATGAAGATACCCCTAGTGCTTCAATCAACCAAGTGTGGCTGCCATTGCTGTAACAGTTGCCAAGTTATGGATCATAAGAGAGTCTTGCAGGTAAACTTTAACATTTGTGACGGACGACGGACGACGGACGGACGACGGTCGGACGGCGGACGACGGACGGACGACGGACGGACGCCATTTGGATCCCTTAGTCTCGCCTTCACCTCCGGTGGGCGAGACAAAAAAGGGTAACTTTTGGGTGCCAGACAAATAGCTGCTCTATGGGATTTGTCTCTATGGGATTTTTGTGAATTATTGGTGAAGAAATAGACAAGTGGCTCATAAAGTGTTAATGACCATCCACTGAACTATAGAGCAATGTCTGCATTTGAACTGCAATGCCTTGGCTAAACCTCGCTCTTATATTGTACATATCAAAGTTTAGACCAGCTTACAGCTTGAATTGACCAGTTTACTAATGTTTTTTAACTTTTGATTTATTTAAACTTTTGTATTTATTTAAACTTGAACCTGCGTCACAACATTTCTGTCGTGAGTATAGGGTCTCATAAGCTATACTATCCATTACCTTTACAGGATAATGAAATCTGGATATGATTTTTTTTTGCTTCAACTCCATTTAACTTACTTCTATGTCATTCTCCCTCTAACACATGGCCAAGAGTCAAGACATTTCTTGCAAGGGCTAGTCCTCAAACCCAATATCCTTCAACAAACCCATTCATTTTTGTTTTGCATTCTATTTACCGTAAGAGGGAGACAAAATCACAGGTGCTATTTGGTAAATTGCAGGGGTTGAAAGGCCCTGAGCCCCCTGTTCATTTTTTCACTGCTCCACATCACAAAAAGCCCTGAGCTGTACCTGGTTGTTCTTAGCCTTGCCACCAGGAGTCCTGGCAGTCCTGTTGGGCTGGGTCTTACTGCTACTGCTGCTGTCAGGGTCCTCAGGAAAGCCAAATATTCTCGTCCCTGTTCCCCCTGATGACCAGATGCCTGCTGCACCCTCAGGTGACCTCTCACCAGAATCTACTCCCTTGGCATCTAAGAGGGTCAGCAGAAAGAAATGCAAGTACAGTGAAACCTGTATACAAAGATCACTCAATGAAGACAAGAAACATTGTCTTTAAAAGCAGATGGTCTGGATGTACACTACAGCTCAAAGGAATTGGCATCGGGTAAAGGGAAGGTGCCACAGTCTTAAACCGCCGTACATGTTGTCCAGTTCAGCATGAAACACGATGCTTTAGCCTAAAAAGCATCATGTTTCATGCTGAACTGGCCAAAATATACCACAGTTCAAAACTGTGGCTCCTTCCCTTTCTTCCCTTTCCCTTTACCCGATGTCAATTCCTTTGAGCTGTAGTGTACAGCTTATTTTAGTACAGGTATCAATCAAAACTATATTGTTAAAGCAAGAACCATAAAGTGATTCATAAAAGACACTAAAATAAATCATAAAACAGCTTCACATACAGTACCGATCTAATCAGATGAGGAAAAAGTTTTGACACATATTGTGAAACCAGTTATCTTTGCACAAGTAAATGTTTGTGGCACACCACACCTGCAGCAAATGTGTAGAATGTAATTCTCGTGCACAAGAAACATTTGTCATTTTATTATAATCCAACCTATACATTCAAATCCTCACCAAAGCCCCAAACAAAGCTCTATCATGGAACAGTTCACGCCACAAAAAACCTGATGGCTGTGCGACGCTTCACAGCATGCAGCACGCGCACAAGTTGAATGCCAGTACTAGTATAGTAACTCTGGAATCCCTGACAGAATTGCACATCCAGCCTGCTAAAGATTGCAGGATGGTGTTAAATTTGCGGGGACAGTATATTCGCCCTTGCTCTGTGTTGCCGGAAAAGCATGATAATTACTGGTTTTAGAGTAGGCATTTATTACACCTGGGTTAAAGACAGCCCGTCCCTTTTTCAGATCACCACAAAACCATTGAAACATTGGCAAAACATATAGAGAAGTGTTAGCAAGCTGTATATTCATTATTTGAAACTGATACGTAGTGTAAAATTCAAATAATGCACATAAACAACGTCTGATTAATAGTCTTTACCTCAGGCTCTTAGCAGTTTGTGTTGAAATATCTGCTTTATTGATTAATCTGTTTATTAGATTATAAAATGCATTGTGAAAAAATTGTTCTATAGAAGGAATCATCTCTAAAGTTTGGTAATTACTCATAAAAAATTACTCATAAAATTTCACACATGCATAATAACCACATAGATACTGTAACAAAGACTAATACTTTTTTCGTAGTACGAAAAAAAAAAAAAAATTAACGGCTGAAATTTTGACATATACAGAAAGCTTCAACATGCTATATTCTTAAAAATGGTCTTGAATCACACTTTCTTCAATTTACGATCGTGATAGACGATTTCAAATTTTAAGCTTGCAAAAGGGACGGACAATCTTTAAGAGGGGCAAGCCTGAGCGAAGCACTTTGTCCAAGGGTGAATATACCAGGTGAGGTTGAAACCCGGTATCTCTCTGAGAATTCAGAGCTATTACAGGGAAACCCCGTTATAACGAGGAAGTCGGGACCCACACTTTTTTCTCGCTATAGCCGATTGCTCGCTATACCAGTACATGATCAAAACATACAGAAACAAATGCATATGGGACCAAAGACACAGTAACATATTTACCGCTAGGATTGTAATCTTTTAATGGCTTTGCAAGCATTCTAAATTGAATTCACTTGGCTAACAATTCATTAAAATATCTAACAACACTGTTGGAAATGTAAATAAATGACACTTCCAACGCCTCCGTTTACCAACAAATGAAGCAGCGGGGAGGCCCAGTTACTCGGCCGCGCCTGCTGGCATGACCGCGTGTATGCAATGAATGATCATTGAACGCAATCTCCAGGCACGGCTGGTTGTACACGCGCGGTGTCGCATGTGTGTAGAGGCTCTGTTTGCCATGTGCGCGCGTGACTGTGTTGATTGTAGGGCGCGGGGGCGTGCAGTACCCAGAGATAGCCGTATAGAGATACGGCTCTGGCAGTACTGCACGCACGAAATGTGAACATGTATGCATGTGTGGACGTGTGTGTGTGTGTGTGGATTCTTGCACGGTGTGTGTGATCAGTGTTTAACGGCGCGAAGAAAATTACTTGTGCTGTTGTTGCATTTCCCTCGCTGGGCGGCGTGGCTGACGGGGAGTGCCCGTAATGCCATGTGCACGCGTGACTGTGTTGATTGTAGGGCGCGGGGGCGTGCAGTACCCAGAGATAGCCGTATAGAGATACGGCTCTGGCAGTACTGCACGCACGAAATGTGAACATGTATGCATGTGTGGACGTGTGTGTGTGTGTGTGTGGATTCTTGCACGGTGTGTGTGATCAGTGTTTAACGGCGCGAAGAAAATTACTTGTGCTGTTGTTGCATTTCCCTCGCTGGGCGGCGTGGCTGACGGGGAGTGCTCGTAATAACGGGGTCAATTTCCTGTCATTTTCCTTATTCTTGGGCTAGGAATTTGCCTCGTTATAGCAGAAATTTCGCTATAGCCGATCTCGTTATATGAAAACAGAATACACGGATGTCTATGGAAGAAAAATCGGGCCCCAAGAAATGTCCTCGTAATAACAGGGTTCTCGCTATACCCGTGCTCGTTATAACAGGGTTTCCCTGTACCACTACACCACAAGGACATAACATTTGTCTTTATTTTATTTTTCTAATATTTCATTAAATTTTTCTTTAATAAATTTTTTCTAAGATTTTATTCAATTTTATCTTTATTTTTAAAGGGATAGTTTACCCTGAAACTTGTTTTGTTTAAATAAAAGCAGACACATGAATGAAACATATTAGTGAAGTTTTGATGAAAATTCGTCAAAGGATAAGAAAGTTATGATCTTTTAAAGTTCTGATGTTGTGATATCAAGTGAGAGGTGCTCTCCCATATGTTGGGTAAAAATTTTTTTTAGAAAATGTGCATTTTCTCAAAAAAATATGCACCCTTGTACCTGTGCATTTGATACATTATCACAAATATGGTTTTACACACAAGCCTGTGCGAAATAATATCATTCCATTGTCAAAAACAGAGAAAGAGCAAGTTACTTATCTGTACATGTTGTAATTATATTGCACACAACATATGGGAGAGCCCCTCGCACGTGACATCACAAAATTGAAATTTCAAGATCGAATAACTTTCTTTTCCTATCAACGATTTTCATCAAACCTTCACTAAGACATGTATGTTTCTTTCATGTTTCTGCTTTTCTTGAACCAACTTATCTTTATCTCTTTATTGAAGGGCGATACATGACAGGGCCCAAACGAACTGAGAAAAGAAGGTCTTACCACTGGTGAGGGAGTCCCATTGGGCATCAACAATTTGGAGTAGCAGCCCAATAGTTGCGTCTATGTCGTAATTCTGGTCGATCAGAGTGTCTCGTATTAATTGCACATCCTGCAAGACAAGAAAAATATGGACACAAAATGACATATAACTGCATACAGAATGGCCAGTAGTTTCAATGGTGCTTCAATTTAAACCAAATAACCCTACAAGCCTTGCCATGCTGTACACTCTCACATATCATCACACAATCACAACAAGCATTAACTCTCCCATTACCTTTAACATGATGATGTGTGGTAAGCCAATGAGGTTTTCAAGGCCTGGTAATGCAAGGGTTAAATGGCATACATTTCAGCTACGTTCACCCAAGTACAATGTATGGTTCACTGGTTAATTTTGGTGCCATCACGAATATGAGCCATAATAGCTTGCACTATTAACCAAACTATAAACAGATATCTATCCATTCATTCAACTTTTCTGTTTTTATTTCACGGCTTGTCACAACCTATTCAATCGTACCAGGGACACTGTTATGGAAAGATATGAAACAGCTTTCTTTCTTCGAACCCATGCTCCACGCCGCTGAAAAGTTTTATGTTTTCAACAGGTGCTCTTCAGGTGTTTGAACAATGACAAACATGATTGTGTGGCAAGAGTGTCTCAGAGAGAACAAAAGAAATTTAGACTCGCGTCTTGCTTTTGTTAATGACATAAATACCTCCATGAGCATAACGGGTATCAGCAAACACAAATTAACAATTTTTTTTTTTAAGTAAAAAGTCTCCGCTGCAGGCAAATACCATTAATGATAATACACAGCTTAAAATATAATTTTGAGAATGGTTGAATCCCACAAATGCGCAAGATGTCGAAAAAGTAAAGAAATTAGTCAATTTTGTAAGTAATACAAACATCTTATATGTCCGATTTTTTTAATGATTCTTCATTACTTTTAAAAACCAAAGCAGAGTAAAGGATCTGTCATAATCTGCCCTTAACTTCCTTACAGTTTGCAAACAAATTTGTCAAAAACAAAGCTTCTAGAGACAAATTAAAGAAATTTCTTTTCAAGTTGACAACAGCCCCGCCCATGGTACATGAAAGCATTGTCATGATTATAGAATGCTCTTGACATACATTAGCACACTTTAGAACCCATAGAGATGTTTGAAAATAATTATGCTTGAGTTTCTTCTCCTTCCTAACACCTCCCTGATCGTACTATGGACAACTTACCTCACAGCCTGTTTGATTCATGACATCAAATTCGATGTCTGAGAAGCCATTGCCCATATTGGCTCCGTCAGTGTAGGAAGAAGGCACTCCGTTGGTCTTGCCCTTGGAACTGGCTTTCCCTTTTGATTTCATTTCTGAAACAGATGCCTAAGACGGGGAATAGGGCAAGGAGACAGAGGGGAAGAAAAAAGAATACAAGGGAGGGGAGTGAGAAGAGAGCAAGAGGGGGGAAGAGAGAGAGAGAAATGGGGGAAGATGGAGAGAGAAAAACAAAGAGAGAGAGAAAGGAAGAGACAGGGGAAGAGAGGGAGAGAGGGAAGGGAAGAGAGGAGAAAAGGGAGAGAATGAAGAGAGAGAAATGGAGAGAGAAAGTGGAGAGAGAAAGACAGACAGAGGCAGATAAGGAGAAAAACAAAAGAGACATAGAGGAGAGAGGAGAGAGAGGGTGAGATAAAGAGAGAGAGAGAGAGAGAGAGAGACAGACAGACAGACAGAAGGGAGCAAAGAGAGGGAGAAAGACAAACAGAGAGGGGAGAGAGAAAGTGGTATAATTAATACAACATCTTGTCTGTCAGCTATAGAGGACAAACTTGACAGTTGGTGAGGATTATGAACAGTTAGGAGTTATCAGGAAGAGAGAGATGTCCAACAAGATTAAAGTGAAATGCACTGAATGTTGGTCTTACCTCTCCTGACCTAAAGTTGGTGCCCTTCTCAGAGTTGTCGCCCACCTTGCGTACACTGGAGTAGTGGTCCCCGTTGTGGTAGGATATATGAAGCTCCTTGCAGCTACTGGAAGGCTTGTCTACCACACCTACAATCTAAAACAAGAATAGAATAATGTTACTTATGTTACTAGCAACAGCTAATCAATTCAAGAATGTTTAGATTAGATGTTTAGTACCATCAGGCCTTTTATTTACTGCAGATTCGTTGTTCTCTTCTTCTAGTTACAAAAGAATTACAAAGATTTTCTCTTTGATCCCAAGTTCGAAGCCACCGATTCTGAGGATAATTTGTGCCTGGTAGTGACGCACAACCAAAAAAGGATGCAAAGAATTAGATGGGGAAATATACCCACTCCAGATGCATGCGCAGTTGTAACACGTAATATTTAATCAAAGAATGTTGTTACAATCAAGTTAAAAAAGCTCTAAACGTGATATCAAGTTAAGGTAGAAAAGTCTTGATTTCACACTGTTCTCATTATATGAATATCCCATTAAAAAGTTGCTGGAAACGTTGCTTTAAGTAATTTTCCTTCAAGAGAAGTAACATGAAAAATGTGCCCAGCTGCACCCAAACTACTATTTTCAACTAGAAAAGTATCAAATTTTGTGTTTGCTTGTCCTCATTAACTACATAAGAAGCACTTTGTGACAAAACTCCTAGTTAATCAGCGAAAGCTGAAATGTACATGTCATGCATGTTTAGGAATATGCACGGCCTACTGTAAATCCAGGTGGACATGATGCAATCGCGTATGCATCATAATTGTTAAAAGCATCTGCCAGTCATGAATATTGAGCGGGGGCACCAAACCTCGTTCAAAAGGATGGATATCCATTTCTTTAAACATCCTTGATCTATACTAAGTGCACCTTACCCGTTGAAATGGAATTACAGGGGATAGGTGTATGTGATAATTCTTTTCAAGGCAGTCAAGATAAGAATGTCTATTATATTGAATGCATTTTGAAAATAGTTGAGTGGATGATTTATCTTCCCTCTTTGGCCTGAATTCACAAAGACAGTTTAATTTACCCCTAGCATTAAAGTCTGAATTTAACCCACTGATTTTTGAGCTACCAAGTGCTACCCTTTCCATTGCAAAACTAGCTTATTTTTATACTCTGACAATACAAATAAAGACATTTATTACTTCATAAGAAAAATATTGATCTTCTTTCTGAATTGTTCCATATTGTTACAGTCTTAAACCTGGGCTAGTTGGCAGCAGCAGATCACTTAGATTTAAACAGTTTGAAAATAACAGAGGGAAAACCCCAAGTTAGCTTATCATCAATTTTATTTCTGTTTATGTATGAAATATAGAAGTTCAGAGCATAAACTTACCCTCCAAACAGGAAGATTCAGCTGATGTATAACTACATTGACTTTATGATGGCGTGCAAAAGCCACAATGCTATCGTTTCCTGCATAGGTACCCGGCTTAATAAGGTTGGCCACTGCAGGATTGAAACAACAATGTATACAATCAGTGTGGAGTCGAGTCTTCAAGTTTTGAATCCAAGACCACAATGAAACAACACATTTGTGACAGTGAAGCAGAGTCACAAAACTGCTCAAACTGGTCTCTTCATTGGTATCATACCTACCATTCGTTCATGTTTTGTGCTCCCAGTACCATAGGTGCATGAAATATGTAATAGTTTAAAGGGGTTTTCCTGGATTGGTACTTGAGAGGGTTAAAATGGAAGGAAACACTCAGGACAGAGGGACTCATTCTACATCTGTCATAGAAAATACATGTGCCATTTGTGTTACAGTGTGACTCAACTAAAACACTGGATATCAATAAGGTGGGAAGGGGCTGTCAAAATAGAGGGTAAGATATCAAAATAATGGCCAATACTCCATTCATACATAGTTATAAGGAAGAAAATATAATAGTTCTCAATAACTTACCCCAGCCTGCCAAAAATAGATATGAATCACCATGAGTGTTAGATTTCTAGCTGAACTATCAGTGGATATCAAATTATATCCTACAGTTGCTGTAAACACTGCAGCTTTGACAGAAGTTCATTGGATCACTTACACTACTAGATTATCAATGAGTGGTCAAAAAATTATGTCATGTATAACACAGTGGGAAATACATGCAACAGTGAGCCTGAATCAACATTATTCATAGTCAATAGGCATGAAGAAATGGGCATAAGCTGTTCTTCAGCTAAGAACGACTTTACGCACGACTGGTAACCCTTTCTTGTGCTAAATCAGATTCTCAATGATTTTGATTCCCATCAGCTAAAGTTCAAATCTGATGTTGATAAATAAAAATGCTTGTTTTTAACACATGTTTGTATAAAAAGTTTAAGATTTGATAAATTTGATTGTTAAAACAGGAACAAAATGGGGTATCTGATTAAGCACAAAAAAGAGTCACCAGTCATGCGTGAAGTCGTTCTTAGCTTAAGAACAGCTTGGTGAGACACCCCCTGCGCAATCTTGTTTTGTTCAGGGGTAACAATGAAGAGATCATTACCCTCTGACTACAAGTAATGTACTGCTCATGTTTGAAGTGCTACTCACAGTGTCTCTCAAAGGGAATGTCATCTTCCATGAAGGGCTCAAAGTCGCCCTTGTGGTCCCTCATGTACTTGACCACGTCCAACCTGTGAGCCATGTGGCTACGGCTATGCCCCTCCAGCTGGTCCCCTAGGGCCCTGAAGAGACAGTTCCTGAGGGCAGCAAAGAGGAAAGTGCATCATTCTTTATATATCCCTCATTCATATATTCCAGTTCATTGATTGGTTAAGAGTGTGTCACATGACCACAAACAGTTCAACTATTTTCAGCGAAAAGAGCTCAGAGGGAAGAACAAACACTTTTGTGACATCAGATGGAAAAAAGAGCCCTTTTCCCTCTGTCTCGATATCGTTCATCCCGGCTAAATGCCCAACACACAAAATCTATGCGACACATTCTTTCCAGTTGCTTTTTTGCATTTTAGCGCAAAATCATTGGTCGCGCTTGGAGATCTCCCGCGGTGTAGCGGCCAAGGCGCAACTTGAATTTCCGTTGGTTTGCCCGAGCCACAGGAAATAAAAAAAAAATGAATCAGGCTCCTAACGTTCAGAGCTTAGAGCATGGACACTAGCTAAGGTCCATGGTAAAGATGCAATCAATAAACAAAGAATATATCAATGAAGGATATAAAAAAAAATTTCATCATCTTTATTCGGGATCTTTGTGGAAAACATTGGTCCCCTCAATGAAGTAGAAGGCGGGTGGTCACGCCCTCCACTTCATCTTGGGGCAAATAGATTCCACAAGATTACCCATGATCATAAAATATTTGTGTACCCTGCCACATAACAGGACAAGTAGTCCCATGATGCGCTGCTCAGCTACATTCTGATTTTGTTTGCAGTCATGTCCGCTCCAGGTTGAGTGTACTAGTGTATGAGACCAGGGGGTATTTCACTAAGCTGTTCTTAAGTTAAGATTGAGGTAAACTTACATCAAAAGGAGACACGCCCACACAGTGATTAAACATTATAAATCAAGTTTAATGATATAAGCCATAGCTCTTACACACGACTGGTGACCTTTTCTTGTGCTAATTTAATGATGGGAATCAATATCATGGAGAATCTGATTTAGCACAAGAAATGGTCACTAGTCATGCGTAATATCATTCTCAGCTTAAGAGCTGCTTGGTGAAACACCACCCAGAAGCAGAGATGGATGTAAAACAAGTTTGGATGTCACTGCAGGGTGCATTATGGGATGACTTTCTCTTAATGGCATACTTCTTAGACTGCTTCGATAACATACAACTGATCAAAGCCTACTTGAAACTGAAAAGAAATGTTACATCATCTCACAGTCTCCCACATAAATAACACATGGACGACACATCTTTTGGAAAAGTTAGCGGGTACTAAGTTTCTATCAATCAATAGGGGAGGAGTCCTGGGCCCTGTAACATAAAGGTTTGCGATCAATTGCAAATTTGAAAGACGAATTCTGATTGGTTACTGGTCAGTCATTTGAACAAAGAGCACATATGTAACAATGGTGTTGATTGGCCATTGCCATTTTGCGATTGATAGCAAACCTTTATGTTGCAGAGTCGAGGACTAGAGATAAGATTGCATAGTGAGCATACCCATCTCCTGGTATATCCCTCAGTTGTAAGCCCATGATCTGAAGTTGAGTTGCAAAACTGACATAATTCTGGTCGTCTGCAAGATATGATTCATCCTTTTTCGCTTTGCGGTAAGCGTTCTTTGCCGCCCGCTCATCTCGTTTCCGTTCAAGCGCGTCTTGCCTCTGTCCCTTCGTGGGCTTCCCTTGCCCCTGTGCCTGGTCGTTTTGGGCAGCGGAACGCGCCATGCTCAGAAAGAGGTGTCCTGAGAGATATAATAGTCAAATGTAGTTTCAACTGGTTAATATACCTGTATTATACGAATGAGGTTGTTCTAACACATTAAAAATACAAGGTCTACAGTGTCATTGTCAGTCTCAAAACACAGAGAAATGCCTTGACAACATGCTCATGTAATTTCTACATACATGTTGTTTAAAGGGCATATACTGTACTGGGAAGGCAAAAAAGCCTTCAAAATGAAATTGTTAGTAATCTTCTTGCCAATGGTCTTAAATTCATGTATTGTCTATTTTAGAAGCTTGCTGAAAGTTATTTGCCCTCAAATGATCTACATTTGGAGTAATGGGTGATTAAATCACAAATCCTCAAAATGTTCGGCCCGAACATTATGAGGATTTAATCATTAATCATTAATTACTCCATATGTGGATCATTTGAGAGCAAATAACTTTCAGCAAGCTTCTAAAATAGACAATACATGAATTTAAGACCATTGGCAAGAAGATTGCTAACAATTTCATTTTGAAGGCTTTTTTGTCTTCTCAGTACAGTATATGCCCTTTAATGAAAATCAAAGAGAAGTACATTCCAGCTCAAAGGAATTGGCATAGGGAAAGGGAAAGGGAAGAAAGGTAAGGAGCCACAGTTTTAAACCGCGGTAGATCTATATTTTATCCAGTTCAGCGTGAAACACGATGCTTTAGTCTAAAAAGCATCGTGTTTCATGCTGAACTGGACAAAATATACCGCGGTTTTAAACTGCGGCTCCTTCCCTTTCCCTTTCCCCATGCCACAACATTGCACTAAAATTAAATAATTACCTTGGGCTTGGGGGTTTAGAAAACCTAACTTTTGTATTTTCTACTTCCATGACTTCTGGATTTACATACACAATTCATCACAGAAATCATCAAAATGAATCAAGATGTGGAAAAATCACCGTCCGATGAAGTACAAAATACATAAAAGGTCTAATAATAGTAAGATGACAAGATATTTCGGTGCTAATGCACTTTGGTATCCCACATATATAATGCACACAATGGGAACCCTGCAATACTGATTGTCGTCGGCAGAAAGTGACCTAGAAATCACTTTTTTGGACGAATTAAGCAGCGAAAAATTTGTCTAGGGTTAGGGTTAGGGTAGCCCCGGGACTGCTCCCGCGCAGCGGGAGCGTCCTGAGGGCTCGCCCCCGATTTCCCGGCATGTCGGGTGAGATTAATGAATAATCGACCCGTGCACATGGATGAATTACTCATTTCAAGTATATTTATCACAGTATATGAATGGTTGAATGTAACTTCCATATGTCTGAAGTAAGAAAATGATGGAAAATACTGAGTAACGTTACCAATTTCCCCTTCATGTGTCTGTCTAATCATGGTCTAACAAAACGAAGTCCCTTCCAGACTGCCATCTTGGCTGTTTAATAACTTCGTAGGCATGCGCAAAGTAATATTCATGATGATGACGCTTTCGGTCTGATGACCGTATTTAGCGCTATTGATGAATATGCATGAGAAAAGTGATTTTTTATTGTTTTGATTGTGCAAATTATCAACCTGATTTTCATTAATTGTGTCATTTAAAGTGACCAAAATATGATTAATTTCTATGTTATAAACTTCAGTGGCGGATCAAGGATTTTGTAAGAGAAATAGTTCCGAATCTTCCAACTTTCCTAATACCGTGCACCACTGCACCATCACTGAAATCTAGCTTAGGGGGATGGCGTTATTGGGTTGAAAAAAGTGGCTCTTAAAAACAAAACAAAACAAAAAATTACGGACAAACATAAATATGCAAAGTATAATAAATGCTCCAAAATAAAATTTTAAATATAATGAAATAAAAATTCGAATATAAAATCTGTTCCAATAATAATGAAAAAAGAAAAAACAACGATGTGAAAAGAGTGCTACGGTAATGGATTGTTGTTGAAAACGTAACACACACGAATCGTATAGAGAACTGGCGCATGCGCGTAAACTTCAAAAAGTCGGCAATCTTCAGATACATGTTTCCCAGCTGCATTAATTCTGACCGCCGTACGATGGGATGTTTTCAAGAAAAAAAACCCATCATGGACTAAATTCATCTTCAAAGCAACTACGGAAGTATTCATGTAAGTATTCTCCGTAAGTGTGTCCAATAGCTTTAAGTTCTGCGCAATATAATTGATGATATTTTACCAACTTATCACTGCTTATCTCGACTACCTTGCACCAATGCTCGGTGCAACGCAGCCCGCTCACTGCGTGAGCGGGCTGGTCGCAGTAAGGCCCTAAGGGTTAGGGTAAGGGTTAGGTTGAGAATTAAGTTTAGGGCTAGGGTTAGGGTCAGGGTTAGGTTTAGGGTTTACATTCATAAAACTAATGGGATACCAAAGTGCATTAGCGCCGATAATTTCATGGGTGAAATGGTTTCACTTTTCTAATCTATATTTGTCGGTACAAAAAGGGTATCTACTAAACAAGACACAAAATTGTATAGTTAGGACTGAAGCAATAGTTGTGAGAGATCACAACAAGAGAGGTGTTCGGCGATTCGCTTCGTATTCGCAGTCTTTGTTCAGATCATTTTAAAGTCATGATCAATCCCTTAATGAAATCAATAAACAGAATAACTCACCGTTCGATGAAAATGATAGTTTCACTTCTACAGGATCCCGGACATGAAAAACACCGGCTTTTAATTTAATAAATATTACATCTCAGTTCCTCTTTTCTCTTGAAAAAATAATCTCTGTTGCAATGACGACGAACGCGTACGCGTACGTAAATACGTACCATATGATACTACATTAAATGCAAATTGGGGTGTGATGTATCGCGCGGCGCGGAAGTACGGTTCTCATTATATCGTACCAGGGATGTGTTATGGAAGGATAGGAAGCAACTTTCTTTCTTTGAACCCATGTCTCATTTCGCTTGTCCCGTTCTGTTAATGACGTTAATACTTCCATGAGCACAACAGGTATCAGCAAACACAAATAAACAAGTTTTTCAAGTAAAATATCTCTGCTTCACGCAAACACACACAAACGCCGTTAATGATAACACACAGCTTAATATATCATTTTGAGGGTGGTCGAATCTCCCAAATGCACAATTGTCGGAAAATGAAGAAATTGGTCTAATAGCTTATATGTCCGATTTTTAATGATTCCTCAATACTTTTCGAAACAAAAGCAGAGTATTAGGATCTGTCATATTATCTGCCGTTAACTTCCTTATAGTTTGCAAACGAAGTTGTCAAAAACAAAACGTCTACAGACAAATGGGAAATTAAAGAAATTTCTTTTTAAGTTGACATCAGCTAAATGTCGGCTCGGCACATGGAACATCAAAGCATTCTCATGATTATAAGTTCTTTTGACATTCATTTATGAGCACGCTTTAGAACCCATACAGATGTTTGAATGTATTATGCTCGAGTTTCTACTCCTTCCTATAACACCTCCCTGATCGTACCAAACAAGGGTCGGTGACAGGATGCATGCAAACACAACAAAAAAAGTAAGATCCCCCCCCCCCCCCCCCCCACCCTAAGCAAAAAAGCACAGCTTTTTATCGAAGAGGCTTTGGGCAAAATAATTTGGCAGGATTGTTCCTTAACTTATTGACTAACTTAAATGTGTGAAAATCACATTAATCCAATTAGTCATGCATGAGTGGGCAACTTTTAAAGTAGAAAATGTCACTTTTCAAAAGTCATAAGGGTAATTTTGGGTTTCTGTCATATGGATTTTTGATGAATTCCATTTCTGGTGCATAATTTATGTCCTTTCAATGTTTATCATCCATCTCTCGATGCACTTTCAAAACACCTTTCCCGACCACTGATCTCCCCACTACTTAGTGTAGAGATCAGTGATCCCGACAAGTTCACCCATTGTTCTGGCTGAGTGAGCACCGTTTAACAAATAAATCCCTCTTGAATTTGAAACTTTTCAAAACCCTTTATTTCGGTGAAAAAATAAAACTCTGAATATCTTGACAAAGATGTAACATGACCTGTTATGTAAACGTAAGAAGTCATTTTCGTGTCATGGTTGAGTGAAAACACTTTAAAAATCGCACAAGAAATGCCAATTTGTGACTTTTGAAAAGTAACATTTTTGCCTTAAAACAAATGTTCCTTGTGTTTTCAACGAATTTTTACAAGATAACACCTGCTGTCTGTACTAAAAGTAGTAGCTGGTAACGTGTATACGGAAGCCGTGTTGTGTATACACAATATACAGTAACGCCCTACTGTATATGTTTGATTCTCTCTCTGTCTCTGTCTCTCTCTCTGTCTCCGTCTCTCTCTCTCTCTCTCTCTCTCTCTCTCTCTCTCTCTGTCTCTGTCTCTCTGTTTCTCTGTCTCTCTGTCTCTCTGTCTGTCTGTCTCTCTCCCTCTCTATCGCTTTGTCTCTCTCTCTCTGCCTCTCTGTCTCTTTCTGCCTTTCTTTTCACCCAGCCACCTCCACTCCATCTTACCCCCCCCCCCTCTCTCTCTCTCTATCTTCCTCTCTCACTCTCTCTTTCAATCTATCATTCTCATTCACTTCACTTTGTTTTCCTTCGGCTGTCTATCTCACACTCTTGCTTTCTCTCACTTTCCCCTCTTCTCTTCTTCTTTCGTTCAGCTTTTCTACAATTCTTCTTTTTACTTTAATTTCACTGTACAGAGAAATATCTTAATTTTCCTTTCATCCTCTTCTCCTTCATATAAACACAAACAAATTAATGAAGACGACGGAGAAAAAAAAAGTTTATCATAGTTTGGTTAACTTAGACTTTGTTCAATTGATCAAGAATCGGGAACTTTCCTTTTCCGGCATCTTCATTAATTCTGTTTGTGTTTACATTAAAAAAAAATGCAAATTTGCATTTTCAGCGCTATCGCAACCTCATATAATTTTCCTAAAGGGACAGCTAGTTCACCCTGAAATTAGTTTGTTTTCAATAAAGACACAAGGAAGAAACATCATTAGTGAAGGTTTGACAAAAATCGGTCAAAGGAAAAGGAAGTTATTTGATTTTACAATTTTGATTTAGTGACGTTACGTGCGAGGTGCTCTCCGATATGTTGTGTACAGAATAATTACATAGCTCGCTCTTTTCTGTTTTTGATAACAGACTAATTTTTTCCCACACAAGTATGTGTGTAAAAATGTATTTTGAATGATGTATCAAATGCACAGGTGCAACGGTGCATATATTTTTGAGAACATGCACATTTTCGAAATAAACTGTGCATAACATATCGTCGGCCTTATGCCAGAAGGGCCTTAACTGTTTTTGGCCATTCCGAGATAATCGCGTTTAAAGTTTTGGCCTCTCTGAAAATTTAAATTGTGTGGTCGTGTATTTGTTTTTGAAGTCAATTTCGATAAATGTGTTAAGTTATCAAGTTTTACATGATATACTCTAAATTTGTTGCAAAATATTCAGAGGTTTTTATGCTATGTACAAAAAACACGTTAGGGGCGTTCTGGCATGTGGCTTGAATGTAGCGCATTTGTGCCAGAAGGGCCGTAACGCAGGCCCGCGCGCGATATCGCCCTTCTGGCATAAGGCTTATTTGCGCGTATCTCTGCCAAAAGGGCCGTAACAGTGTGATGCGCACGTTAGGGGCCATTTGGCATACAGAAATTTGAACTACAGGCGATGAATTTATTATGCTCGAAGGCCTATTGTAATGCAGCTGCATTGCAGGCAGTGAAAACTACACTTTTATACGTGTATTGAAGTATTGTATTATGGAGGGGGACATTTTCTTGATAAAGATTTGGAGGGGGGGGGGGGGGTTCATGCCAATTTACCACTCTATTTCATTCATTTCTTCACTTACACTCTTACAATGACTCTACACATATCTTCTCCCGTTCTTTATTCACTTTCTCAACATATACTCTCTGTCTTTGCATCACGATTCACATCTCTTTTGTGTTTCACAAGTACTTATTAAATAATTATCCGATCTCTGTATTGCTCTTCTAAGAAAATCTTGTGATTTTAGTGTAATACAATAAGGTTGATGATGATCATGATGATGAAGACGAAGATGATCAAGTAGTATCATGATATTGATACTATTTTTTTTAAATTATCATTACATGTATTAGTGTTTCTATGTTCTAGTTAACAACCTCCACAGAGAGCTGAAATTTCACTGGAATTGATAAGTATCTTCTTTCTTCATAAAAAATAAAGTCCCTTAAATAGTCATAATTTGTAGTTGCTTCCCTTCGCATCTCACAGTGCATGCAGTTTACAAAAGCAAATACATGTATCACATTTTGTTCACTATTGTATCTTAATCAATTTAGCTACATGAGACACAATATACATCACATAAAAACCAATATATATTTTTAAAAAGTTTATTAAATTAATTTCAATAGCGACCAATTCGTTAGCATTTCATTAATCCATACTTTAAAATCGAGCATCGCTTTTCATACCCGTATATCAGGATAAGGAATTTTGTTTCAAATATTTCATTTTAATCATATTAGAGCTTAATAATTTTATAAAAATATTATAATTGTAACGTACATACATGTAATATTAAGAATTACTTTAACAATTCGTTTGATACACATGTAATTTTTCATAAATCTTTCACTTTATTATTAACTTTCATTAATAGCTGGATAAACATATTATGTCAAGTATCTCCAATCAATTGCAAGATCTTCGGGCGTAATAGACAATATAATTTCATCACCATGACATGATATACTACAAAACAGTTTTCACTTACAAATAGTCACTTCACAATCCTTTAATAGTTTCTTTAATTTGGTAACTGTAAAAAAAAATAGCAGTGAAAACAGAAATCAAATAAATCTCCCGTATTAGCGTACATTTGAGTGAGACAGAACAAACAAGATGAAAGAAAGGAAGAACAGCGGAGAGAAAGGAGACAAAAAGAAAAAGAGAATAGTTGGGTGCATACAATGAAATTATAGTATTTTTTTTCATTGAAAGATTTAACAAATCACAACATAATAGAAACTAGTATACGGCACGATTCATTGAAAATTTCCACTGATTAACATGAATGTACACTGTGATACCTGTACTATGTAATAATAACTCATTACTGGAGAAAAATGGCTTGTAAGAATTAGAAATTGACAGCAATTGATATTTTGTGAAATGATGAAATGTCGAGAACTAGAGCAAGATGATTACTTCATGAACACATTTCTCAGAGGTAATTTATGTGAAAATACATGTACTTCTCATTTCAAGTATTCCTCTGCAATAAACCAGATCTCTTTTTAGTCTCATGTTTCTAAAGAATAATACAAATGAAAAACCTCAAAGATGTAACAATGATGATAATGTATCTTGTTTCTTTCCCAATGCACCTCTTTGAATGAATCATTACAAAGCTCCATGTGGTTATGGAAACTCAGAAAGGATGAAATAATAAAGCCCAACGATCGAGCTATGGTAATCTTCTTTTGTTTGCTTTTTGTCTAGATTTAATTCAAATTAAAATAGATGATAATGAATGAAATCACATATAACAAGATTAATCAAATTAAGCTAATTTACAATTTATGCTGTAATAATACTCTGGCTTGATGAGAAAATGGGGAAAATGCACATACATATAATTTGGAATATCTCTTGCCAATATATTTGTTTTGCAAGGTACATTCATCCTTATAAAAAAGTAACCTCAGTTTATATTGAATATTGATAAATATAAAAAGATTAAGCATTTCTAACCCAACGCCCTCTCTCTTTCTCTCAGCTCTCATACATGATGTTAAAAGTGAGTTTTATCCTAACAAATGAACATCTGTGACTGTTTCTGTAACTATCTTCACAGAAAGTCCTGCAAAGTTGGGATGTCATGTATATGTTTTAAGGATCATTATGTTTCAGTGTCTAATGAGCAGAAATTGAAAACTCTTTGAAGAAGAAAACATGATTTATAATGCACTTTGTAGTGTGCATAATTATGTGATTTTAAGTACATGTAATATGTTTCACTTGGTTGGAAGGTTTCTTCTCTTTGTTTTGAAAGAAGACAATAATTTTATTCCATTCATGACTTGAGCAGTCAATGAAGCATTTCATTAAAAAAATGTAAAAGGAATGAAACTACATATTATTAACATCAATATATCTATTACAAAGCATATGTAAGAAATCTTATCTACAACATATTTTTAATGCGTTTCGTCCATCTAATTATTTATAGAGAAGTATCCTTGTGTAGTCTGTTTACGTAATTAACACATTAGAGGCTAGATATTAAATTGAAGGCCAGGGTAGATCTAGAAACCATTACATGCATAAAAAGAATCATTCTAACACAATTCTAGGACATGACTTTCTTAACATGTTCAAACCATAGCAAGGACAAGCACTGAATACACTTATGTTTAGTTTTGTATCACTGGTTCATTAAGAGTTCTCATCAGTTCCCAGTAAAAGAACTACATAAGATCATTAAGATATTTACTAAAGACACATCCATGCTAGCCTTATAATATGACAGAATACACTGTTTATATCAGACTTGAAATATTTGTGGAAACGGATGACTGCCATTACAAAAAAAACATTCCATTACTGAGCCAGCACTCAGGCATAAAGGATCTTAAAGGAAGCAAAAGTGCCTTTGCAGATTGACAACCAAACACACCATCCCCAACCCCACCTCCTGATAATGGTACCTAATTTTAGAAAGGGGAAAAGGAAACTTAATATCAATTACCGCATTGTTTTTCGATTATTCCACTAATGATATTGAAAATACTCATTTTCTTAATACAATTTTGTAAGTCCTTTTTTTATAATGAAAACATTTTATTTAAATTTTTACCTGTGCCAAAGGCGTGCAATCATCACCAATGTAATATCATCCCTCTTCAGTTGCGCCACTGGAATATCTTATTACAGGATCTATTACAGGAGCTGTTGTTTTTACTTTGTGCCAGTGTGTTGTGCTAACTGGGTGGAAAGGCTAGTCCTATGGGTGGACATACTGTAGTGCAGACCAGAACTTAACCAACTTTGTCTTGAAGTTGTCTATTGTTGGTGCTGCAACTATTTCTGCTGGGTATGAGTTCCAGTAATCTACTACTCTGGCATTGAAAATATTCTGCCTAACTTTTAACCTGCTTCTCCTTACATTCAATTTGTAGAGGTGACCACGAGTTGTCTGAGAAGGAGCAGATGTGAAGAACATGCAAGTTGAATATGTTGATGCCATGGATGATATTGTGGACGAAGAAGATGCATCATCCGATGTCTTGTAGTCCTAGTACTAGTCCGCTTGACAAAGAGATCTGTGTCAGGATCCATTTCCCTTGGATACAAACAAAAAAACACAGAATATTATATTTTTATCTTGATATTGTTATCTTTTTGTGTAATTTAGAATTTAAAAGGCAAATAAACATACAGATTATTCATTTCCTATTTCCTAACTGTTTTATCATGAAATAAAATAAAAAGACATGAAATGCAAAGGAAGGAATGACATCAGATATGGTATAGAGCAGGTCAGACTAAACCTATGAGTTAAGAAATGATATCCCATAAAATCAAGATCAAACTGCACATTGTAGTAGTAGGGCTTAGTACCATCAAACTTCAGAGTAGCTTTGGATTAATAATCAAAAACTTGCTGAAGTCTAAAATGATAGGCATGAGTCATCTAGTCCTGTCATCAAACCTCTATCTAAATCTAGCTACGCTTTATTTTAGACTGTCTATAGACAGTAGACTCTAGACTTTTCCAGTGGCAGGAACTAGTCTAGACTAGGCCCAATTCATATCAATCGAAACACTATTCAAAACACAAGTATACATAATACAATACAAAATAATCAGAACAAACATATATCATGAATTAAGCTCATGAATTCTGAGTGACATTTAAGTTAGGTATGTAACTGTGAAGGCCCTATGCATGAATTGCGAGTGACACCTGAAATACGCGTATGTCAATGCATGGGACTGTAATAAAATTAACAACGAAAGAGGTGTCCTAAATGTACGATTTATGAACATTTACTTCACCAACAACTGCATTATATTAATAAAAATACTCATATAGAAAAACTACTTACATGTGGTGATTTTTGAAGACATTGATGGACGTTACATCAGTTTTATCAATGTTTGGGGCCTTCTGGCAAGTCAAATGTGCTGCGAAACAAAACAATATCCTTGTGCCAGAAGGGCGCTAACTGCGATAACGGCAGGTTAGGGCCCTTTTGGCATAACGCCGCGTATGTTACGGCCCTTCTGGCGTAACAAAAACGAGAGTTTACGCATTAGGGCTTTTTGGAATTCATAATTATCTTCATAAATAGATCGAATTTCAACAAGTGAAGCACATCATTTTAAAGAGAATCTTGAGACCTACAAGATGATGTGAATAACTCAATACCCCCCAAAATCGGGTTAAGGCCCTTTTGGCATAAGGCCGACGATATGGGGGACCTCGCACGTGATGTCACAATATCAAAACTTTCTCTTCATTTAACGGTTTCCATCGAATCTTCACTAATATGTTCTTTCGTGAGTTTCCTTTCATTGAAAGAAAACATAATTTCAGGGTGAACTACACATGTATCTTTTTACTATGGTTAATGGGTCTTTCACCTTTTTAGAGACAGGTTCTGACATAATCATTTATCACTTTTCCTGTAATAATTCTTGGAATGTTTAACAAGGTTTTCACTTTTGGACAAATTTGGACCACAAAATGTGTGTTTATGAGATAATTAATTCAGAACACAACAATGACCATTGTGTATCAAACCTGTTAATCCACCAGCAAAGTTCCATCACAGTGTCCTTAATACCGCGTGACGCTAATTCTTGCATTGCGAGCACAACGACAAAAGTGAATTTATTATCTGATACACACACATTTTCAGATCCCACTTTGCCCAAAAGTGAATATCTCATTAAATATTCCAAGGATCATTACAATAAAAGTAATTGATGAAATGTCACAAAACCTGTCTCTAAAAGAAATGACATCCCTTGCCTTCATGTTGTGTTAATTTCAGCGTGATGTGAGTTGAAACTTATTTGTTATTCTTTTGTGCCAATTTTTTTAAACACTTAGTATAAGCAACTTAACCGCTTCCCGAGGAGTATCCGCTGCACAATATCGGCGTTGGATTACGATCATTCATGTAATTCTTCCACCTCCTACCAGGTACCCATTTATACTCCTGGGTGGAGATCAACAATGTGGATAAAGTATCTTGCTGAAGGCCACAAGTAGAAGTATGAGTGGGATCGAACATGGGACCTCGAGATCTTTAGTCACAGTTCACAACCACTACACCACGAAACTTATCGTTCTCACTTTCTCTATCTCGCCTCTCCTTTTATCTCTTTTATCACCATATATTTCAGCAGAACAATATTGTGATTTCAGGGTGGGTGTCATGTGATAAATTTGTTTATGTTTTCACTGCACAATATCACTTAACACACAACAAAAAATTGGTTTATTTTTTATTTGGGTATGAAGCTGCCATGGTTCTAATCTAATTTAACTTACCGACCCGATAGCTACACGTTTTTAAAAGAAACAAATTCCGGTGGGGTCTGTCTTGATATATTAGATGTAAATTATACCATTGAACATTTTACCAATCTATAAGTAAACTCTTCTGTATGACATGCAATAGGGCAATATGAGATATATTATTATTATAGCACTATAACCCTTGAATGAGTTATGTTCTCCTTTCATAAGTTGCAGTCACTAGGAAATGCAATACAGTGTACATGAAGTAAAGAATCATTCACGTTAAACCTGGAATAGGGCCAGGTTAATCATAACGAAGTCACAACATCTACACATACTGATTAATGGAATCACAAGATAAAATCTAGTGTTTGTGATTCTGGACCACAGTATTGAGTCCCTTTAGCAGGATTTTTTTTAAATAAAATATTAACGATTACTAGCTATTGAGCACTTGTTTATAAATGACCATGCCAGAGAATTGACAGCTAGTATTTTCATGTAGTTTGACTATTTATTAAGCTTCGATTGAGCAGTCACTTTTGAAATGCTTTTTTCGCAACATAAATGTATTATGTAAAGAAATCTCAAAGACATCAATACAATAGATATAGAACATACACATTTCATGAGACTTCAAACAGTGGACAATGCACATTTTAGCATGTTGAACTTTTATTCAAACTGCACTAGCAGTGTAAAGAAAAGTATTCAGAAATTTGTGAACATATCTGATAATAATCAAGCTATACAAATGAAAGTACAACATGTACATGTAAAACAAAGAGAATCTGATCAGTAAACCACATACCATAGATACAGCTTGTCCCCCAAAAAGATTACAACAGCACTGTCCGCAACAATAACTTTAAAGATATTTCCTTCATTTTGCAAAAAAAAAAACCCTTTTCGATTTGCTTCTGTGGTCATGGAGAATGGGGATCTTTTGCCAATCATGTCCAATGTCCATTCCTTCTAGATTTTGTAAGGAAACATGTTGTCCATTGTGTTCACGCTCTACGATTGAAATTGTTTCATACTGCAAAAAATGTCAATCTGACAACATAGATAATGAAATAAATGAAGTAAAAGAAAATAATATTTCTATATAAAGTTATGCACAGAATGTGAATTCCTTTGTGAGTTGCCCCGACAGTTGTTCGTAAAATATTTCCATTCATTTCGGTGCCAAGAGCATCCAAGTGTCAGATTTGGGAGGAAATGGACACAAGACATAACTGACATAAGATCCTCATTCTCCATGAACATTGAAGCAAATCGAATAGAGTTTTTTGCAAAATGCAGGTAATAAGCTATAGTTTCATACCCTGAAATATCATTCTGATTTACTAGCTTGAAAGTTATCGTTTCGGAAAGTGCCATTGTAATTTTTATTAGGACATGCTGTACTAGGCACCTGGGATGAACTTCCCTGCGAACTACAATCCATTGTAATCAGTAATTGCAAGCAATGTGTATGAGCACATTGAGTTCATTGCATTTTGTTGCAATAACTAGAAACTTGATATCAAGCTCATCTATATGTTTCTGTCATGTGCAAGAGAAAGTGGACTTCCACAGCAATTCTTTCTTTTAAGATAGGGTAGCCATTTTGCAGGTCCAAAAAATCAATCTGGTAAAAAAAAAACACAAAAATGGAAGATAATACTACATGTATTAAGGAACTTCCCTCCCAATATTATATGGAAATGGAAACTTGACTTTGAGAAGAATTATATTGATTGTTTGATTGCGAACAACTTTTGGGCGGGTCGCCTAGAACCTAGCCGTTTCTGTAACCTAGTGACTGGAGACTGTAACAGGGCACATTGCGCCTCTCTGCTCTGTGGTGATACGCTGAAGCCATGGGCACATCAGGCGCGATGCCGATGACAAAAACTTTTTTACTTGGGTATAAAAGTGCCATGGCTTTAATTTAATTTACGGACACGAAAGCTGAATGTTTTTAAAAGAAACAAATGACTGTTGGGGTCTTCCTTGGTATATCAGATGTGTTTCATACTATTGATCACAACATTTTATCAATCTATCAGTAAAATATATTTGTATTACGAGATACGCGATAACACTGTGCGGTGCAACATGGTACATGAATATTGACTACGGTTGATATGAAATGGGGCATTTTTCATTTTTCCTGACAAGGTTGGTGAAGCTATGATGGTGAGATTTCACCCACATTCTCGTTAGGGTAAACTACTGATTCCTGCAGAGTTTCATGACTTTTGCAATGGGCATCCCTGACTTGAAATATGAGAAACAGAAGTGGCAAAGACCACTGAAGCTATAATCAATGGAGAGCCATTCTACTGTGACCATGCCTTCCATTCCAGTTTGCTTGGGGATACCAAATCAAAATAGTCTATCTATCTACCTAGGCTATTTCTCTCCACTGCTGAAGGAAGGCCTCCTTACCATTTTTCCATTTTGATCTATCTTGTGCCGTTCGTTTCCATGTCATACTACCATATTCTCTAATATGCTTTTCATACTGGCAAAAATTAGCCCCGTACTATCCTTAGCCCCGTACTATCCCTAGCCCCGTACTATTTTTTGAAGCTTTTCACACTGGCATTTCTTAGCCCCGTACTATTTCTTAAGCCCGACTAGCTGTTCTCACTCGAAATCGTTAGCCCCGGACTTTCTCGACAGCTTATGAATATTTATGAGTGTACGTCTTGCACATCGGCTCTTTACCACTACGCATCAAGGTCACTCGCCCGTCGGGCCTTATCTGATTGGTCTCGGCTTTTTCGGCCTTGAGAGCTGACACCGCATTTCCTTAGCCCCGTACTATTTTTCGTTTCTGTTTACACTGGCGCTCTTAGCCCCGGACTATTTGGCTTGGCCCTGCAAATTGCGGTGTTAGCCCTGCTTTTTTGCAGGGCCAAGTAATCCCGGATTATTGCTGGGGCTAGCCTACTTTGGTAAAAACCAATGTGAACAGAAAGAGGTCTAAGCTTAGCCCCGTACTATAGGTGGGGTTAAGCCCCCCCCCCCCCCCCCTCCCCTTAGCCCCACCTATAGTACGGGGCTAAGGAAATTTTTGCCAGTGTGAAAAGCATATAATATCGTCAATCCACCTCCTACTTTGCCTGCCTCTTCTTCTGGTGTAGGCTCTGGGGGTCCAGATGGTTAATTTATATGTCCATCTATCATCTTTCCTCCTGGCCAGATGACCAGCCCACCTCCGTTTCTTCGATTTAATTTCCTGTACTATGTCCCGTACTTTGGTTTTCTTTCTCAAATCCTGGTTTCTAACTTTGTCCCTCTTTGTAACATGGTAACATCATTGAAATTAAACAAAACTTGGATCCAGCGATGAAGGCAGAAAATCAATGTTCCACTGGTAATTAAATGCCATGCATAGCATTGGAGGTTGAGGATTTCTTCTACATGTACGTCCATCTGAAGAAATAATGCATAGCATTGGAGGTTGAGGATTTCTTCTACATGTACGTCCATCTGAAGAAATACCAAGAACACCTCAGGCAGCTCCATTTCAAGGACCTGGGGGTGTTTCACCAAGCTGTTCGTAAGTTAAGAATGACTTTACAAATGACTGGTGATCCCTTCTTGTGCTAAATCAGATTCTCAATGAACAAAGTGTGGTATCGCATTCAGCACAAGAAGGGATCACCAGTTGTTCGTAAAGTCGTTCGCAACTTACGAACAGCTTGGTGAAACACCCCAAAGGTGAGTTACATGTACCCAGTGGTATTCAACATAGGCAGCACAGCCATTGCATATTAACTTCAATATCACAGACATTGTAAGGAGACTTCAGACACCACTGTGCTTTCAGTATAATTGTGCATTAAACAAATGAGCTTGTCATCATAAAACCTAATCATATCATATTCATTGAGCATTTAAAAATCATTTTAAAGGTGTTATACATGTCACATATAGAGACTGGTTCGATGAAAATGATGCAGAGATCCAAAATCTTCTCCAAGAGAAACGCTCCTGTTTTGGCAGACTGCTCTCTAAACCAGATAACTCAGCATCTAAAACAGCCTACAGAAAAGCTTGCAACAATACACAGAAAGAGCTGAGGGAAATAGAGAACCGGTGGTGGACTACCTTAGCAGAAGAAACCCAGCTGTATGCCGGCACTGGAAACACCCGTCAACTCTTCGAAGCACTCCGTGCTGTGTATGGCCCAACTCATCAGGTGCAAGCACCTTTGCGCTCATCAGATGGGAACAACCTTCTCACTGACAAGAAAACAATTCTCCATCGGTGGACTGAACATTATGGAAACCTCTCTGGCGATGTGCGCTAAGTGCAGGAAGAGGCAATCAGACAAATTCCTCAGCAGGCAGTGAGGACTGAACTTGACAACCCCCCAACCAAGGTGGAAGTGAAATCAGCCATCAAATTGATGAAATGCCACAAAGCTTCTGGAGCCGATGGGATACCAGAAGAGGTATATAAGCTAGGAGGTGACATTCTTCTAGAGAGGGTCACAGACCTATTTGTGTCATGCTGGGAGAAGGGAGTCATTCCTCAAGATCTCCGAAATGCAGTCATTGTCTCCTTGTACAAGAACAAAGGAGAGAAATCAGATTGCTCAAACTACAGGGGAATCACTGCTAGTCATTGCAGGAAAAATTCTTGCTCGAGTCATCTTGAACCGAATTACTCCTACCATTGCTGAGGAAAACTTACCAGAAAGTCAGTGCGGCTTCAGAGCAAACCGTGGAACAGCTGATATGGTACACTGTATTTGTCATCCGGCAGATTCAAGAAAAATGCAGGGAGCAAAATATGGGATTATATGCAGCTTTTATAGACCTGACCAAGGCATTCGATACAGTCTGCAGAGAAGGGCTTTGGAAAATCCTTTCGAGACTCGGTTGTCCACCTAAGCTCCTTACTATCGTGAAACACCCTTTGCCATTTTCTTCAGCATGATGCTCAGGGAAGCCAAAGATGGCCTTACTGAGGGAATCTACATACGATTCCGTACTGATGGAAGTGTGTTTAACCTGCGAAGACTGCATGCCTACACCAAGACACGGGAACAGCTCGTTCTAGAGTTACTCTTTGCGGATGTCTGTGCACTTCTGGCCCACAGTGAAGCAGAGCTTCAAACAGTTGTTGATCGGTTTGCTGCATGCATCAGCCAAGGCATTTTGGACTCACTATCAGCAGAGCTGCCAACCTCGCTTGACCAAAAATCCTATGATTTTGTCATAAAAATCCTATTTTCAGACAAAAAATCCTACTCTTAACGGTCGTGTACTTTCCTACACAATATCTCAAGAATTGCGAACTTTATTTTGTAGTAATTTACAAGTATACAAATATACAAGTATACAAGTATTTTATTTATTCCAGACCTGCCAACCTCTGGAGATCAAAAACTGTATTCTTTAATAAAAAAAAGTTGTATTTTACCACCAAAAGCTGTATTTAAAAAAGAAACGGCCTCTTACAGTTCCTACATCGAGCATTTTTTATGGAGCATTGACTGAATATGCATGATTTCGTCATGACTGGTGTGTTCGATGAACCAATGAACATTCCCAAATTGGCAATGTGAGATGCTGGTAGGATACTTTACAAAACAGAATGGGCATTTTGCCATTGAATATGGCACACACACACAAAATTAGATTTTAAAAAAAAAAAAAAAAAAAAAAAAAAAAAAAAAATCGATTTTTTGTTTTTTTTTTTTGTTTTTTTTTTTTTTGTTTTGAAAATCGGATTTTTTAAAGGAAAATCGTACTGTCGTATTTACTTCTAAAAATCATACTAAATACGACAAAATCGTACTGGTTGGCAGGTCTGTATCAGTCTCAAGAAAACTGAAGTGCTACACCAGAAATCACCTCGTGGCATCTACAGCCCCCCACGCATCAACATTGACGAGACATCGCTAAAGGCAATTGACCATTTTACATACCTTGGGAGTGTTATCTCCAATGATGCTTCAGTTGATAAGGATGTGGACAACCGCCCAGCTAAAGCAAATAGTTCCTTTGGTCGCCTGCAGAAACGTGTATGGAAGAATCATTCACTACGCCTATCCACAAAGATCCTCGTGTATAGAGCTGTTGTGATAATTACTCTCCTGTATGGATCAGAAGCCTGGGTTCTGTACCGAAGGCATGTAAAACTTCTGGAGCGCTTCCATCAGCATTGTCTCCGTTCCATACTGCACATCAAATGGCAAGACCGCAAGACAAACATTGAAGTCTTGGAGCGGGCTAATATTTCCCGCAATGAAGCTACGCTACTCTCAAGACAACTTCGCTGGGCAGGCCATCTTACTCGTATGGAGGATAGTCGTCTGCCTAAGGCTGTTTTTTATGGAGAGTTATGCCTGGGCAAGCGCAATATTGGCGCTCCAAGGAAACGTTTTAAGGACCAACTGAAGTGCCAGTTAAGAAATGCTGGCATCCCCGAGGATGACTGGGTGCATATTGCAAAGAACAGGAATAGCTGGAGGACAGCATGCAAGCATGGCACTAAGATGTTTGAGGAAGGGCGAATAGAAGCTGTAGAGGAGAAGCGCCAACAGAGAAAGGCTAGAGCTGCACAAAGCCCCCCTGTCCAAGGCTTTCCCTGCCAAAACTGCGCTAGATTCTGCCGCTCGAGGATTGGCCTATTTATTCATCTTAAAGCATGCACCTGAAAAGTATATTCCCTTAAATCCTCGGACTCGAGGTATAAGCCATCACATGTCACACACAAGAAAATCCCCCTTGATAGAGTGGGTAGAATATCTTGACACCTCTTTCTTTAACTGGTGACAGGGTTAGAATATGTTATTGGTTGTATAACAAATAACTGCATATTTTTATGCTATGAAAGGCTTCTGAAATAAATGAACTTCATTAAGTCACACATGTGGCATCATGACATTATTTCAGTTCCAAGTAGGTGACTCTGTGTGGCTACACTGCACCGCCAAGAAAAAAGGAGTGTCTTCCCAAATTGGAGCAAAGGTGGGAAGGCCCCTACCTTATTCTGAATCGACTATCCGACGTGACATGTCGGATACAACCAAGGGCGAATGCCAGGAAGAAGGTAGTCCACGTTGACCGACTCAAGGCATACCAGGGTGAACCACTACAGTCGTGGCTGGCCCAAGCTGGAGACGGTTGTGATGAACACTTAAATGTGCTGGAACATCGCAACCAGCCTACACCAATTGCCCCCGACGAAGAAGGCGACACCCGACACCCAGAAACTGATACCTCTACGGGCCCAGAGGTTCAACCCCACCCTCCTACTTTGACAGAGGATACTGCCCTTGAAGCAACTGGTGGTCTTCCCAGCCCTTTAGGGCCACTCACCCACACTTCCCCTGAAAGAATCAGCCTTGAAGCTGTCGACGAGCCTGTGGATTTTCTAGACCTTCCATCCAGCCCCGAAGATAGAAGTAACATTTCTTTTGATTCCCTAGGCCTTGCTCCACCATCCAGCCCAGGTGAACGTGATACCCCTGCCTCACCGGTTAAGGCTGAGCCCCTGGTAATCCCCACTGCACCCAGAAGGAACCCCCAGAGGAATCGTCAGATTCCTGCCAGATACAAAGATTACCTGGCGATAAGAGGAATGGGATAAAGTACCTAGCTAATCTTCTCATACCACATATTTAATAGGTGTTCCTCTTCTCATTTCTTCTGAAATCTGCAGGGACCAAATATGGACCGAAAGACCCTGCGATGCTACATGTGCACCCAGTACTTTGCTCACAAAAGAAGCCTGGACCGCCATATCCAACAGGAGCATGGCCACAGGCAGATGCACAACTGCAGGAAATGCTCCTGCAGCTTCAGCCGCTGGGATGGACTGCTGGGCCACATTCGCCGGGTCCATCAACCATCAGTCCCAACCCTGTCCACCGACCAAGGAGCCCCTACCACACGGCGCAACACAGCCTGTTGAAAACGAAACTACGGAAGTCCACGCCAAGAGGATGAGGGCCCCCGAATGCAGAACACCTCACTGGACCTGCCAACAAAAGCGATAGATGCCCCTCCGTCCATCGATGTGTCAAGAGGATGAGGGCCCCTGAATGCAGAACACCTCGCTGGACCTGCTAACAAAAACGATAGATGCCCCTCCGTCCATCGATGTGTCGGTGTCACCCACCAAGAGGAAGGCTGTAAGCTTTCCTTCCCCCCAGCTAAGAGGGAAAGACTTGGGGATGCTGCAGATGTCAAAACGTACGCTGTCATAGATGATCAGAGTAACAAAAACATAGCTACGTCCCATCTCCTGGACAAGTTTGAGGTTGATTATGGTGAGGTCAGTTACACTCTACGCACCTGCAGTGGAGATGTATCAGCCAGGGGAAGGTACGTGTGCTGACGATCTTGTGGTAGAGGACATCAATGACACTGTCTGCTTGGATTTGCCTACTGTCACTGAGTGTTCTTACATCCCTGACTTCAAAGATGAGATTCCAACATCAGAGATAGTCCAAGCATATGATCATTTCAAGGGCATCGAGATCCCAGCGGTTGACCACAATTGCACAGCAACGATTTTGATCGGAAGAGACATGATTGAGGCACACCATGTTCTAGATCAAAGGATTGGGCCACCTGACTCGAGATTTGCACAGAAGTTGTCCCTTGGTTGGGTCATCATCGGTGATGTATGCCTTCAAGGGATTCATCGAAGTGGTAACAATATGCTTCAGATTTCTCCTTTGCGCACTCAGGTGCTTTCTACGGGACAACCTACATGTCTTGAACCCTGTCCAAATGAGTTCATTTTGAAGCACCTCTTTGACAACGAAGATGACAGTGTCAGTCTATCCATAGAGGAGCAACATTTTGTCACTTTGATGTTGAGAGAAGGTGGCTTGAAAAATGGTAGGTGAACAGCTCCGCTACCCTTCAAGCAGCCAAGGAACCGCCTTCCTAACAATCGCCAGCACGCTGTAAAAAGAGCACAAATCCTCCAGACGAGTATGGTAAAGGACTCCATCAAGAGGGAGCACATGTTGACGTTCATGGAAGGGGTCATTTCTCAAGGCCACGCCGAGGTTGCACCACCTCTTCAAGCGAATGAAGAGTGCTGGTACCTGCCACTGTTTGGTGTGTATCACCCCAAGAAAAAGGACAAAATCAGGGTTGTATCTGATTCTTCAGCAGAGTTCATGGGACACTCGTTGAACAAGGTTCTGTTGAAAGGTCCTGATCTTACCAACGATTTAGTTGGAGTGCTGATGAAGTTTTGGCAGGGACCTGTTGCTGTCTGTGGGGATATTGAGTCAATATTCTTCTGTTTTTCAGTGTCTGAAGAACATAGGACTTTTCTCAGATTCTTCTGGTACAAAGACAACGATTTTGACAAGCCCCTCATTGAGTACCGCATGCTCAAGCACGTGTTTGGAAATACCCCTTCTCCAGCCGTAGCATATTATGGTCTGAGGGACCTGGCCAGAGATGCGAAGCCAGATGTCAAAGACTTTGTTCACAACAACTTTTATGTTGATGATGGACTCGCCTCATGTGATGACGTCAATACGGCAGTTTCCCTCATGAAACGGACGCAAGACATGCTACAGAAGAAAGCTGGCATTTACCTGCACAAGATTGTATCCAACTCTCAGGCAGTACTTGATGCATTCGATCCGGCAGAGGTTCAAAAAGAAATTAGGTACCTCACGTTGAGTGATGGGACCCCAACACAAAGGAGTTTGGGTGTTCAGTGGAATTTGAGTGATACCTTCAGATTCCAAAACGAGGTAGCAGCAAGGCCCTACACAAAGAGAGGAGTTCTGTCCATAATCAATGGTGTGTTTGATCCTTTGGGTTTCCTTTCCCTAGTCATGCTCCAAGCAAGAGTTCTCTTCAGAGAAATGACAACTAACAAGGTTGATTGGGAAACCAAGCTCCCTGAAACATACAGGTCTCTCTGGGACTATTTTCGTCATCTCCATGGTGATGAATCAGAGACCATTTGTGAACATCCCTTTGAAGATCATGACATCTTAAATCCTATAAATGATGTATTGAATTCTCAAATCACTTTTGCTGAGGTTATATTGACTGTTAAAAAATGAAAGAACAATACGGCTTGTGGTGTTGATATGATGAGGAATGAATTTTTCAAGAATTGCTCTACAAAAGTTTTGGAAGTGATCACTACATATTTTAATATTGTATTGGAAAGCGGTATTGTTCCAAAAGATTGGTGTCTTGGGATGATTATTCCTATCTTTAAGAACAAGGGTAAAGATACAGATTCAGACAATTACAGAGGAATAACTCTCTTGAGTTGTTTAGGAGAGTTGTTCACTTCAGTTTTGAACAGTAGAATAAGTCTTTTCTTCAAGAACGAAGCAAAGCTTGGGGAAGAACAAGCAGGCTTTCATGCTGGGTACTCAACCACTGACCACATTTTTGCATTAAGCATGGTGATAGATGTTTATCTACATTGATGAAATGAATATACTGTGCCTTCATTGACTACAGGAAGGCCTTTGATTTAGTTGACAGGACATCCTTGTGGTATAAGTTATTGAAGTCTGAAGTCAATGGAAAGGTGTTTGAAGTTATCAAGAATATGTATAAGTGTGCAAAGTCCTGTGTTTTTGTTGATGGTAAATCATCTGATGCATTTCAGTGTAACAATTGAGTCAGACAGGGTGAAAATCCCTCTCCTTTGCTCTTCGCAATATATTTAAATGATTTTGAGGCATACATTAGTAGGCACTACAATGGCCTGAAATATTTGGCGAAGGAAAAGTGTAACATAGAATGAGTCTCAGCTGTTGGAAATTTGGATCTGTACCTCCACCTTTATACTCTGTTGTATGCTGATGATACAATAATCCTAACTGAAACCCCAGAGGAACTCCAGTCAGCCCTTTGTGCGGTACATCAATACTGTCATGAATGGAAATTGAATGTGAATGCAAGTAAATCTAAAGTAATGATATTCTCCAGGGGAAAAGTACGCAAATTTCCAACATTTCACATTGGCAATGAAATTGTTGACGTTGTAAGTGACTTTGTGTACCTTGGTGTTAAGTTCAATTTTAATGAAAATTTCAAGAAGTGTATATCCAAGCAAGTCTCTCAAGCAAGGAAAGCTTTGTTTAGCATGAAGGTTAAAGCGCAGACACTTCATTTGCCGTTAGATATCCAATGTGAGTTATTTGATCACTTCGTTTTGCCAATTCTTCTATATGGTTGTGAGGTATGGGGTTATGAAGATTTGGATCAAATAGAAATATTTCACAGAAACTTTCTGAGGTCAATATTACATGTAAATATTCACCCCTGATTGAATGATATATGAAGAGACAGGACATAGCATTCTTGCAAACCAGATTAAATGTAGAATGGTAGGCTTTTGGCTTAGGCTTGTGAAGAATAATCCGCAAAAATATGCATATTCAAAGACGTATACATGGTGAAGACCAGAACTCAATGAAATAGCTTACGTGCATCAAAAGTATTTTGAATAGTGCTGGATTGGGAAATGTGTGGAGTCATCAAGGCGTTGGTTTCAGTATTACCTGGACTCTTAATGCCCTTAAATTAAGACTGAACGATATAAACAAACAGGAATGGAAAGCCAAAACATGGTCGAATAGTGTATGCCCAAATTACAGGATATTTAAAGAGGACAACTTCTTTGAAGATTGTGGATATTAGTTGCATGCATGTAAACACAAGTTTAGTTACCCGTACTAGTCGTAGTGGTAGAACAATCAGGCAACCTATTAAGCTTGACTTATAACTGTTATTGTTGACTTGTAACTAGACCTTAGTGTTAGATCCTTTTTTATATTCTATATGCATTACCTAGAATATGACCTATTGTATGTATGTATGTATGTATATCATAAGGTTAGACTGGACACAGATGCCAGTTAAAAATGATCTATATCATGTTTTTATGTTTTACATTCATTACAATGTTTCTTTGTTACTTGTTTTTATGTTGACTATCTTTTGATGTACTCTCATACCCTGAGAGGGGGTCGAAAGAGTTGAATAAAATCTTCAAATCTACAATGAGATTCATCAGACATAGAATGTACCTGGTACAGTATGGGGCTGTCAACTTAGAATTTGATTTGAAAATAGATATTGCGACAAAAGGGCAAAACAAAAAACAACCGTGTTAAAGAAAATGTGTAATGCAATTTACCAACTGATAACAGACATTGCGATGACTTGCAATCACTCATTGCAAGAGGTTGCAATTAAGTGCAGTCAGCAACTTGACAATGACATAGCATTCAGGTCCATATTAACTAATGTACTGTTATTGTACCCATCATGGCTCCTCTGATTTATTGGGACTAGAACTAACATTGGATTTGGTACTGGGACTAGTGAGAGATCATGTAAATGGAATTTCATGTGTAATATTATAAACTGTAGTGAACAGTTGAACATGTGACAATGGCACAGCATTCAGGTCCATCACAGCTCCCTGATTTACTGTGACAAGTAGTAACTGGGGTAGTGTGAGCTCATGTTATACCCTCAAAGCAAAACTTTCAGGTGAAAAGATGTTACAGATGACATAACATTCAGGTTGCAAATTAACAATGTACTTCTAGTCAGGGTACTATTGTACGCATCAGGATTCCTCTGGTGTACTGGGACTAGTATCAATATTAGTACTAGTACTGGGGCTAGTGTGAACTCATATCAACCAAATTTCATCGCCGTAATATAACATGAAAAGAGTCATTATATTCAGGTTGCAAATAAACAATGTATGTCTAACCAGGGTACTATAGTGCGCATCAGGATTCCTCTGGTCTACTGGGACTAGTATTAGTATTGGTAATGGTAAGTGGGCTAGTGTAAGCTCATGTAAACATAACTTCAAAGCAATAATATAAAAGAGTTTACACGTGACATAGCATTCAGTTTGCAAATTAACTAATTCACTAACAGTCAAGGTACTTTTGCAGCCCTCACGGCTCCTCTGGTTTACTGGGACTACTATTAGCGTCGGTACTGGTACTGGGACTAGCGCTGGTGGTGTCTGTGGCCTCGATCTGACTAGTGGTGTCTAGGGGCTCTGTGATAGTGGATGTGGGACCCCATAGAGTCCTTTCGTCTGCCTTCTTCAGCTTTTTGGATCGGATGGCATTCAGCGTCTCCTCGACAGACCTCTTGTCGCGCTTGTTTGCACTCGGAACTAATGGATCAAGAAAAAACAAGACAACATTCCCATTAACCTACCTTAAGATTTTTTAGACCAGGGCAATGTTGCATACAGGTTTTCAACTATTGCAACTTACCATCAATGGTAACTACCATGCCAACAGCCAATGAGTTCTCAGTGTTTCAACTGTTGCCATGGTAATAACCATTGATGGTAAGTAACAATACATGTAATTGAAAACCTATATGCAACATGGCTCAGTGCTAGTAGCCTAATACATGATATCTTTTGGCCTGCCCAGCCACTGTGCCTTATATGTGCACTAATGTTAAGTTTAATGCAACAGGACCCAGATCTGCCTGCCATGATTACTGCTTCCTTAATCTTTCCCATTACTATCCCAGCGAAAAAAAAAATACACGGGAGTGAGCGATTTCTCTCCCATAAGCCTTTTTTCTTTTGTCAGACTTAGACTTCCTACCTTCATCATGTTGGTGTTAATCGCCCAGCAAAAAAAAAACATTTATGTACGAAATGGAATTGTCACTTCATCTTCTATGGCAAAACAAACTTTCCCTTTCCAGGCAAGTTGAAACAGAATTTCAGATTTTGTTTCAATATCATTGTCCTTACTTTTAGTTGAGTGAAATAAGATTTTTAAATTTGATCAAATGTTATTTGAAGATGGTTTCTTAACACTGATGCAAGGGCGTCAACTATCGAGAGTGGAATGCTCATGATGAATGATATTATAATTTATAGTCAGTGCAGCAAAATTATGAAAATTGAATCAAAATCATGCTATGTAAAAGTAGCTCTGGTCAAGCCTTAAATAGCTCTTGCAAAAAAAAATTATGAGAGCTAATTTTTGCATACAAAATCCAAAAAGAGCTCTCGCAAAAAAATCCCGACCTCTTTAGAATATTTTGTGATTAGCATCACGTTGTTCACATACTGTGTAAAAGTTCTTTTATAATCAATCATCACAAAGTGCATTGATGATGTACCTAAAATTCTAGTTATTTTTACATATTTTAGTTTATATATGTAATGATATTAAGAGTGTGGATTTTCATCACAAGTCAGGTCCCCATGGGAGACCAGCATATCTTGAGAGAGCCTGAATACAGACTGCTAATAAATGAATCCATTTAACATGCTCACCAAAACCAAACTGTTTGTTTGGGGTAAGATGCCTGGCTGCGTCTTTAGCACTCTCTTCTCCTATGAGGTCCTTATATTTAGCCTTGTAATCTGACGATGGCACCACCTTGCTTGGTACCCTTGCCTCCTCCTGTCTTCGTGCCTCTTCCACCTCCTGGGCCTGTCAGATGAGGAATCATAATATCAAATTCAAATTGTACCGTATCGTATCGTTTCATATAATATTCAAGATTAAAAACAAAAACATGCATACATTTCAAATACAATAAATGTCAACAACAAACATAACATAATATCATAACATGTATCAAATAAAATCAAATGGGATCAAATCGATATCGATCAAATCAAATCAAACCATGTCAAATCAAAGCAAAGCAAATTTCATGAGGTCCTTGTATTAAGCCTAGTAAGCCAAGGACTGGACATATTTGGGCCTGTCTGATGAAGAACAGTTCAAATCAATTCCAATACAGGTCTTGCATTAGGCCTTGCAGTCTGAGATCTACGCTGGTAGCTTTCATGATACTGCAGAACAAGTGGTGGGGCATCAACCCCACCCCCCCCCCCCCCCTTCCCATTCCCCCTCTCAACAACTGCCACCAAACCCTACATTGACAACTTATGCTCACAATCAAAGAAAATAATACACAGGAGGATCCCCCCTCCCCCGCCCCATTAATCCCCTTCAATGCACAAATGAGCCCCCCCCCCCCCCCCTAAAAAAAGTGAAACCTGCTTTAGTTACCATCAGTAAAGAAAGACCACATTTGTTGATTCCCTTGAAAATTGTTTATGATTGAGACCTGTATTCAAGTAACTTGTGCAGAAAGACAACCTGCTCATAAAGACCACATGTCTCCCTTAACCCTAATCAGGCCAACATTTCATGCAATCATTCTGAAACGCAAAAAGATATCACTTCAAAATTTCATGACCTTTTCCTATGTAGACGAGCGCAACTTTTGAGACCAGGTATAAAATCATTCTTCCCAGCTGACATCCCATATTCATTTTTGTGATTTTATGTATAAACTCAATGGAAAGTGTCTTCTTTCATATAATTCACCAAAAACAATTTGTCATTGTTATCATTTCAACTAATTGGTTTGGGGCTTTTCACGGCTCAACAATAGTGTGTTTTGAGTACCAATTGCATGTAGATATGCAATAAAATAACAGAAATATGCATAAGAAATTCACATTTAAATGATTAATAAATAACAGACAGGTTTTAATTACAATAGAAAAATCTGCTTGAATGCAAACTTAGAGATTACATCACAAGTGACGTATGTACCAAATTTTGTGGTCCGTTGCCGAGCTGCCCAGGTTTCACTGTATGGTAATGGAAACCATTGAACACCATTTTCCCTAAGCTAGATGAAATGCTACTCTATGTAATTTGTGTGGATTGGTGGTGAAATACTGAATACACCATATATTTCGCAGGGTTTTTATTTTCGTGAATTTCGCGAGTGTGGACTATTTGCGAATTTAACAACACAAGAAATTTTGAATACGACATGCTCGAGCACATGTACCACTAGTATTAGTACTCCCCGATCACGAATTTAAACTCGCGAAATACATGTATATGGCGTATACAGTAATCCACCAGTGGCACTTTAAGGGTGAATACTCACGACTTTCTTAGCCAGGAGTCTGGCCTCCTCAGGGTGCCACTTCTCCCCTCTCCTGTAGGCATCCAGCTCCTCGTCACTCGGAGGGTACTCCTACAAAGTCAAATTCAAAAGTTGTGAAGTGAAGTTGAGTCAAAATGAGTACTGCACAAGGTGTTACTGTCGTGAATTTTGCAAAATATCTGTAGAGTCACAAACTTTACTTACGAATAGTTCACCCTATCATTTAGTTTGTTTCAATAAGAGCAGATGTACATGAAAGAAACATATAAAGTTTTAATTTTGTGACGTCCCGTGCGAGGTGCTCTCCCATATGTTGCCTACATTTTTTCCTCGAAAATGTGCATTTTCTGTGCACAAAAATACATTAAATTGAAGAAGCGGCTACGAGTAATAAATCAGACACACAATAAATTTTTACCCAATGACCATGCTCAATTAACATAATGACCACATTGTGCTCAACGTGCTCCTTCTACAGAGTATATGTACACCGATGCGTGACGTCATATGACCATACTGTCAAGATAACTGGTTCTAAACTACATGAGTGGAGCAAACATTGGTGATCATAGCGGGGACTCTCTTTGGGAATGCCCGACACAAGCCCGCTAGACAATGTCGGACCAGTGGAACTCTCACTTGAGCGATGTTGTTTAGAACCAGCAACCTGCATAATAATGGATATGACGACACGACTCTATACTCCAGGCAGCTACATGTTTGGTATGTTAAACACTTCACCTTAAATCCCAAATCAATGGCATTATTTTATTTAAATCACACATCCATTTCCAACTCCTAATCGCAGAGTGGGATTTACAATATACCACTATAGAGAGTTACCCTAGTAACCCAACAATTTTACAATCTTGTTAGCAATTCTACATTATCATAATCCATAACGCATAACATTTAGACAATTTTTTACTCATACTTAAAAAAGAGTAAGTTCACCCCACCATTTATTCTGTGCATCTAATTTCTGATGAAATACTGTGATAGGAGATTCACCTTACTCAAACCTCTAACGAGTGAGTTGGTGTATTTCTAATTGTAGTACATCAACTCACTCTTTGGAGTTCATAGGAAGCTAACATATCCAGTTAACACAACTGTGCCTAAAACAGTTGAAGCTCCTGATTGTGTGACAAGATAATTTTCATAGTCCTGTTTTTCCAGTCAGATAAAACACTTTAGTGAACAAATAGACCATTTAATTGTCATTTTATTCATGACATTTTACCTTTTTAAAGAGAATGATGTATCGCTCGGCATCAGATTCTCCAAATGAAAAAGAGGTCATTCCCGCTACCTCGGCAACGTCGTGTCTGAGGGAAAACATTAACAAATTATTCTTATTTTCAAAATTGTTAACATTATTTTAGGACAGCATAAATGGATTTTGCCAGCCCTTGGGTTGCATATTTGACTGCTTTTTATAGATAAAATGTTTTCCTTTGCTTAATTTACTTTAAATAATAAACACTGCCAGGCAAACCTACTACCGGTAATCAATTTGTGTTTCTTTCCTATCCAAATTTATCCAGATGGTATTTCAATACTTAACAGGGTTTCCATGGATACATTGTTGATTTTAACTTAATCTGAATGTCGATTTATGTTGTTTACCAGTCCTTTGCTGAGCGGACTGGCTTACCACTACTCAGATACTGAGCAGCGCAACTCCAACATAATCTGCTGTATTGGCAATAGATGACAGGCTATAAATAAACTTCAAATTCCTTGTTGGGTGTAATTAAGCCACACTCATTTTGGAACTGCAGTTTCATAGCAAATTTTGACATCCTTGCTGGACCAGAGTTCAGTTGGGCAATGGGAAAACATAGCAAGAAACAAACAAGTTTCTTGCAAAATCCTTAAGTTGGATCACATGTGGCAAACTTTTTGATCGGTGCTTCATCAAGGCAATTTATTTTTATCATCAAACGTGAACTTTATATCAATAAAATTTGTCTGTTAGTGTTACACAAATCACAACTCACATGATACTGCGATAAACCTTGTCTATTGGTGGGTACTTGAGTCTGGTTCTTGTGCTATCGTTCAGGAATTTATCCACCTCCTTCTCCGTCTTTGACCTGAATTCGTTCTTCCGCTTCCTATCCTCCTGCTTCATCTTCTCCATCTGCTTCTTCCTTTCTGAGAAATAAAAACAAGATAATTGACCAGCTGTCACCAGCAGAATTTATGATACGATAATATTATCCACAATAGGGATTATTTTTGACTGGTTGAAACATGCATAAGAAACTGCCCAACCAATATCTGAGAGAATTACTGAGCATTAGAGGGACGTCAGGCTCTGCCAAACTGACAGCTCAGCAGTAGCCGAATATGCACAGGATTTATAACCAGCATCAGCCAGACTGGGATACAGTTCAGTGCATTTCGCAAGAACGTCACTGGTACACACATAGGGTAAAGGAAGCCGTCAATATCCGCCTCAAACCCCATAACTTCAATTAAAGTTGATATTTATAGAAAATCCAAAAATATAGCGATCCATATATCAATGGAAAGCTGAAAGTGTGTAGAAGTCAAATTTATTAATTATTTCGCTTATAAAATAACACAAAAGAAATAAAAACAGTTTTTATAACGCATCTCATAATGCTACGAACCCTGCCGTTTGCCGTCCGCGAAAAGAGCGATTTTTTGTGACGTAAGGTGAATGGGCACGTAAGCCATCTCCAGCTGCTACATAACGTGTTTTATACGTATAGCTCGAGTATATCGTCCTAACTAAATATACCATTTAAGGCTATATTTTACTGTCTTTTAGATTTTTCTTGTTAGTAGCATTTGAGTAAGTCTTGCACAAATCTAAGAAAAATAATCTCAGCAATAATAAAGTAAGAAAAATGAAAATATTCTGACCTTTATCGGGAGGTATTACATTGAAATACGAAGTCGAGTCTACTGAATTTAATACGAGCTGTCGTTCGGAAAAGTTAGTTTTCTTGTAGAGGTTATGTCATCTAACGACCTTTCAATTAAGGCTTACAGATATCTCAAATAATGTTGATAGAAGACTTGAGATAATATAATCTAGATATCAAACACTCTATAGACCCATTTATATTTTTCTCGAAAGATTTGTTGACGTTCAACGTCATACATACTGCAGTACGATTATGCACGCGCGCGTACGTCATTATAGCCCATGCATATCGCGACTGCATATCGTATGGTATAGTCTTACTGGTGCATTCGCATTCCATGATTACAATGCATGCTCGCGATCGCACACGTACGTACACATGTATGGGTATTGCGCATTTTCCTTTCATCAACACTCTGCTCATCGTTTGATATTTCTGCTCGCAACCTTCGACTGACAACAACTTTTGCATGTACGTACATTATGCACTATACTTGTGGTCTCTTATTGCGCGAAATATAAACTGGTTTGTCAACATGAACGGTATCATAGTACATGTACATGTACATGTCTGCATCGTAGTTTTAATCTTATACAATTTCATCAGGATTGTTGACAGAAAAATCGAGTCCTGTTCTTTTTTCTGTTTCGTCCCGGCCGACCGGTAGCTAGCTCGATAGCGCTACTGCTACGGCTACGCTGAGCTACTGCACGGATCGGGCCCACGGTTATTGCAAACTCGCGCACTAAGTTTTGGAAAAATAAATACCCTCTAGTCTAAATCATTTCAACTACATACCAATTTCCGGTGCTGTTTGGATCAAGCCTGGCATGATCCTGGTTGCCCCTAATTGGCCTAGCATCCCCGTAGTTTTCCATTTGTAGATCGAGATCGACATCTTCTTGAAGTTCAGGTTCTGGTTCATGCCGGTAAGCAATACATGTACCTACAGCGTCCGTAACAATAAAACCATTCGTACTCGCAGCTCGAGCCTGTGGAGCGTTTGATTCATCATCAAAATCTCCCACTTCACCTTCATCGATTTCGCTATCTGGTCCACTACTAGAGCTACTACTCTCGTCTTCAAGTTCTTCTTCAAAATTGTCGATTTGAAAATCTAAATCGAGGTCCAACTCATCCATTGTTGAAGTCTAAAAAATAGTTCAGTTCGCGAAACGTAATTTGCTGTTCGGTACGCACACGAAAGCTGCACGTGACCGATTGCCAAATGAAATCATGGACATTCAGTTACGTCATGCATAGTGGCCTATTTTACGGGACGTAAATTGGGCAGATTTCAAGAGGGAATTTGAGTAGTTTTTGTTTGGATATTTCTGCGCTCTTGGTTTGTTTTAAACTTTGGGATTAGCGTTATAATGATCATCAAGTCATAAACTTTACAATGATATCAAATTCAACCGTATTTAATATCAATGAATATCAACTTTAAGACAAGGGGATAGATATCCCAGAGTTTTGGATTTGTACAATACGCCCTCACGACACTCCCTGACCAACCCGTAACAACATACCATAAATTCCATACAGTGCTTTGTCTTTGTTCTTTGACCATCTACCATGTCTACACTACAGCTCAAAGGAATTGGCATAGGGAAAGGGAAAGGGAAGGAGCCGCAGTTTTAAACCACAGTAGCTAGCTAAATAAATAAATTTTGGGCAAGAGTTCCATATGCACCCCCCCATAAAAATTATAAAAAAATATATAGATCTACATAATTTTATATATATCATCATAATATAGCATAATTAGGAGGGGGAAGTGACAAAAATTAGGTTTAGGGTTAGTTTTAGGGTTAGGTTTAGGGTTAAACATCACGGGTAGCTAGCCGCATAGACTCCCGGGGCTAGGCCGGCTCGGTTCGGGGCGAGGGCCTAGCTAATGACGGGTGCTAATGCAGACCTAGAAATCACATTTTTGGACGAATTCAACGGCTAAGGAATTGTCTAGGGTTAGGGTTAGGGTTAGGGTCAGGGTTAGGTTTAGGTTTAGGGTTAGGGTTAGGGTCAGGGTTAGGTTAAACTTCAAATTCATAATGTGCCAAAGCATTTTACTTACCAAGGCCGACCGTCTGAGTGATCATGATAACGCCCTCTACGACACTAAAGAATTAATACATACAATAAATGCCTAATAGCTTACAACACCTTTCGATCTGAACTCGTCTACGTGGTATAGTGGAGAAGCTAATGGACTGATAACCTCGACGATCAAGGTTCAAAGCTAACTCACGACCGACTTTTGCAAGGCAAGCAATATCCATGTAATGATTCATATATGAGTATAAACGGAATATCGTGTGAAATGGTAACAGTGGAGGGAGAGAGAGAGTGAGACAGTGAGAGAGAGAGAGATAACTCCTAAATAATAAAATTTTTATTTTTTTTCTCAATAAAAAAAAAATAATTTTACACTTTTAACCCCCCAAAAATACCTCGCCCCATTTTTTACTCATCCCCCATCAAAAGAATCGCCCTCTTTTAGAAAGTAGGCTATTCCAAAAAAAAAAATATGGGGGGGTGCATATGGAACTCTTTCCAAATTTTGTCCAGTTCAGCATGAAACAGAAACATGATGCTTTTTAGGCTAAAGCATCGTGTTTCATGCTAAACTAAACTGGACAAAATTTTATTTATTTATTTAGCTAGCCATACTCACCTTGAACCAATTTTCTCTCCTTTTCTCCAACTGACGGTGGTTTCTCCATTGAGCTCAAAATACTCCCAAGCAAATCCATTTTAGTTTTGTTGAGATGATTTTTACGTCTCAATTCAGATGGCAAATTGTGTGAGAAGTAGCAGCTCCCTTACAGTTTAGACCTTGCTTAATAGTCGTAAACAGTACGATGATACACCAGACGTACTGTTACCAGAAGAAGAAGAAGAAGAACTCTCAGGGGCTCAGCTCGGTAACCAGTCAACTCGCACCACGACCAACTCGCACCACGACCAACTCGCCCCAAATTTGGTCAAGTCGTCCCACATTTTGGTCAAGTCGCCCCACTTTTTGGACAAGTCGTCCCACTTTTTTGGTCAAGTCGCCCCACTTTTTCTTCACATGAATTCTCACAATTGTTTAGCTTTAAACTCGATTTTCCTTCATAAATGGTTTGAAAAATGTATATTTCACATCATGTATACCAAAGAAATAGGAAAAACTCGAATTAATGCGAGAAAAAAGGTCCATTTCTGATCGTACATTTCCCATGTTCACGGCGAATCGCTGTTCCATTTTTACGAGTCGACCCACTTTTGGGTCATGCCGCTCACGTTTTTTCTTGACATGAATTCTTCGTGATTTTTTTGCTTTAGTCCTCTATTTCTTCCATCATTGATTTGGGAAATGTATATAGATGACTATATATCCTAAAAATAAAAAGGAATGAGTAAATGTGAACTTTTTTGCTCAAAATCTGATCGTATATCTCCCCGAAATCCCGACAACGAAGGCTGTGTTCTTCCGCGTCCGCATTTCATTGAAAATAAATCCTCCACTTTTTTGACGATATTTCTTGCTGAAATTATTAATTAAACTCAAACTTGTTCCTTTTCATTTCGGTGTATATCATGTTGGTTGATTGTGGTGCAGTTTGTATTGCTAACATAATTCAGTTACGTTTACCAGTAAACAAAAACAAGAAAGAACAACGATCGATGTTTTGCAGCGGCCGGTGTACCAACCAACACAGCTCGTCCCAGTACATAGCGCCAGCTCTTCGCCTGAAGTGCGTCGCGTCGCGTCCGGGCGGCCGCCCCGGACAAGCGGCGGCTAGCTAGGCTAGTACCTCTGCGCTGCAATTCTTTCATTCATGTTAAACACTGAATTGCAGTCACTGCTAATTATACAGTTTATGAAGTGGCCTATATTTAAAACAAATAAAAGTTTGCAATATGAAACGATGAAAGGCAAAATATACACAGTGCATAAAAAACAAATGAACGATAATGTCAGCTTAACTCCAAGAGGGAGAGAGAGAGAGAGAGAGAGCCTGACTCCAAGAGAGAGGGAGAGAGAGAGAGAGAGAGAGAGCCTGACTCCAAGAGAGAGGGAGAGAGAGAGAGAGAAAGAGAGAGAGAGAGAGAGAGATAGATGGGAGGGGAGGGGAGACAAAGAGGGGAAAGAATTTCATCGATTTTAATAGATAATCATCTTTAGATCAATTCTAAGCTTTACAAGGGTATTTGTGATTGCCATTTTGAAAAAAGGGGCAATATGCTAAATCAAACAAACAACAATTCCTTCTACAAGTACATGGATGTACGAAATTGTTTTAGTATTGTGGGAATTGATTCATTGTTATAACATGATTGTTCAGCCATATATGTCTTCTTCATAACGTACGACAATCACAGTCACAACTAATATCAACCATTCATAACTACCATCATTATTTTTAATTAGATTACCATGCACAACCATGAACATCAATCCTATCATTGCACAACAATCATCGCATCATCACCACCATGAGTATATCATCCCTATTATATCACCACAAACATTCTCTTATCACCACCACTATCAATACTTTTTTTTTTTTCATATCACCAATCCATCAACAACAACTTAATCAAATCTATTACATATTTTTTCAGCATAATCATTACTATCATCAGTCTAAATAAGCATTGTGACTGTTATTATATTTTTACTCCCTTCCTTCAATGCCCATCACCCCGAGAGTAAGTTGGCGCAATGAAGTGACGAGGAGAAACAACTGAATATTAAAACATCAATTGTTTGTGTTTTATTTGTTCACCAAAAGAAGGAGGGAATCAACATATTCCAATCAGTTTTAATGTTATTTCAACATGAAGTTTTTCAGTTGCACTTGTCAAACATACCTTTGTAAGAACCAAATTCTTCCCAAACAATCCTAACACATGAGTCAAACATCACCGGTCAGACCATTAAAGCCAAGGAGATAATGACCATACACTTTGCCAAAAACATTAGAACAAACTAAAAAGAAATTTGTGGTACGGTTCTTGGATTACAACGCTTTTAAAAAGTTTCAAGCGAAAAGTAGCACGTATCCAAAAATATACGCGTGTATTGAACGTAGCAGTATTTTGTCGGATTTTACACTCGTTCTTCCAAAATGTGACATTATGTTATTGGTCAGTAGATGACTATAAACGTGATAATATATAACATCAATATATTTTTTGGTAGGAGGAAGGAATGCCAAAATCACCAGAGCATGTCGTAAAATGATATGTTGTATGGTTCTTGAAATACAAAGATCTAAAATGTTTCAACCGAAAAGTAACACGCGAACAAAATATACATTTATGCAGTTAATGCGCAATATTTTGTCCGATTTCACTCAATTCTTTCAAAATGCTTCGTTACCTTATTGGTCAGGAGATGACCATAGGTGTGACAATATGTAACATCCATATATGTTTTCAAAAGCGGAACAAAAGCCAAAAATATCAGAACAAATTGAAAGGAAATATATGGAACGGTTCTTGAATTACAATGATTTTAAAAAGTTTCAATCGAAGAGTAACACGTATCCAAAATTATACGCCTTTATAGAACATATGCGATATTTTGTCGGATTTTACGCTCATTCTTCCAAAATGTGACATTGTGTTATTGGTCAGTAGATGACTATAAGCGTGATAATATGTAACATCAATATATGTTTTGAAAGGTGGAAGGGATGCTGAAATCACTAGAACATGTCGGAGAGTCATATGTTGTATGGTTCCTGAAGTACAAGGATCTAAACAGTTTCAGCCGAAAAGTAACACGCATACGGAATGTACACGTATGCAGTTAACGCAATATTTTGTCCGATTTCACGCAATTCTTTCAAAATTCTCCGTTACATTATTGGTCAGGAGATGATCATAGGTGCAAAAATATTTAACACCCATATATGTTTTGAAAAGCGGAAGAAATGCCAAAAACATCAGGCCAAATTGAAAGGAAATCTGGGGTATGGTTCTTGAATTACAAGGATTTAAAACGTTTTAACCAAAGAGTAGCACGTATTCAGAATATATGCGTGTATAGGACGTACGCAGTATTTTGTCCGACTTTTACGTGCATTCTATCAAAACGTTACGCTGTATTATTGGTCAGGAGATGGCCATAAGCTTCACCGAATGTCACATGCTTATATGTGTTGAAAAGCTTGAGAAATGCCAAACACAGCAAACTAAGTTTGAAATAGATATTTGGAATGGTTTGTGAACTACAAGAACTGAAAAAGTTTTAATTGAAAAAGAGCACAAAAAACGAAAAAAAGTATTGCATTTTGCTAACGTCGTCGCGACATGTCGTCGTCGTCGACGTCGCTCATGGAGCTGTCATTGCCAAAACAAGTCAATGATGATGTTGCACATTTACTAGGCAACCAAACTATACCAATCAAGTTTGATAATTGGGCATAACAAAATGTGTGTTAACACGTTTGTTATGATGGTACCATGTATTATATTCCAACCATTTTTGAAAAAAGGCTTTCCGGTAGTTACGTCACATTTATGGTGATTTGGGGGGAAAAGCATCGGGTACGCCTTGCCAGCAATACATTTTTGTAATGTCCAGGGTATATCCTTTCGACCTATGGGGTCAGTTGTTCCGGCCCTTTTCACATGAATTAATCTTCTGGGCTCCCGGACTATAATCACTCCAAAATACTTTACAAGTAATCTCTGTGTACAACAGCTCTGTTACCCTATCAAAACTTCACATAATAATACATTTCAAATAAATTTCTCAATGACATCTGAACTAATGCCTGCGATGGAGAAAATTATCAAAATCACCTTAAATGCATGGTTAAAAATGGCCAAATTAAAACTCTTTTCTGTAGGGAGAATGCATTTTTGGAACACTGCATAGATGACCAATTATGGAGTCAACATCTTTTTGGTGTTGGACCAATGTTGGCTCAGCGTTATACACTGAAGTTATGTAAAGTGTTGACCAATCATTTATTTCAACATCATATGGATGTTTGCGTAACGTTTCGCTAATCATTCCTTTCAACATCGTAATTACATTGACCAAACGTTTAAACAATCACTACTATGCTACACCAAAACTTCACAGACACTTGTCAACACCAACATAACATTTGAATAGCAAAGTACTATTAAAAAGTAACTGTAACATATATAGACATCTGTAACATATACGACATCTTTACTGCACACCACTCATTACAAAATGACAATATTCAAAAATCAATCAATCAAATCTGATGGCGATATTCTTACCAAGTTGTGATCACCTGCCGTTGCAGCAGATGAGCAGCGCAGAGGTACTAGCCTAGCTAGCCGCCGCTTGTCCGGGGCGGCCGCCCGGACGCGACGCGACGCAGCTCAGGCGAAGAGCTGGCGCTATGTACTGGGACGAGCTGTGTTGGTTGGTACACCGGCCGCTGCAAAACATCGATCGTTGTTCTTTCTTGTTTTTGTTTACTGGTAAACGTAACTGAATTATGTTAGCAATACAAACTGCACCAGCAATCAACCAACATGATATACACCGAAATGAAAAGGAACAAGTTTGAGTTTAATTAATAATTTCAGCAAGAAATATCGTCAAAAAAGTGGAGGATTTATTTTCAATGAAATGCGGACGCGGAAGAACACAGCCTTCGTTGTCGGGATTTCGGGGAGATATACGATCAGATTTTGAGCAAAAAAGTTCACATTTACTCATTCCTTTTTATTTTTAGGATATATAGTCATCTATATACATTTCCAAAATCAATGATGGAAGAAATAGAGGACTAAAGCAAAAAAATCACGAAGAATTCATGTCAAGAAAAAACGTGAGCGGCATGACCCAAAAGTGGGTCGACTCGTAAAAATGGAACAGCGATTGCCGTGAACATGGGAAATGTACGATCAGAAATGGACCTTTTTTCTCGCATTAATTCGAGTTTTTCCTATTTCTTTGGTATACATGATGTGAAATATACATTTTTCAAACCATTTATGAAGGAAAATCGAGTTTAAAACTAAACAATTGTGAGAATTCATGTGAAGAAAAAGTGGGGCGACTTGACCAAAAAAGTGGGACGACTTGTCCAAAAAGTGGGGCGACTTGACCAAAATGTGGGACGACTTGACCAAATTTGGGGCGAGTTGGTCGTGGTGCGAGTTGGTCGTGGTGCGAGTTGACATGGATTCCTCAGCTCAGCTCATACTTAAAGTGAGTGCACAATTACAATGCACTTACCGGTTACCGGTACAACTCGGCACTTAAATTTATTGTCCGTCAAAAACTCGGCACTAAACGGAGAATATGTCGGCGTCAAACTTATAGCCCTTTCAAGCAAATTGTTGAGCATGGGCTTCATTTTCCACAAAAAAAGAATATAAAATACATTTTAAAGAGATAGTTCACTCTGAGATTACTTTGCTTTCAATGAAAGGATACCCTTAAAAAACTCATTCGGGAAGGTTTGATGAAAATCCATCAAAGGATAAGAATTAAAGTTAGTTATAAACTTCTGAACCTTTCAAGTGTTTATTTTGTGAGGTCACATGTACGAGGTGCTCTCCCATAATTATGTTGAGTACAATTTTTTTTTCGAAAGTGTGTATCCTTTTACCTGCGCATATGATACATAATTAGTAAGACGTTTAAATTACACACATACCTGTATGAGAAACAAATTTCGTTGTCAAAAACAGTAAAAGAGAATTGATTATGCGCACAGCATATGGGAGGGCACCTCGCACGTGACGTCACAAAATTGAAATTTCAAAAGATCATAACTTTCTTATCCTTTGAAGGATTTTCGTCACACCTATTATGGGTTTTTTTTTCATGCTGGTTCTGCTTTCTTTAAACCAACTTATTTTGGGGGTGAACTGTCACCTTTAACTGAACCCAATGCACCATTTCCATCCCGTGCATACCACTGTGTGTTGTACATATTTATACAACCATCATCATTATTATGTTTCTAACGAAAATCAGGGGATATCAATTCCAGTCTGATTCAACTTTCATGTTAGCAAACAAAGTTGAATGAAATATGCATTTGTATCTAACAACAAAAGAACGGGCAATTTATAAGAGGGCGAATGTGCAAGGGTTGAATCGAGATAATTATAGGGAGCTAGGCTTGGGGAGGAGAGAGAGAGAGAGAGAAAAAAGAGAGAGAGAGAGAGAGAGAGAGAGAGAGAGAGAGAGAGAGAGAGGATGAGAGAGAGAGGGGGGAGAGAGAGATGAGAGAGAGAGAGAGAGAGAGAGAGAGAGAGAGAGAGAGAGAGAGAGAGCTCGAAGAGAGAGAGAGAGAGGTGGGGGAGAGAGGGGGGGGTAGAGACACTCCCAATATTAAGCGAAGGAAAGAAGACATACAGAGAGAAAAAAATAAAGGTATGTACATTGTATTTGTACTTGTTTGTGTGTTACCCCGGTGTTACCCCGGCGAAGAGATGAGTCGAGATGTGAAATATGATTATAGAAATGTAGGAAAGGGGGATGGTGGACAGAGAGGGCGGGGGGGGGGGGTGGCAGACACAAATGTATGTGTTTGTATATATCTGTGTCTTTTGAGCGTAGCGTGAGAGATACATGGAGACGAATAGTCATGCAGACATGCAGATCGAGAGAGCGAACGATTTGAGGTGGATAGAGAAGGATCGAGGGATAAGAAAGTGAATGAGAGAGAAAGGGAATTAGATTCTTCATCAGAGACAGTGAAAAAATAAGTGAGGCGGAGGGAGCGAGTGAGAAAGAGACGGTGAAATACATAAGGAGCCCTGGAAAATTATGTTAAAAAATGAAAAAATCATCTTTCAAAATCCTTTTGTAGGCTTATACGCGTATGAAGAAAAACTAATTGTAGGCCTATGTGTGTAAAAACGTATTTCTAATGATGTGTCAAATGCACAAATGATATATATCTTTTTGAGACAAAAAGGTAACCCCAAAACTTTTAAGCTGAGATGGCACTATTGGTAAATACGATGCGCTCTTTCCAATGGTGAAAGTCACAAATTTCATCTATTTCAAAGACACTGGGCGTAACTTTCACATTTTGTCACACCTTTGTCATCTGTATAGGTATAAAGAGCGTAACTCGAGATACGAACGGTATACAAATTGGAAAGAAAACATTAAAGTTGGCACAGGAAAAGAATCTTTACATACATTTTTTTTTGCCATACTACATTGTAGAACCAACAAATATTATGAAATAGCACAGCAGAAGATTTAACGTAGGCCGTGTGCCAACATACATCGTTTTGCTTTGAAAGCACTCTCCGGAGGAGCGGTTCCAGCTTATTGTTTGCCAAAAGTCTAGAACGATATCCCAACTTATCCCAAACAGCGCGCAGGCATTCCTCAGCGGTGATATATCAAATCTGCAAAAGAACTATGTGATTATTAGGGCTATGAAAAGTGAAGAAATTTCCATCATGCGTGCTACAATGAAATGTATATACTTGTCACGCAAACTTCGTCAAACATATAGCTGAGGCGGGGTAAGGGGGTGAGATGTTCATCATTCCTTTATGTTCAACATTTGAACATTTTAAAAATTGCAAATTCAGTAGGCCAATATAGATTTCGCCCATTTCTTTCAAAATGATAAAAATAAGTTTGATTGAGAAATTTTATCTGTTGTGAAGATGTAATAAATATTATGTCATTCATCCCCTTTTAAAATGACCGAGCTTCGAAATTATTAGAATGGCATGTTTGACTCGATATAACATGAACATTGTGTTTTTCAAAATTAGATGTATTGATTAAAAAAAAAATGTGAGGGATTGGTATCACAACCATCTTCATCAAAATTATACTGCGTCTCACAATCACGAAATTGTTAACATTTCAACATGATATTTCTTTAATCATGCAGAGTTTTATGAGAAAGGCTATCAATTGTTCTGTCAATTCCGATCAAGTCACTGATATCAGCGAAAGCATATTCGAGAAACGGTTTGGCATACGAGCAGCATTATGAGTTTGAGGTCACATGCCAGTGGAGAAACATTTCCATGGTTTTCACTGGTGCCGAACCGCCCAAAGGTTGGTGCCGACATCGTCTTGGGACAATAATCTGTTGCCGAGTTACCAGGACCTCTTCTCGCGTTTATCGCAATATTCGGCTTGTTTAGAAAGACTGTGAGATACAGGAATCGGACATGTCATGGTGTAACATGTACATTACACGATCTTTTAGCGTATGTTTGTATGAACTCTACCTGTTTTACCTCCTTCTGTCGCACATTACGCAACCAGCATTATAATTGTGACCGCGCGCTTCGTCGATTGGCATTCTAAGCTAAGATTGTTAGAACTTCGTTATTATTTCGTCAAGATGTCATCCTTTGTACCAGGCCAGGAAGAACAAGAAGAAGATGCATCGGAGCTCAAATTTCCTAAAGGTAATTGGTTGATAATTTGATGGTATTTTGATGCATGGGTATGCTAAAAGAGTAGTAGTATAGTAAGCAAGCCCTATCACGTTTATGACAATTATGTTGTCCCACTCGTTGAATTTCATGCTTGTCAATGTTTTCACACGTCACTCGTGACTCGTGTGGAACAAAATTCGTAAAATTTAAATAAGAAAAGATTCCTGTCATATTTTCACCTCCTAGTGTTACTGCGACCAGCCCGCTCACGCAGTAAGCGGGCTGCGTTGCACCGAGCATTGGTGCAAGGGAGTCGAGATTAGCAGTGATCATTTTAGAAAATATCATCAATTATATTGCGCAGAACTTCAAGCTATTGAACACACTTACGGAGAATACAGACATGAATACTTCCGTAGTTGGGTCGAAGATGAATTTAGACCATGATGGGTTTTTTTTCTTGTAAACGAACCATAGTACGGTGGTCAGAATTAATGCAGCTGCGATACATGTAGACCTATATGAAGATTGCAGACTTTTTGAAGTTTATGCGCATGCGCCAGATACGATTTGTGTGTGTTACGTTTTCAACAACAATCCATTACCGTAGCACTCTTTTCAGATCATTGTTTTTTTCTTTTTTTCATTATTATTGGAAAAGATTTTATATTCCAATTTTTATTTCATTGTATTTGAAAATTAATTTTTTGGGATTTATCATATTTTGCATATTTGTTTGTCCGTAATTTTTTTGTTTGTTTTTAAGAGCAACTTTTTTCAACCCAATAATGCCACCCCGCTGAGCCATACCTGCTACATGTGTAATATACTTGCTGTATATATACACATGTTCAGGTCCATAGGCAATTGGACTGTTTTAAAGTCTTCCTAAGATTCATACATTAATTCCATGCCCCCAAATCTTCAAAATAATATCAGCTTACCAATTCATTAGGAGAAAATCCAAGATTTATTCCCGTTCAGCTTATGTAGTAGCGTCTGCTCTCCGCTATGTTTACACGTCGAATGACCGTTATTAGCATACAAAAAGAAATTTCCACCGTGACTAGTCTCTATCAAAGTCTGATGGCATTATTAAGCTCTTAATTTGTAGAAGCTCATATGTCAAGTTTTGTAGCAGACAAAAAATAAAAACATTGTACCCAGGTTATAATGAACATTTACGTGTCATTGAATATAAATAAATAAAACTGCCAACTTAATGAGATTTTGTCATTTATTTCTAAATTATAAATCGTAACAACATTTAAGCACAAATAATATCGCGAGGGCTATTGTGTGCACAGCCTGGATGTTTACAAACATGCTATCGGCACTTCTTTCGCTGAGCCAACTATCGTCCTCTCCGTTACGTGTCAAATAAGGGCTAGGGGGAGCTACGAACTTTAACACGAAATTTTCCTGAGGTTAGAAAGCTGACGAGTCGTGAAACCTGATTAGCAAAACTACTTAGAATTGTGAGTAAAAGATTATGTCTTTCATTTTAATTTGCGAGTCATATTCCAATTAGTGCAAGGAAGATGGCCTGCAAGTGATTTCATTTAATTTACGCAAATTAAATAGTTATGCGTATTTGAAATTATAGGCCGTTCTGCCTTACTTCGTACACACGGCCTGTAGAGTTTGAAGCTGGTGCGCTGAGCTAGATTTCAGTGATGGTGGTGCATGGTATAAGGAACATTGGAAGATTCGGCCCTATTTCTCTTACAAAATCCTCGATCCGTCTTTGAAGTTTATAACATAGAAGTTAATGATATTTTGGTCACTTTAAATGACACAATTAATTAAAATCAGGTTGATAATTTGCACAATCAAAACAATAAAAAATCACTTTTCTCATGCATATTCATCAATAGCGCTAAATACGGTCATCAGAGCGAAAGCGTCATCATCATGAATATTATTTTGCGCATGCATACGAAGTCATTAAACAGCCAAGATGGCAGTCTGGAAGCACCTCGCTTTGTTAGGCCATGGTTAGACAGACACATGAAGGGGAAATTGGTAACGTTACTCAATATTTTCCATCATTTTCTTACTGCAGACATATGGAAGTTACATTCAACCATTCATATGTGATAAATATACTTGAAATTAGTAATTCATCCATGTGCACGGGTCGATTATTCATTAGTAGTCGCACCCGACATGCAAGGAAATCGGGGGCGAGCCCTCAGGACGCTCCCGCTGTGCGGGAGCAGTCCCGGGGCTACTCCTAGTGCAGTAGTGGCTATAACAGGGAGAGATGCAGTAAAGAGGGTTTGGAAATAGTTTGGAAAGAAGATTTTTTTTAACAGCCTTCTGTCTAAATAGAGGCCGATTCTTTTTTTGATGGGGGTTGAGTAAAAAATGGGGCGAGGTGTTTTTTGAGGGTTTAAAGTGTAACAGAAATTAAAAAAATATTATAAGGCATTTATTGAATGTGTTAATTCTTTAATGTCGTAGATGGCGTTATCGTGATTACTCAGATGGGCGGTAGATTTAAAAGAAAAAATAGTGGGAACTCTTACATTTACACGCACCGGGAAGCAACGGCATGCAGGCGGAATGCTGCGAAGACCTGTCCTGAAGGGCTGACGTCGTGATGAAATCCACTCTGTCTCTAGTCTAGAGGAAGTGCCAATGTTTCTTCAGCAGAGTGTGATGAATCTGACCCAGAAATCATGTTTTTTATGACTGAAACTGTTCAATTTAAAATGAGGTGTAGGTTAAAGGTCAGGCTAAAGTTAAGGAAATTATTAGTGACTTAGTCTTAGACAGAGTTATATAGGAATATCAGGGTAAGGGTGAAATTATTCCATCAAATTGTGGAATAAGAAATTACATTCATTTCAAATTTAGATGAACCCTAATTTTCAATACAGGCAAACCCCGTTATAACGAGGTAGCCGGGACCAACACATTTTCCTCGCTATAGCAGATTGCTCGCTACATGATCAGTACATGATCATAATATACAGAAATATATGCATATGGGACTACACATGTACAATGACGTATTCACTGCTAGTACAGGTGTGTTGTAATCAAACAGAACTGACTAGCTTTAAAAGTCACTAAAATGATTAACAGCACAGTTGAAAATGTAAATAAACGTCATTTCCAACGTCTCCGTTTACCGACAGATGAAGCAACGGGGAGGCTTACAGTGTACCGGTACATGTAAATTGTACGCGCCTGTATGCATGCTAGCGCTGGCATGAACGTGCGTTATGCGCCTTCATACACGTACACGATCATACACACTAGCATCACATCGAGGCTCTCGTACTTGTGTGAAACTCCCTTTGCCATGTGCGTACGTATTGGTTAAGCTCGGAGCAGTACCGAATAAAGTGTGACGTGAATGGCATTCAAGATGTGTGATAGCGCAGGTTGTGTGAATGGGATATGGATGTATGAGTGGTTTTGAAGCTAGGAATGGAGATCGCCTTATCATGATGCAAGAGCATGCTTGGGTCGCCGTGAAAGTTTGTTCGTGATAGCTTGACAACAACCAATCATATTTACACCTGTGGTCGAGCCCACTTTCGTCCTCAAACATTCACCCAATCACTTCAACTTAACGAGACACACCCCTTTTATTCTGGAACCTTCCTTCCCAATGTACGTTTCTTAGGCATACAAAAGCAAGAACGACCAACCAATCAGCAACAGCTTATCTGTGTTGCTATGCGTAAGGAAAGGAACCCCACCGCCGCGCGCCATGCCTTACTCTACATGACGTAAAGTTCAGTGGGGAAACCCCGCAGATTTTGTGACACATGCGCAGTGGCCTTCTCGCAGCACTCGCAAGGAGAGGAAATCCATGTACTCTCACTACAGTACATGTACATATGTACTGTTGTATTATACATGTATGCACACCATGTGCCCTCTTGCACGTGTCAATTTGTGTGCATAGATTCTTGCACGGCATGCGTGATCAGTCTCTCGCGAGGCGATGTGTTTGACGGTGCAAAATCATCGCTTATGTTTGTTGTTGCATTTCCCTCGCTGGGCGGCGTGGCTGAAGCGAGTGCTCGTAATAACGGGGTCAATTTCCTTTGTTTTTCTTTACTCTTGGGCTGGGAATTTGCCTCGTTATAGCAGAAATTTTGCTATAGCCGATCTCGTTATATCAGAAGCAGAATACACAGAGATCTATGGAAGAAAATTGGGCTCCAAGAAATTTCCTCGTAATAAGGGGGTTCTCGCTATATCCGTGTTCGTTACAACAGGGTTTCCCTGTATATGCACATTAGGGAAGGTCTGTAGATTGTGGAATAATAAACCCTCGCTAACCTATGTGAGGCCAAATCTAAAAAGGGGTTTTGTAATGTTGCCTTGCTGGTTAGATTTACAGACATATCCAGACACACATCGATTTCTCATTTTTCTGTAACATTAGAATTTGAGCAAGCGGAGACGCTGTTGATCTCAGAAGTCCAGATGTTACTGGAGCATCGTAAGCAGCAAAATGAGAGCCAAGAAGAGGAGCAGGAACTCAGCGAGGTCTTCATGAAGACACTCAACTACACAGAGAGGTTCTCGCGCTTCAAAAACAGGGAGACCATTGCTGATGTCAGAGGGTAAGATCCAGTCAAGATATTACACAGGGGGCTTGTCCATTAGGGTGATTTTCACTCCCATTCACTTGAGATTGATTACACAACATGTATTACACTATTCATACACCCATGTCCAGCTTGGCCATCTTTATCATGATGATAACTTAGGGAATGAGAATGATTAGAACATGAGCGAGACAACATCCCCCCCCCCCCCCCTCCCCCTGCACCCGGATATGGTGTACCAATAGTGTAATCGTGTAGTCAATTTCACGCGACTGCTACTGTAGCTCCATGCAATAAGAAAAGAGCTCCCTCAAATAACACAAAAGCCCCTGTACAATGTTTTACTTTCCTCAGGCTTTAATACATAATGCAGCGTGCTACATAAGCGCTTGCCCGATGGCCCGGGGCCAGTGAAAATCCCGTTCGAGCAAGCTATTTTGATGATTGTGGGGAAAGTACTGGCCCGAATCGGGCAAGCAGATTATTACAGCTAGTTAATAGCTAATCAAAATGCAAGTTTTCCTATTTTGTAATCATAAAAAGCTAAACAATCTTCTTCATGTTCGATTCAAAAACAAGAACATATTAAAGCAAAAGTGTTTTGTTACCAGGAAACAGTGGTCTGTGTGTGTTTTTATTTATTGTGAGTGTATAGGTTTATGTATACGGCCCATAAAATAGTTAAATTGAATTTTATGTAAGAAATGTAGCATTAATGTGTTTTTTTTTCGGGCAAGTGAAATTTCATTTCGGGCAAGTGATTTTTCATTTTTTCAAAATCTGCTTGCCCGAACGGGCCAGTGCTAAAAAAAAGTTATGTAGCACCC